>CM034301.1:26361798-26961798 GCA_019925795.1 Dendrobium chrysotoxum | reverse complement strand
CAAGGTTGTATGTCAAAGCGCTTACTCGATGATGTTAACCTATATGGAACAGGTCAAATCGAATCTCCCTGTGATTGATCATCCAGTGATTGAGACACAATAAATTGTGCATTTCTCAAATTAAGGATTTTATAATTTAATTAACATTCTCCTAGGATATTTAACCTATCTGAGGTTGTATATTAGAGTACTTGCTCGATGACGTTAACCTATATGGAAGAGATCAGATTAAATCCCCCTGGGATTGGTCATCCAGTGATTGAGACATAATAAAGATTATATATTTATCAAATTATGGATAAAAAGATTAGATTCACTATTAATTATCATTTCCGATCCTCTTTAAAGAAGGAGATAGTATCAGAATGGAACGAATAATACATTACTGTATTATGTAAGACAATATAATAAATCCCTAGTATGACTTAGGGATTTTAGAGTTGCACCATACTCAGTATAGAAGGGATACAACTAGGGACTATATAATAACTTGGGAGAAAGTACATGACACAAGATTAGTAGTGCTATCAACAACTATTGATAATATTTGTGAAGGAAATACTAAGGATGCCTGAGCTACACCATACTCAACATAGAAGAGATATACGATGAAACAAGATAAGTAGTAAAAAAGAGCCAAACTGCAAAGTCATTTAAGGGTTCTCTTCTGATATGAATATAGAAGTGAATTCTTCCATGGGAGAAGCCTTTTGAGAGATATCTTTGCTTCAAAGATCTAAATCCTCGATGCTTAGGGTAACTAATGGGCGTGGTTGAGCCTACTTAAGATGACAAGAATGCACCACTTGTTGGTCTCCTAGCACCATACCAGTCATAATAGGGGTGAAAAATTTTGGTTTGAGGTGTGGAATAGAGGTGACAACTCCAAAGATTGATTGGAGGGGTCTTCCAAAGATAGCATTATAAGCTGACTCTAATTTCACCATAATAAATTGGATTATATGAGTAGCTTGTTGAGGTAATTCTCCGAGTACAACTGAGAGACTAATTATCCCTTCTACTTATATGGGTCACTTATCAAATCTATATAGTAGTCCTATAATGGGTTGAAGGTTTTCTTTGGTGAGACCCATATCAAGAAAAGTAGAGTAGAATAAGACATCACGGAGCTCTCATTATCACCAAAATTCTTTTGACATTGTAACACGGATCACCTATCCCGTATTAATTATGAATGGATCTTGATGAGTGGTTTTTACTCCCTCCAAATTAAAATTATCAAAATTAATGGAATGATTGATATGGGACTTCTTTGGTATTGGCTTTTCATCTACAACCAATAAGACTTGATTAGGTAATAAGGTCACCCCTGTAATGGTTTTAATCTCACCAATCATTTGATGATTATTTAATGGTTGTCTTTGTTGTTGTTGATTTTGCCCCCCGATAGGATAAGCCTTCTCTCAAGAAGATAAATTTTGAATAAACTATCAAAGGTAGCCTTATCGAATAAGTCTCATAATTTTATTCTTGAGCGGCTCACAGACTTTAGTGGTGTGCCCACGACTACAGTGAAAATGATAGTATTAATCCTAATTTCCCATATTCAGCTTTAAAAGATTAGGGCACTTTATTTTTTTCTTGATCTTGAATGGTCATCAATATATTGGCTCAAGATGCGTTGAGTGGTGTATACTCTTCCTCTTGTCGAAACTCACATCGTGGCAGGCTATTCTTCCCTTATTTCTTGCACTGCAAGAATGAGTTATCCTCCCCTGGTGCACTTTTGTGCTTTCCATTTGTTTGCTCAAACTACTTTCTATGAGTATTTATAGCTTCATCTGCAGAGATTTATGCCTCCATATGATGGATTAGGTTAGCGTATGAATGAATTATATCTCGCCTGAGTGTTGAGTAAAAGGGACATGATGGAGGCCTCCTAGAAAAACTCCTCTCAATAATTTAGGATCTACTTATGGAATTTGTCAAGCTTTGGTGAAAAATCATTAAAAATACTCCTTAAAAGATTCTTCTTCATTTTGGCAGATCCCAGATAGGTGAGAAGAACCTTAGCAATTCTTTGATTCACAATGAATTATTCAACAAACACTTTGACCAATTTGACAAATATGGGGATCGTTGTATCTAGAAGGGAAAAGAACCACGTTCGAGCTTGTCCTGTGAGGGTAGCAGAAAAAACCTGGTAGAGGAGCACGTCTAAGGCTCACTGGATATGCATGATGGTTCTATAGTGATCGATATGCTTGTACGGGTTAGATGTCCCAGATGCTTGGTAGTTTAAATCCTGTCAGAATGGGGTGTTGAAGAATGGCTTCAGTCAGGAGTGATAACTCTTGGAAGTCCCACTAATGAAGAGATTATCTTACACCTCCCACAGGGAACTCTTCTCTGACCAACCTTCGCAATTCATGATGTAGGGCATTGCGAGGGAGCTCAACAACGTGTAGTCAGGCTAAATCTTCAAGGATGTCTGTAAGAATGCGAGGTTGCTGACCTGTGTGCGAAGGATGGGTAGAACTTATTGTGTTAGCAAGTTCATTATCTTGATGTGATTGTGGATGCCTCTTTGGTGGAGGAGGAGAATCTCTGTGTGAAGATGTTTGAGTTGAACACCTTTGGCCAGTGGTAGATCTCGAGGGAGAAGAACCTTCTCTTGTGGCACTAGTGCCGGTTGTCGAGACTCTCACAGGAGGTGAAGGATCTCATTTTGAGGTTCTTCCATCTTTCAGATATGTTCTTCTAGGGAAGGTCCTAAATTTTCCTCTCCAGTAGCATTTTGCCCCCCATGATAAAAAGAGGAAAATACTTGGCATCCATGATTCATATACTGATTATTGGATTGGTGGGTGTTGGAGTGGGAGGCTCTCAAGATGCGATTGCTACGTCTGTTGGCCATTGATGAAATACTTAGAATTACGGATTGTTCCCACGGCGGATCTAAATTATTACGGGCTAGAATATACTGCGGTGATAGAGTTAGAAATTTTTGTCTTAGCATTGTACGGATATCCATCACAGCAAATAGAAGATGAAGAACAATAGGATTTTTACGTGAAAACCCTGAAATGGGAAAAATCACGGGGCCACGCCCAGCTGAAAAGATTCCACTAGTGTTTGAATTGATTACAAGTGACTGATTTGTCTCTTAAATTAAGGACAATCATATTATAATAATCAACTGTCGAGTTGAAATTCAGTTACAAACGGAGATCGAGAATTCGACGATATTTGGTGGTCTGGCAAAAATCCAGCGTCTGTCGGCTGTCGAGCAGAACTCGGGGTTAGTCGGTGGTCGGGTAGCACTCCGGCATCAATCGATGGTCGGGCAGAACTCCGGCGTCGATTGGCTGCCTGGTGGAAGTCTAGCGGTGGTCGAGGAGGAGTCTGGTGGCAAGAGAGCTCTCTTCCTTTTCTTCCTTCTCTTCTTGCTTCCTTGCTTCTTGCTTCCTTACTTCTTACTTGGGGTCCCCTCTTATGAGAAATGATGGGTATATTTATAGTTTTTTGAGAGTGGCATGGCCAGTAAATAGGAGGAAGATCAAGGGTAAATTGGGAGTGGTTTAAATGGACGGCCGATGTTGAATCCCTTGATCGTAGACCATTTACTAGACATTTTAATTTCTTAACGATATCAAAATTTGACGATCTTGCGCTCGTTGGATTCGTCTCATCAAGCCGCTCGATTCGATAATTAGCATGTCACATTTGGAAACTGTTTGGCAATCCAAATTATGGATTGAACCTTCCAAACGCACTTCGGGTCTTCGATTTGGACCTATTTGAGCTCAGATGGGATGACTTTGGTGGCGTTGGGTTCGTATTTTTGAGACCTTCAATTCGATTGTAAGTTTTCTCAAATCAGAGTTCAGATGTTTTCCAATTTAATTTTTTAATTTTCCAACTTGATTTTGCTTCGAGCTTCGTGCCCGATCAAGATAATTTTTTGATGATATATCAATAACATATTTATATTTCAATTTATTTTAGTTGCTTTTGATTTCACGTACACACATGTAATAGCAAAATTCTATTTCCGCTTGTATGTACATTGTTCGAATAGACATGAAGTTGAGGCTCAGAACTAGGGGTGTCAAAATCGGGTTCGGGTCAGGTTCGGGTCAAACCTGACATTGACCTGCTATTGTTCGACACGATCCGAACCCAACCTATTTTTACAAACAGGGTAGAAATTTCAACCTAGACCCAACCCGTCGGGTTACTGGGTTGACCCAACCCGACATGAAACCACAGTGCGAGTCCGTAACCCGAGATTTTTAGGTCGGAATTTCAAGTCGTGTCAAATATTTACACCCCTACATGTAGGATTCCCTCTTTTTAAATTCGGTTTATGCCATTGTATGTGTGTATGTGTGTTTTAAATTTTATTATTAAATGTATATATATTATATATTGGGTTAATTTTGAGTTGAATAAAATTTATGCGAAGCAAGCCATTGTCAAATTATAGCATATCAATTTTAATTTAGTTGCAATCAATTGTTATTTGAGCTTCCAATTTCAGACAAAACCCTAAATCCTAAATTTTAATTTGGTCAATTCTCAACCCAATATTTCATGGAGTAATGCTCCACTCCCAATAAAATTTACACAATTATTTGAATCTCATTTTCATAGTATCAATCAATCAGATTTCAGAGAATATCTTCTATACCTAAATTTTGAAAAATCACTTTATTGAATACTAATATGGCAAATTATTACATGAACACTTTTTTTTTTTTTGTTTTTTTTTGATGGGGTGAAGAGTACAGAATTTCTCCATTCCACGTTTGTTTCGTTTCAGTTCTTCTCTTCTATGCTCTCTCGCAGACTTCTAACAACGACAGCTAATATTGGAAGAAAAATTCGTTTGGGCCTCCCATTAATAGCCACGTTTGATGAGAACAATGCCTATTCGGCCGTCATAGGAGACTACCTAACTTTTTTTTTTTTTTTTTTGGAACGGGGAGTATCGGCCCGCTATCATCTCAGCTTGTGAGGCGTTTGACGATGTCCACTAATCTCCTTGGTCGACCTAGCGGTGACACCCACACCAGAAACCCCCGGGCCAACACTTTATTGGTCCCCACCTAAGAGGTGCGGCCGTAGTGGGGTGAATTCAAACCCGGGATGGGGGGTTCCCAATCGTGCACTCCCACCAACCACCCTAAGCCTATGTGGGTGAGACTGCCTAACTACTCGATAACTATCCATGTTATACTTCAGTGGTGATGGAAAATTTAAGTTTTATTTGGGACAGTTTTCTTATTGATTTCTAAAATAATTTTTTAGTAAAAAAATTTTTGTACTAAAAAGTTGCTTTAGAAAGAAATAAAAAAGCTGTCTCAAACCAAGCTTTAGGCTTCGTTTGGAACAGCTTTCTTCTGGCTTCTTAAACCAGTTTTCTAGTTCAAAAATTTTTTAAAAATGTTTTAAGATGTAGTAAGAAAGCTATCTCAAACGAAGCCTTAGACTTTAGTTTGGGACACCTTCCTTACTAGTTTTTAAGGTAGCTTTCTAGTAAAAAATTACTAGTTAAAAATTTTAAACTAAAAAATTGTTTTAAAAAGCACTAATAAAACTATTACAAATGAAGCCTAAATATTCTAAAGACGCTACAATTAATAATTATTGAAAAATACTATTTTTTGTCTCTTATAAATCTAAGAAAATGATGCATTAGCACTAAAAGAGAGAGAGCAAAGGGAGGGCCAGAAAAATCTTAGTACTTTCATATGATTTTATATTATTTTTAAATTTTTTCTTCAGCTGAGAATTTTAATATATCAAATGTTTTTAGAAAATGAAAGGAAATAATATAGCATTACTCTTAAGTATCAATAATTTTATATTAACAGAGAAAATAATAGTTTTTAGTAACTTTATTTTTCAAATTGTAAATACAATTACGTTTGGTTACTTTTTTTACTGTTTTCTCAATGTTTTTTTTTTTAATACTGAAAAGAAATTTGTGTAAGACTTTCTCGTGGATTAAAAAAACCTCACGTGTAAAATATTTATCAAAAAATATGAGGACATTCTCAAAAAAATTCTAAGAAATTTAAATGAAATATGCATATAATAATTTTTTGTTGGTGGTCGACAAATGGGTGGAAGTCCGTTGGTGATCAACGAACGGGTGGAAGTCCGACGGTAGTTGGGAAGAACTCAGGTGGAGGTCGATGAACAGTTAGAAGTCCGTTGGTGATCGACGAACAAACAGAATTCCGGCAGCGGTCAGGAAGAACTTTGACGGTGGTCAACGAATGGGCGGAAGTCTGACGGTGGTCGACGAATAGGCGGAAGTCTAGTGGTGGTCTCGAAGAACTCCAGTAGTGGTCGGTGGCGAGGAAGCTCCCAAATTCTTCCCTTCTCTTTCTCCTTTCTTCCCTCCCTCTTCATGTGAAGAACAGATGTCTATTTATAGTTTTTTGAGAGTCGCATGCCCCGTAAATATGGAGTAGATCGAGGGCATGTTCAGAGTGTTTCGATGGACGGCTCATATTGATCCTCTTGATTGTGGAGTGTTTATCAAACATTTGAGTGCCTTATTGTTGTCCGAATTTAATGATCTTGGGCTTGTTGGATTCGTCTCGTCAAGCAGCTTGATTCGACTATAAACATGTCACATTTGGATATTATTTGATCATCCAATTTACGCTTTGAACCTTATAAATATGTCTCAGGCTCTCGATTAGGGCCCATTGGGGCTCGGATTGGATGGTATTTAATGTTGTTGGGTTCGTCTTTTCGAGGCATTCAATTTGTATACAAGTTTTTTGAAATTGGAGTTCGGATGTTCTCGGATTTAATTTTGAAAGTTTTCAGCCTGATATATCTCGAGATTTGTGTCGGATCAAGACTATTTTTTGGCGACATATCAATTACCCATTTACTTTTGGGCGTTGAAGCTTGTAAAGTCCGAAAATATATATTTGTACCTTCTCTTGAATGTTGACTAGCATACTCAGCAAAAAATAATAACATAATTTATAATTAATTTGCAAAATTTTATAAATTATTTGTTAATAAGATGAATATTAATTTTGGTATATAAAAATTTTAAAAAATAAAATTATTATTCAAATCTTTATGAGATTGTGTATATAATTTCAACTTCTTAACATTTATTTATTTGTAAAATATATGATACTAATAATTAGAGTGATTTGATTTTGAAATTAAAATAGACAAAGTGAAATAAGCTGATTTGTTACACTCTGTTATATATTTTTTTCATATAAAGTGGTATGCCATGATGTGGATATTGCTTGGTTCACCCTCTTGCTATAGATTGGGCTGCTGAATTTTGATTGGTATCAAAAACGGTAAATGATTTTTCTCAGGTAAGCCTGAAAGATTTCCTACCCATATGTTCCATTTTTATTTATTCAGTTATGTAGAAACATATGGAGAATTGGAACAAAATGCACGCATGAGGCGGCTGTTTATTTTATTTTTAAATTATTATTATCATATGTATTTTAACTTTTGAAATTTCAGAAAAACAAAAAACTTCGGTAAAAAAATTCTAGAAAATTCTGAATTGGCTTTTCATCATCTCAATGCTGTCTTGATTTAAATAAAATATTAATTTATATATATTTTTGATAGATAAATAGAATTTTTTACCTTTAGAATTCCAAATTATTAAAATATTTCTGAAATTTAATATAAATTTCTAGAATTCCTTTTTATCTAACATAGTGTTGACTCGTTCTTAATAAAATATTAATTATATATAAAGAAAAATTGATTTTTGGCTTTTAAAATTCTAAAAAATCAATAAAAACATTCAAAAACTTTAATTTTTATTTTTTAGAAAATTCTAGAAAGACTATTCATCCATCCGTCTTTTACACCTACAAATACTCCTTGAGGGTATGAAAAGAAGCACAATCTCTTATGTCGGTTCAAGCCCTCTCTTTGAATTGGTAGCTCGAGGATTATTAGTGACGATCAAAACCCTCTTCTCCTGCGTCGATCTTAGCTTCCCCTTAGATTTGTAACTCGGAGTGGTGGCGATCAAATCATTGCCCTCTTGTGCCGGTCCATCTTTAGATTGGTAGCCGGAGGGCTTTAACGGCGATCAAAACATTGCCCTCTTGGGCCAGTCCTTCCTTCGATTGGTAGCTCAGAGGGCTTTGGTTGTGATCAAAGTATTGCCCTCTTGTGCCTGTTCATCTTCGGATTAGTAGCTTGGAGAGCTTTCATAGTGATCAAAGCATTGCCCTCTTGTGTCAATCCTTCCTTGGATTGATAGCTCAGAGGGCTTTGGTGGTGATCAAAGCATTGCCCTTTTGTGCCCATTCATTTTGGGATTGATAGCTCGGAGGGCTTTGACAGCGATCAAAGCATTATTTTCTTACAAAAGTTAGAAATGACCTGATGGTGGCCTATCTTAGAGAGAGATTTAGCAGTAGCAACACCCAAGAAAAAATTCGATAATAACAAACGGACAAGTAGAAGTCTAATAATGATTTGCGATTGAGTGGAAGTTCAGTGGCGGTCAGCATCCAAGTGTTGGTCCAATGATGGTCGGGCAGGCTTTTGCAGATGGTTGATGGTCGAGCCATGAGTCGATGATAAAGATTGAGCAGTATTCTGTTGGAGATAGTATACATGTATGCTGACAGTGACAGATAGTGGATAACTAATAATTTGATAGAAGGCATCAAACATTGTGTCGACCGTAACTGCATAGTGACACTCTAATGATGCCAACAAAGTGGAGGCCTGATGCAGATCCAATCCTTCTTTGAAGGAGATGAGAAAGATGCTTTGAAATGTTATGTGGAAGAGGTTGATAGGGTCCTCCAAGGACATTTATCAAAGGATGTTTGACCTATCCAAAGTTATTTATCAGGGCGCTACTCACTGACATAAACCTATGTGGAAGAGGTCGAGTGAATCCATCAAGAATGTTTGACCAATCTAAGGTTATTTATTAGGGTGTTGCTTGCTGATATTAACCTCCGTGGAAGAGGTCAAGGGAATCCACCAAGGATGTTTGATCTATCCAAGGTTATTTGTCACGGCGTTGCATGTTGACATTAACTTGTGCATAAGAGGTCAAAGGAATTCACCGAGGATGTTTGACCTTTGCAAGGTTGTTTATCTGGGCATTTCTCGATGACGTTAACCTATGTGGAAGAGGTCAAGGGAATCCACCAAGTATGTTTAACTTATCCAAGATTGTTTGTCAGGGCATTATTTGCTGACGTTAACTTATATGAAAGAGGTTGAAAGAATCCACCAAGAATATTTAACCTATCTAAGATTGTTTATTAGGATATTTCTCGCTAACATTAACCTGTGTGAAAGAGGTTGAGGGAATCCACCAAGGATGTTTAACCTATCAAAGGTTATTTTTCAGGGGGTTACTCACTAACATTAACTTATGTGGAAGAGGCCGAGAGAATTCACCTAGGATGTATGACCTATCTGAGGTTATTTATTAGAGCATTGCTCGATAACGTTAACCTCTGTGGAAGAGGCTAAGAGAATCCACCAAGGACATATGACTTATCTGAGATTATTTGTCAGAGCATTGCTCGATGATGCTAACCTGAGTGTAAGAGGTCAGATCAAATTCCCCTGGGATTGATTATGTCTTGAATGGGAGGGGTCATACGTTGCATGTATCCTAAATAAAAGGTGAAGATTGGTCTATCATTAGATCATTGTCGCATGTTTGAGGTCAAGATTAAGACCTTTTCCAAGGAATAAAAGTCCTTCTAGGGACTGTATAGAGCTTAAAATTTATAGAAAGCATCCTTGCATTTACTTGGAGCTTTATGAAAAATAGTTTTTCAAGATATTATTTTGGATGTTGAAAATATTGGAGAAATTTTCTTGGCTACGATTACAGTCAAGGTTGTCCCTTAGTATACATCTGATTCTAATAAAATTAATGCAGTAATGGTTGATATCAAAAAGTTGACTTAAATAACTTTTTGAGGTTGGAGCAAAAATTATCGCCTAGTCAATAATCACTTTCCCACAGACGGCACCAAACTGTTGCATCTTGAAATATTTGTGGTAGTAGAGAGATATAGTTTAGCATCTCAGCTTTATATGAAGATCCAGCACACAAACAGATAAGAGAGAATGGTTATAACATTTATAAGAGATGTCATAATTTTTATGTGGAAACCCCTGAAAATGAGAAAAACCATGGGGCCTGGCATAGTTTGAATGAATCCACTAGTGTTTGCAATTGATTATAAATGAGGCCCTTCCTTAGGAGGAAGGTCTTGGCTCGATGTAGAAAATATACATTATATAGAGTGTATTATGTGGTGGGAGTTGGAATAATCTGTGTTGATATGTTTATTGGGCAGCAGGACTATAGTCGGCGAGTGATGTAAGTCAAAACGACCATAGTCGAATGATGGGGGTCAGAAGGATCGTAGTCGAGCGATGGAGGTCGAAAAGATTGTAGTTAGGCGACGGTGATCGAAAGGATCGTAGTCGGCAGGCGACGGAGGTCAGAAGGATTATAGTTGGTGATAGTGGTTGAAAGGATGCAACAGTCTGGAAGAACTACAGCTATAGTCAGTAGCGAGGAAGCTCCCAAATTCTTCCCTGTTGTAAATTTAGGTTTAAGCATTGTAGTTTTGATGATATCAAACATTCTTGGTTCTTCACTTTTACTACTACATATCTATTTTAGTTGCCCATGCATACTAACATTTTAGGTTCACAAAGTCAATTGTAATTCAAGCCAGCTCAAGATTAGGAAGACTAGGACTAAGTCAGTTTGTAAGTTTAAATTTTAATGGTTTTTATCTTTTCTTGAGTCAAGTATAATAAGATGAATCCTGATTCTAAGTAACCTTGCACACACACACTATGGGGAGAAATTTGATGAGTTTGAGAGTCTTCTGAATTTTGAGCATATCGTACAGGATGATCCAAAATCATCCTGGATGATTAGTTCAAATCAGAAACCCTAATTAAGGTATCTGGGTTAAGTAAATTTGATTAGGCAGATCATCTTGGACGATCCTCTCATCGTCCTAGATGATATCTTTAAATTTAAAAATCAACCTCCAATCACATTTTAGGAAATATTTTATTTTTATAATTTTGTTTTTATCGTACAAGATGATACTAGTATTGTCTTGGACGATTAATTACAATTTTGCCAAAAATGATCCCTTGATTAGGAGAATAATTATGGTTTAATTGATTAATCACATCGTACAGGACTATCATCCTGATCGTCCTGAATGATCCTTTATATTTCATGGGACAATTTCCAATCATCTCGGACGAAAACCATGATTTTCTTCTAATCATCCAAGATATTGTCCTGGACATCTCGAACTTTATTCAGGAAGATTTGTCGATTGCCACTCAAACTGAACTGATCGTCCAGGATGAAATCCCTTATTTTCTTCTGATCATCCAGGATATCATCCTGGAAGTCACGAATATTTTTCTGGATGATTGTAGATTTTCCACTCAAATTAAACTAATTATCCTGGATGATCGTAAAATTGTCCTGAACGATAGGAAAAAATTTTTTTCTTCTGATTGCCCAGATCATGGTAATCATCCTGGCAAAACAGCCAATTTTGTACTGATCATACAGAATGATCTACAAATCATCCTGGATGATATAGCCAACATGTTGAATTTTAGGGCACTTTTTGAGGCCTTCTATTTAAGCTCTTTAAACATCTCTTCAGCAATCTTTTGCTGATTTTTCCACTCCAATAGAGCTTAGAGGAGAAGGAGAGTTTGGGATAGAGAGAGGATCTTGTGAGGGAGAGTTTGTAAGGGGGCTTACAAAGGTTGCTCCAAGCAAGGATTCGATCATCATCTTCCTTCTTCGTCCTTGGTTCCATGGTGGCTCTAGGGAGACGATCATCAGCATCAGATCTAAGTTCTATGCCTGCTTCAGGAGGAAGCAAAAAGAGTCAAAGGTTCTTTTCCTGCTTCAGGAGAAAGTAAAAGGATTCTGGGGTTCTCTGCCTACTCCAGGAGGAAGCAAAAGGAGTCAAGGTTCTCTACCTCACTGGTGTTGGTGGAAAGATTTCATAAGGGCTTCTCCACCTTGCTGTGGGAGCAAAAGGAGAGTCACTATAGTGTTTAGTGTAATAACTGGAGGGGAGGCTCTGGGGAGTTGATGTAGGTCAACTTGATCGAATAACTATAAATCTAGTGTGGTCTTTTCATTTATTTTTCTATATTTTAATTTTTGTATATTTCTATGATCTGATCTGTGGTTAAAAATCTGATTTTGGTTATCTGCTTCTGCTTTCAACTGTTCGTATTTTAAATATTCAAAAATATAAAAAATATGTTCTATTTGTGCAAGAATTTTTAAAATACCAATTCACCCCCCTCTTGTTTAGCCTTGGGACTAGTTTATAAGAGCTTAACAACCCTAACAAACTTTCAAGTGGTATCAGAGCGAGATTCATAAAATTAAGTTTTAAAAACTTTAAAATTTTGATTCATAACTAATTTTAGAAATCATAATATTGTGGAAGGTTGTTCAATTACTCGACCACCTTTATTTGATAATATTCCTTTTGATTTTTGGAAAACTCACACGTCCACCTTTTTGCAATCAATCTATTATCGCATGTAGATGCTTGTTAAAAAAGGTTATGTTGCAACCTATAGGCTTGTTAATGGAGTTAAAACTGAAATTTCTTATGCTGAATGGATAACTGATGATCATGATCTTGCTCAATTGAATACTATATATTTGAACTACTTTTTCTGTGTATTAAAATCTGAAGATTATATGTGTGTCTCAACATGTGCAACTGGTAATAAAATTTAGGATAGATTATGCATCACTTATGAAGGAACTAACGAGGTTAAACAATCTAGACTGAACATTCTCTTGCATGATTATGAACTCTTTCACATGAAACCCAATGAGTCAATTTCGGAGAGCTTACTAACAATAAAAAAGTGAATAAGATTTTATGATATTTGCCTTCTTCTTTTGATGCTAAAATTACTACAATTACTGAATCAAAAGATATGAATAATTATTCAATTGATAACTTACTTGGATCACTAATTTCTTATGAGCAAGGAGTGAACCAAAGGTAACTTGATGCATGTGAGAAAAAGAAAGAGAAAGCCATAGCCTTGAAGGCTGATGATTCCAACTTTGGCCCTTCAGGTTCTGTTGATAATAACATGGCCTTAATCATAAGGCAATTCAAGAGATTCTTGAGGAAGAAACAAAAGCATCATCAGAAGTGGAATAAAGGTAAATATGGTAAGTATTTTAAAGGCTCATCTGAAGTTATTTACTTTGAATGCAAGAAGCCTAGGCATCTAAAGTCTAATTTCCCTACACTTAAGTCTCACCCAAGTAAGGAGAAGGGTGAGGAGAAACTCAAGTTCAAAAAGGATAAGAAGAAGATCCAAAAGGCATTATAAGTTGATTCAGCATCTGACTCCTCTAAAACGGAAGCTGAAGAGGACGTAACCAACTTGTGTTTGGTGGTGGATGATCATCTTGGTCACTCTGACCAAGAAGAGGTATGTAAATTTACATATAATCAATTGCTTAAAGTTTCTAAGAAAAATTATACATTGTACAGGAAGTTGAAAAAATTACATGCTAGCCTGAAACTAGAATTTTTGAACTTACAAAAAGAGTATGAAATTTTGATTTAAGATCATTCCACCTTGGATAGCAATCATATGATATTACTTAATGAATTTGATGAATTAAATAAAAAGCTTTCTGATTTATCTGTTAAGCATGATTCATTAAAAATATTACATGTTGAATTCGAAATTACATTCAAAGAATTAGAAACTCATGTATTTGATTTATAGAGTAGGGAGCACGCATTGAAAGTGGAAAATTCAATTCTTGAAAGTTTAAATAAATTTTTTGACACTGAATTAACTGCCTTCATAAAAAATAAACAACCACCATCACTTGAAGAATTTCATATACAATCATTAAAGCATGCATCATCCAAACCTAGGAAGAGGCACCATCATCCACATAGATTAGTTAATCCTTTTCCTGGAGTTAGATGTTATTCTTATGACATACTAAGACATATCTCCCACACTTGCATCGTTCATCGTAGTACACTTTGGGTGTGGAGATCAAAATTATAAAATTCACAGCATTGCATGCATGCATCACATTCTTCTTTTCATCAAAAGGGACCCAAACCTATTTGGGTTCCTAAATCTAATATTTAATAATTTTGTAGGGATGCTCTCACAAAATATCTCATGAGAGTATGCGGTACCTAGACAGTGAATGTTCAAGGCATATGATTGGAGATGCAAATCAATTTATTTCGCTGGAGACCAGGGCAAGAAACACGATAACACTTGGAGACAACACCACCAAGAGAGTGGTGGGATCAAGTATAATTGGTGATTCAAAAAAATTCATCATTAATAATATTTTACTAGTAGATGGACTGAAACATAATCTGCTCAGCATCAACCAGCTTTGTGATAAAGGCTTCAGCATAAAAATTTTTCCAACTTGCTACCTTATAAGCTTAAATGACAAAATTATTTTGTAGGAAAAAAGGATCAATAACATCTACATGCTGGATTTAAATTAGTTTAAAGCTGATATTACTATATGCTTAAAATTAATTGCTGATGAAACATAATTGTGGCATGGGAGATTATATCATGCAAGCATGAAAAGCCTTAGGAAGATCACCCAAAAAGATTTATTAAGAGGTATCCCCAAGCTAGAGTTCACTAAGGATCACCTGTGTGATGCCTGTCAGTTAGGAAAGCATGTTAAATCCTCTTTCCACTCAATTAAAGACATAAACACTAATAAACCCTTAGAAGTCCTATACATGGATCTCTTTGGGTATGTCAGCACTTCAAGCTTAGGAGGGAAAGTATTTGGGTATGTGAATGTTGATGATTATTTAAGGTTCACCTGGGTTAGATTTTTTTCTCATAAAAATGAGTCATTTGAAGAGTTTAGATCTTTTTCCTCTTGGATTCAAAGGAAACTAAGTTATGAGATTATGACTATTCATAATGATCATGGGGGAGAATTTAAAAATAAGAAGTTTGAAATCTACTGTGAGTAAGGGATATATCATTATTTTTTAGCTCTTAGGACCCCTCAGAAGAATGGGGTATCTGAAAGGAAGAATAGGACCCTGGTAGAAGTCACTAGAGAAATATTAGTTGAGTACTCACTTCCTAAATACTTTTGGGTAGAAGCGGTGAATACAACCTGTTATATTTTAAGTAGGATAAATCTTAAATCTAAGCTGAACAAAATACCCTATGAAATTTTTAAGGGTGGGACATGAAAGTTTGATAGGGATGTTAAGCCCTTGTGAACTAGTCCCGAGGCTAACCAAGAGGGGGGGTGAATTATATATTTAAAAACTTCTTTAAATAAAAAGAAAAATATTTTTATATCTTGCAGCGGAAATAAATTAAATCAATTATAAAAAGATCAATCACAGATTTCACCCAAGTAGTTAATCATAATAAAATAAAATATATAAAATAATCAGAAAGAACACACCAGATTTATAGTGGTTCGGTCTAACCTAACCTACGTCCACTCTCTGGAGACACCCTCCAGGTATTGCACTACACCTTTAGTGACTCTCCTTTAGCCCCACAGCTAGGCAAAAAAGCCCTTACAAAATCACTTCCACCTTCCCCGGTGCGGCGGAGTAGCCGGGTCCTTCGACACCAAAGAGATCTTCTTCTTTCCAAAACTTCCTTTGAGATGACCCTTGAATCTGATGGTACTTAGGTACAAGCTTGCCGGAGCAACCGTGTGAACCCCCTCACACTCCCTCGAAAATCCCCCTTCCAAGGCTCTTCTCCCTCTCGAACTCCACCCTTTCCTCTCTCCCTTTCAAGCTCTCTCTTTAAGTTTTCTCCAGAAAAAAATGAAGCCTCAATGGCTGCCAAAGATACCTATCAAGTGCCTTGAGAAAGCTTAAAAAGACAGCTCCAAAAACCCTTGCAAATTAATTCTGGTGGCAAAGATCATCCAGGACGATATGCTCCAAAAAATAGCTTAAGAAAACCTTAAAAACTTAATTCTGCCACCAAAAATTATCCAGGATGATGTGTAGAATTTGACCTGATAGTCCATGACGATCACCTGGAAGATATATTCAAATTTGCACTAATCGTTCAGGACGATTATAAGATCATCCATAATGATTAGAATATCAAATTAAGCAGATTTAATTGACTAATCATAGGATTAATTTAGGCAACATTATCATAGATCATCCAGTACGATATGGATCATCTTAGACGATTAGACCAAAAATTGAACTAAAAATCTTGCCTAAATTATTATGGTGGCTAGGATTTTGAGATCATATTGGATCATCCAGGACAATATAAATATCGTCCAAGATGATTAGTTTAATGATCAGATCATCCTGGACGATCTAAAATCATCCAGTACGATTTATTCAAAAGTTAAACTTCTGGTTTTGACAGATCTCACTCCCCCTGAGAATGTGTGTACATTATCACAAGGAAGCATACACCCTTACAGGACTTGACTCAAAAAATCAAAAAGTAAATCAAATGAGAATTATAAGAATCACACATCATAACCTATTCTACCCATTCTTGAGCCTTGATTCTTTGTTGGATGGTGCATACTGTTTCCTCAAATATTATTATACATACAAATAAATATACATTCTCAATACTAGGAGAAGTGAGCCATAATATTTATTATCATCAAAATAAGAACTCGTGAGCCTGAGTTGTAACAATCTCCCCTTTTTTTATGATGGCAAATATTAGTGGTTGAATTTGTAAATAAAAAGCATTTTCTCTTAATCTCCCCCTCACTAAGAAAAGACTTTTTAAAATAGTAAGAAACCTTTTTTTAAAAAAAAAAACTACACAAATACTACAAATAAAAATAAACTTCACAAATACAACAGTACGTTCTCCCCCTTTGACATTATCAAAAAGAAGGGGAGCATAGAAAAACAAAATAGAAAAAATAGACTAAAAGATCAAACACGATCCCTGATCTGGTTAAAAAAAAATTTGAAAAAATATTTTGAAATATCAAGAATTTTTTTGTAATGAGAAAGTCACATCTTGATTTTATCCAAAAGCTTAGTAAGGTATGAATTGACTACTCATAACCTAGAGAGGATAGAGATTCAGAAATTATCAATCTAAGCTCAGGTTTTAAAAAGGCTAAAAAACTTTGTAAGACAATATCTAAATCATGGAACAAATTAGATAAGGAAACAAAATTCTTTCAAAACTCCTTTCATGAAATATATCTAATAGAAGATTAATGTAAAGTAATGAATCAAAAATCTTGATTTTCAAGCTCAAGTAACGAATTTATCAAAAAGATATGGGTTTTCTAAACTTTAGAGATTTACAAGAAGGGAAGCTAACTTTTTATGGGCTTATTTTGTGCCTCTTTTTATTTTGGCGCCCTTTGCGCATCTTTTGATTTTTGATACACTTTGTGTATCTATTTTTTTGGCGACATTACGCATCGTTCAATTTTTGATACACTTTGTGTATCCTTTCATTTTTGGCGACAATGCGCATCTTTTGATTTTTGTAATTTGCCTTTCTTTCTAAATCTTTAAAATCAACAAACCCTATTCGTTTGATAAACGACGAACAACCTGAATAAGATAATTTTAAAGTTGGTTCAATAATTTGCAAAAGATTCCTATGAGATAGACAAAATATTGGGAGATAAAAAAAGTTTCAATTTCAAAAACTAATTTATAATTTAAAACAGATTTTGAATCAAAGTGAAATAACCTAACATAAAGAAATAAGATGGAGAGACAAAATCATAAGTTTCCTTCCTTTGCTTGATTTTAGAGAAATCAACCACAACTTACATAGAATTTTTAGAAAAACAGGAGGTAAATTTTCCATATTTAGAAAATATGATCTTTGAAATATAATTTTGATTTTTTAAAGTGTAAATAAAATAAAAAGTGATATGTGTGTGCTGATCAGAGAAATAACTAAAATAATAAAGAAACTAATTTTTAAAAAATTTAAAAGAAAATAGAAATAATAATAAAATATAAAAAAACACAACGAATAAAGATCACAAACAACAAAAGTAAAAACACAAAAATAAACACAAGCAAAATATTAATTCATATCATCTCGCTCTTGATCTGATAATTCAGAAGCTAGGTCTGCCCAAGAGATTTTTTGCTTTGCATTATTTGCCCTCATTAAAATTTGCTTAGCTTTACCCTTTTCCATTTCAAGAAGGATTTTTAAGTTCAGGCACTAATTTTTCATGTCCAAGTTTCCTACATCCAAAGCAAATAACATCAAAAGAAATCTTAATATTTTTACCTTTTTTATCTTTGTTCCACTTTTGTTGATGTTGATGCTTGTGCTTTGAGTCACTTTCCTCAATATCTTCAGCTTTCAGTACTATAGTTTCACTTGCATCCAAAAGCTTTTGACCCAAACCTTGCTCGTAGGCAATGAGTGAGCCAATCAAATTATTAATAGAATATTCGTTCAACTTTTTTGATTCACAAATAGCAACAAATTTGGCATCAAACTTATTAAGTAGGCAACGTAAAATTTTATTGATCTTTTCAAAGTTTGAAAATTCTTTACCTAAAGCATGTAATGATGTCACAATTTGAGTAAACCTAGTATACATGTCTAAGATCATCTCATAAGATTTCATGCTAAAAAGTTCATAATCATGCATTAGAATATTCAACTTAGATTGCTTAACTTCACTAGTTCCTTCGTATGTAATGCATAGTTTATCCCAAATTTCTTTGCCAGTAGTACATGTAGATATTATCATGCAATCATCAGAATTTAAAGCACAGAAAAAAATTCAAATATTTAACATTTAATTGAGCATTGATCTGATCTACTCTACTCCATTCAAAAAAAGGAATATCAGTTTTGATTCCATCTATAATACGTGACGGTATAGAATAACTAGTTTGAATCGTATGACACATACGATAATCTATTGATTTAAAGAAAGTAGATATGCAAATTTTCCACAAATCAAAAGTAATATTTTCAAATAAAGGTGGTCTGGTAATGGAATAATCTTCAGCGATGTTTCTATGTCCAAAGTTAGCCATGGATCAAATCCAAAAGTTTTTCAAAACTAGATTTTATGAATCCCACTCTGATATCACTTGAAAGTTTGATAGGAATGTTAACCCTTATGAACTAGTCCCGAGGCTAACCAAGAGGGGGGGTGAATTAGATATTTAAAAACTTCTTTAAATAAAAAGAAAAAAAATTATATCTTGCAATGAAAATAAATTAAATCAATAATAAAAAGAACAATCACAGATTTCACTCAAGTAGTTAATCACAGTAAAATAAAATATAGAAAATAATCAAAAAGAACACACCAGATTTATAGTGGTTCGGTCCAACCTAACTTACGTCCACTCCCTGGAGGCACCCTCTAGGTATTGCACTACACCTTTAGTGACTCTCCTTTAGCCCCCATAGCTAGGCGGAGAAGCCCTTACAAAATCACTTCCACCTTCCCCGGTGCGGCGGAGTAGTCGGGTCCTTCGACACCAAAGCGATCTTCTTCATTCCAAAACTTCCTTTGAGATGACCCTTGAATCCGATGGTACTTAGGTGAAAGCTTGCAGGAGCAACCATGTAAACCCCCTTGCACTCCCTCAAAAATCCCCCTTCCAATGCTCTTCTCCCTCTCAAACTCCACCCTTTTCTCTCTCCCTTTCAAGCTCTCTCTTCAAGGTTTCTCCAAAAAAAATGAAGCCTCAATGGCTGCCAAAGACACCTGTCAAGTGCCTTGAGAAAGCTTAAAAAGAGAGCTCCAAAAACTCATCCAAATCAATTCTGATGGCAAAGATCATCCAGGACGATCGTAGGATCGTCGAGGATGATATGCTCCAAAAGATGGCTTCAGAAAACTCTAAAAACTCAATTCTGCCCCCAAAAATCATCTAGGATGATCGTAGGATCATCTAGGACGATGTACAGAATTTGACCTGATAGTCCAGGACGATCACCTGGATGATATGTTCAAATTTGCACTAATCATCCAGGATGATTATAAGATCATCCATGATGATTAGAATATCAAATTAAGCAGATTTAATTAACTAATCATAGGATTAATTTAGGTAATATTATCATAGATCGTCCAGTATGATATGGATTATCCTAGACGATTAAACCCAAAATTGAACTTAAAATCTTGCCTAAATTATTATGGTGGCTAGGGTTTTGAGATTATATTGGATCATCCATGATGATATAAATATCATCCAGGATGATTAGTTCAATGAACAGATCATCCTGGATGATCTAAAATCATCTAGTACAATTTATTCAAAAGTTAAACTTCTGGTTTTGATAGATCTCACTCCCCATGAGAATGTGTGTACATGATCACAAGAAAGCATACACCCTTACAGGACTTGACTCAAAAAATCAAAAAGTACATCAAATGAGAATTACAAGAATCACACATCATAACCTATTCTACCCGTTCTTGAGCCTTGATTCTTTGTTGGATGGTGCATGCTGTTTCCTGAAATATTAGTATACACATAAATAAATATACATTCCAAATATTAGGAAATATGAGCCATAATGTTTGTTATCATCAAAACAAGAACTCGTGAGCTCGAGTCGTAATAGGACACCCAACCTCTCTCACCTCCGTGACTTTGGATGTAAGGTGTTTATTCTGAATAATGGGAAGTCTTAACTAGGAAAGTTTGACCTAAAATCTAATGAAGGAGTGTTCCTAGGTTACTCAAGTGTTAGGAAATTCTATAGAGTCTTTAATAAAAGAACCCTGATTATTCAGGAGACCACTCATGTTGTGTTTGATGAATTTGATAATTCTGGAGGGTCTAAGATAGAAGAAGAGGAGGTTGTAGAAGTCACCCAAAGAGTAGAATTTACCAATCTAGAGAAAAGGGTAGAACTTAAAGTTTCACTTCCTAGAGAATGGAGATATTCTTTGAGTCATCCTAAAGAACTGATCTTAAGAGACCCTTCTGAAGGTGTTAGAACTAGGCATGGACTTAGAAAAGAAGTAAATCACTCTACCTTCATTTCAATGACTGAATCTACCAATATCAATCAAGCCCTTTCTGATGAATTTTGGATCCTAGCCATGTAAGAGGAACTAAACTAATTTGTTAGGAATGATATTTCGGAGCTGGTAGAAAGACCTAAGGACCAGAGTGTAGTGGGAACCAAATGGGTGTTTAAGAATAAAATGAATGATTTTGGTGTGGTGGTTAACAATAAGGTAAGAATAGTGGCTAAGGGGTATAACTAAATAGAAGGGATTAATTTTGAGGAAACCTTCCCCCCTATAGCCTATTTGGAAGCCATGAGAGTGCTACTAGTATTTGCCTGTCATAAGGGATTTAAACTTTTCTAAATGGATGTCAAGAGTGCCTTTTTAAATGAGATAATAAAGGAAGAAGTGTTTGTAGAAAAACCCCCTAGCTTTGAGGATTCCTAATTTCCAAATCATATTTTTAAATTAAAAAAGACCTTGTATGGACTAAAATAGGTACCCAAAGTATACTGTGACAGGATTAGCACATTCCTACTATAAAGAGAGTTTATTAAGGGGAGCGAAGACACCACCCTTTTTCTGAGAAGAGTAGGAGATGAATTACTCATTGTCCAGATCTATGTTGATGATTTAATTTTTGGATCTTCTAATAAAAATTTATGTAATAATTTTTCTAAGACAATGAGTAAGAAATTTGAGAAGAGTATGATTGGAGAATTATCCTACTTTCTTGGATTTAGTATAAGATAAATGGATGACAGAACTTTTCTTAATCAATCAAAATACATTAAGGACATCCTAAAGAAATATGAAATGAATAAAGCCAAGCTAATCAACACTCCCGTTAGCTCTAGTATCCAGTTAGATAAGGATTCAAATAGAAAATTTGTTGATCAAAAGAAGTATAGAGGAATAATTGGATCACTTCTTTACCTGACTGCAAGCAAACCTAATATTATATTTAGTGTTTTTCTCTATGCTAGATTTCAAGATGATCTAAAAGAGTCCCACCTGACTGCTATTAAGAGAATTCTTAGATTTCTCTTAGGGACCCAAAACTTAGGAATCTGATTCTGACTTTGTAGGATGTATGGTGGATAGAAAGAGCACCTCTAGAACATATCAATTCATAGGATAATCTTTAGTCTCCTGGTATAATAAAAAATAGAACTTAATTGCACTATCCACTGCTAAAGCTGAATATATTACCTTAGGAAGTTGTGTGGCCAAAGTCCTTTGGCTGAAACAACAAATTCTAAATTTAAGACTTCCTGTAGGCATAATTTTTGTCTTATATGATAACACTAGGGCCATCTGTATTTCTAAATGCCCAATCCAATATTCTTGGACTAAATACATAGACATCAAGCACAACTTCATTAGGGACCATTATTGACCTTGTTTTGGATTAGACCCAGGTCCTGGGTCAACCTGGTTGACCAAGTCAACCCAGGTTGACCCATTAGGCCTAGATAGGTCTAAATCAAATTCAAGTAACACTCAATCCTATTCCTTGACCCATAGACCTAATCTATCTCCTCTTTGACCTTAATTGACTGGGTTGACCAAGTCAACCCTTGACTTGGTCAACCCAAGTCAATAATGGGTCATTAGGACCCATTAAGGCTCATTTAAGGTCCTAATCACTTTTCTAATGCTCCAAGATTCAAAAACACGGCCTAATTAGCGTGTTTCCCTCATAATCAAACCCTAGATGCACTCATAGCCGTCCTCAATAGGGTTAGGACTATATATAGGCTTTTTTAGGGTTGGTGTAAGGGACTTTTGGTTGTTCTCTCTCTATAAGCAATCTCAACTCCTGAGATTTGTTTGGAGAGCCTCCATGACCTCCTCCCACATCACTCAACCCAAATCCTCCGGAGAAGGGCCGCCGGCGACGAGATCTCCGGCCAACCGAGGTCAAAACCATTCCAAAGCTTCCCCCGTCCGATCCAAGACGTTTCGAGGCTCGAGAACAACTGGGGATTTATTCGTGGATAGTCTACAAGTGCAACAAGCCTTTAAACGGGTCAAACCGTCCGTTAGCCAAGGTGAAATCTCAAACCCTAGGTTAGAACACATGGAGTTAAATAGCTTTTTGTAAAGCGCATTTTAAGCCAAACCAATCATCCCACACGAATGCTCTTCATGTTTGGAGTCTAGGGTTAAAATTTCATTTAGTTTGATCCACCCGATCGAGAGAACGAGACGAAAAACCCTATCTAAGGTTCGGTTTACGTAATGTTACGTTACATAAGATCTGAACCGTTGATCACGCGATCAACGGTTCGGATCTAGCCATTCCGCGGCATTCGTCCGACCGCGGATCCGATCTTGCAGTCTTCGCCCTCGTCCGGCTCGATCAGGGCCGTTGGTTCGTTTCGGCTGAGGATCAGACGGCGGAGCGGAGCTGCCTACGTGGATAAGTCGACCGCAGTTGCGGCAATCATTGCCGCAATCATTGCGGCAATGATTGCCGCTACGGTGATCATTGCCTGCAACCGCGGGCCCAATCACCGACTGCCGCGTGTTTAACCGCCGCCGCCGCCGCTCATACCTCTCTCCAATCATCTCGAAACCATGGGAACCACTCCGGGCTCGCCACGTGTTTAACCGTCGCCGCCGCCGCCGATGATTATTTAATTAGTATTTATTTAAAATATATATATATTTTTATATAATTTTAAAATCAAAATATATATATACAGAAAAATTCAAATAATTTTAAATAATTATTTAATCTTATGATTATTATTATTATTATTATTATTATTATTATTATTATTATTATTATTATTATTATTATTATTATTATTATTATTATTATTATTACTACTATTATTATTTAAAAAATCTTTTTTTTTTAATTTTATTATTATTACCATTATTATTACTATTATTATTATTTTTTTTATGTAATTATTGTTAATATTATTATTATATTTTAATATATTATTATTACTATTATAATTATTATGTTAATGATTAATGTTGTAATTAATAGTAATAATATTATTTTTAATAATATTATCATTATAATGTTATAATATTAATTACTATTATTATTAGAATATTAATATTATAATTAATAATAATACTATTATTTTTTCTAATAATAATGTTATTTTATTATAATATTAATTATTATTATTATTATATTAATATTAATGCTATAATTAATAATAATAATAATATTTTTAATAATATTATTATTATACTATTATGATATTAATTATTATTATTATTATTATATTAATATTATAATTAATAATATTATTATTATTTTTGATAATATTATTATTATATTGTTATAATATTAATTATTATTATTATTAGCATTGTAATAATATTAATGCTATAATTAATATTATTATTTTAATAATATCATTATTATATTATTATAATATTGATTATTGTTATTATTAATATTATAATGATATTAATATTACTATTAATAATATTATTATTTCCATAATGATATTATTATGTTAATATTTACATTATTATAATATTAATTATTATTATTATTAATATTATTATAATATTAATATTGTTAATTAATAATATTATTATTATCTTTAATAATAGTATTATTATGTTAATATTAATATCATTATAATATTAATATTTATTATTTTATATTATTATAATATTTTGTTTATTATTATTTAAATTTATTTTAAAATCCAGATATTATTATATCTGATTTATTTTAAAATTATTAATTATTTTTAAATATTACTTATTTTAAAATATTTAAAAATTACTTTTAAACCTATTTAACTTCAAAAATTCATAACTTTCTCATTTTAAATCGGATTTCGACGTATAATACCTCGTTCTTTTCAGAAAAATGTGAATTTTAATTTAAAAATACTTTCTGTATCTGATTCTTTCTTCTCTGGGTATTTTCTGTATTACTGTGCTATTTAGCTATTTAATTATTATTTAATTAATATAATTAATTATTTTAAAATAAAAATTATTTTAAAACCCCCTTGGTGGCTGGTGGGCCTCTCATGCCTATGAATTGAACTAATTTCAATTATCTTATTTTTAAACCTATATTATTATATATTTATAATATTTAGGCATTTTAAAATTATTTTTAATCTTAAATATTATTTAAATCCCCTAATTTTAGGAAGTCTACCTCTTTGAAATTTTAAACCTAGACTATATTTTTGAAGATCAATTCATGTGGGAGAAGGATTAGGGAATGATTGTGTCCCAATCATTCACTAACCACTTCATTAGGCTTCTTTACTTAGTATTTTCGTAGTCCTTGCATGTGTAGGTTGCACAAGCACATACCCTAGGCTCTCCTAGATTTAAGGACTTGATTGGTGTGTTCATATTTTCTACATTTACCCTTTATGTTATGCCTAAGAGTTGGCTAACTCACTTTATTCCTGCTTAGTGTAGTGACACACTAAGGGCAATAATTAAGGACTGTCTAGCGAACTTAGAATATTTCTAGGAGCTAGGATAGATCCCGGATTGCTATGAAACTTTAAACACTAGTGCTTAGTGACATCTGAAACCTCCTAGAATTTTCTAAGAATTTTCTGGACTCTTTAAAACACTTAATTAGCAAACCCTAATTTACCTGTTAATTAAGCCTTGGAAACTTCAGAAAAATTTAATAAATCCATTTTAAATCCGAAAAATACCCATAATACCTCAAACTCTCCAGAATTCAGTCCCCAACCTTAGATAATTAGGGCTCCTTAATTGGACATTAATCTGGACTTTAATTCAACCTTAATCAAAAATCACCTTTTTGCCTTAATTAAATCATTAAAATTTATTAAAAATCCCAAATTTTCCCCAAACACTTGGAAACACCTTCTTAGGTCATTTCTGACCTTTGGGGGTGATTCCAATCAGTTTAGAGCTGATTTGGGCCAAAACCCCAAAAGTACCCCTAATTAGGCAATTTCGATAATCCATCTAATTGCCCCAACTTCTAAAAATTATAACTAATTACAGAAAACTCCAAAATGGGCAAACTAAAAGGCATTCAACTCTAATTAAGGTCTAGTATTTATTAAAAATATTAGGTGTCCAGAAATCAGCTTAAATTAAAAAGTCAACTTTCCAGTCAACCGTAACCAATAGTCTAGGGCCCAAAACTTCTAAAATTCTTAACTTTGCATAGGAAGCTCCAAATCCAGCAAACTCAAAGGCATTCAACTCACATTAGGGTCTAATATTTATTAAAAATATTAAGATTACAGAAATCAGTTTAAATCAAAAAGTCAACAATCCGGTCAAACTTAGTTCAAAATAAGACCAAAACTTCAGAAATTCATAACTTTGGATAGAAGAATCCAAATTGGGCATGCTAACTGGCTAACTGATCAGGTTAAGGCCTAATATTTTATAAAAATATTAGCTATTCACAAATCCCCTTTAATCAAAAAGTCAATTTTGGACCCTCCTTAGCTTAATGTATAGGTGGACCCCGAATCTCATAAAATTCACTAATGCAATTTAAACTTTAAACATCATTTACTTAAATAATAAAACTGATCCAAATATTAAATTAATTAAAAATAGACTTTAAATTTATTAATATTTAGACTTTAATTAAAACTCCCTCTTCAGACCTATAACAAACCTGGACAATAGGCAATTGTAACTAACTACCCAGCTTAGGATCTACCTCAGCCACACAGGCTTCTACACACACTATCGAATTATTTGCTAGGGCACCACTTCTAGACTTAGGCTAGGCCGGTGTTTACTTTCTGCTATATGCCGAGCTTTTCCGGATTTCACTACATGTCGTGATTGAACTGTTGGTGTATTTGCTTACTTTTACTGCACTCTGGGATTTGATGTGATTGCACAATAGACTACCCATAGGTTAGGATCGATGTTGATACTAATGATATCTTCTGCAGGTGGCCATGCTCATGCAGCATTAAATAAAAGGGGGGTAATAATCATGATTTAAATATTAATATCATTTTATGCAGGTGCTTCAAAAATTGCTCAGCCCCCCTAAATAAATGAGGGCTAATTAAAAATCATTATAAATTACTACAGGTGCTCCAGAGCTTACTTAGCCCTCAAAATAATTAAGAGCATGGCCAAGTGTGACTGTGATGAGTTCTTTCTATTTTTTATAAACTGCTTGTGATATATTAAATTATTTGGGATGATTTTTACTAGGATAACCTTGCAGGAGAGTCTAGATTTACTGCTTTCCATTAATGCAATTATTTGTAATATTGGTTAAGAGTTGTGAAAGTCTATTTTGAGTGGGAATACAAGAATCCAAAGGTGGGATTCCAAAGAGAAAAGGACACCCAATATGAGGATAGTCCTTTTCTATTTGGAAATCCAAATTTGGATCATTCTACTACCTAAGGAGTCCAAGGAAGTGGAGATCTAAGGAGTCCAAAGAAGCTGAGTTCCAAGGAGTCCAATGGAGCTAGGACCCAAGGAGTCCAAGGAAGAAAAGAGCAAGGAGATGAAGACCAAGTTTATCCCACTCAAAATAACTTGTGTCTGTTTTAGGATTAGAAATCAGGGTTGTTGGCAGTGGTGCCCGGCCACTTTAATTTTCTGCAGACCCTCGGTTATAATTAAGGGCAGTTGGCCTATGGACATTTAATTGATTTGTTTAATTATTTACTGTGTTTGATTTGATATTGATTGCGCATAGGTTGTATGCTTTTCCTAGTTTCATGGCATTTTGCATGTCGCTTTTGTTTTAGCCTGGATTCCGTTAGGCTCTCTAAGGACTAAAACTTTTTCTACTCAGAACTAATATTTAAAATTTTAAGGTTTAAGCAATTTAGAAACTTAACGACCTAAGAAATTATCGGAACCGTCCGGGGTCACATGCATATTAATGCATTTCTTCTCTCCTTCTATAAGACACTTCCCTGCCTGCGGGTAGAGTTTGGATAATCAGACCTATGAGGATGAGGTGCTAGACCTGGAGAAGCCCAGTTTAATTCTAAAAATTATTTTTATAAGCCTTTTTAAAGTTCTATGCTTACCTGATTTGAAAACTTTAACCAGCATGCATTGCATTAGAAATCAACTAAATCAAAATTTTAATTGCATTAGTCATAGGAACATTTACCCAACATCAGTCCGGGGCCAATTAGGAAATCCTCTAGATGTCGGTCCTACTTCCAAGAACTATAACCTACCCACCCATCTTTCATAAATGACTGGACAGCATGGTTTTAAAGCGATTAGGTGGTTAGCTGGCTCCCCCTTCCAGGCCAGGATAAGTCCAGATTGTGCATTGCATTAGCTAGGACACGGGCGTTAGTGTTGTAGAACACTAAACCCATTAGATTTAGAATTCAAGGCTACTATTGTTCCATAGTATGCCTCATCAGTAGGTAAGTCTTTTTTCCTTCAGAGACTATAAACCCTACTTATCTGCGTCATACGGATGACACCACCTCCATCCTTCTCTCCTGCATGCTTTGAGTGCATGATTTAGTTATTTTCTCCAGTTTCTTCTCACTACCTTAGTCCCTCCGAATGCTGATCTGAGCCGTGTATGTTGACTAAGCCTAGTTGAATCTTTCGTTCTCTTTGAGTAGGATTTCCTAGTCTTCTCCCTGTGTGATAATCCCAATTTAGAAAGAATAATATAGAATCCTTAATCGAGAGTATTCTCAGGCCCCGGCTTGAGATGTAATTAACCACGGGGGCTTGCGCCCGTGGGAAACCGCATCCCACTCTCAAATAAACCCCATTCGAGCTAATGTATCGGGTGGAAGAAACCCGTTGTGAATAGATCGTACATGTTATTATCCATCGGGGTGTGCTGGTGAGAGCCACTATCCTCAATGGTTAATCATATGTGTGATCGAATCTGCCCTCCCATTGGCCAAATACTGTCTCCCCTCGCCGGGAGGCGGTGTTTTGTTGCCCTTTCGGAGGTCCACAACCATGTTACCAAAGGAGACATAAAGCTACAGCATATAGCCACTAAAAACAAACTAACAGATATCTTCACAGAACTACTGGCCTTTGAAAACTTTAGCACCTTAAGAACCAGATTAGGTGTGATAGATATTCATGCTTGAAATTGATGCTCTCTATTTATATTTCAGCACTTAGTTTTGTTTGATTTAGTTATCTATTTCTTTTTATGTGTTTTTTTTATTTCCTGCTGATTTTCTTTTTTTGTTATTAATCTAATTTAGTTATTTCTTTTTATGCACTTTTCTCTTATTTAAAATTTCTTTTTTTTTTAATTTAGATCACTACTCACTACTGGTGATAAAGTTAATTTTTAAAAGTGAGTTTTGCCTTATTTTTGTTTAGAAGCTTGTAAGTAGTGATTGACCTTTATAAAATATTAAAGGAAGAAATATTGATGATAATTTCTCTTCTTCTAACTCCTTTAATGGTATATTTTTCTTTTTGAATAAAAATCTTTTTCAAAATTAAAAAGTTGGACTTTGAAATAGAGATCTATTTTATCTTCCTACAGTAATCTATCACATATGAGTAGTATTCCAAATCATTAAATCACTTTTATGTTTTCTTAATCAGATAGTTGAATTTATCATATCAGAATGATTCTATTTTGTGGATAACTTTTTTTTATCTAAGAGAGTGAGTTTTTTCTTCTCTTATATCTGAAAGATAATCTCACAACTAAAAATCTTTTAGAGATTTTGAAAGAAAAGAACTTGCAAAAGATGCACCAATCAATTAAAAAGAGGCACAAAATGAGCCCAATACTAAAAAGATGCGCAATATTGGCCAAAAAATTGAAAAGATACATAAAGTGTATCAAAAATAAAAAAGATGCGCAAAGTGTGCCAATTAAATTGAAAAAGAGGTATAAAATTAGCCCACAAAGAAATATACTTCCTCCTCTTTCAAATCTTTAAAAAATCTTAGAAGAATTTGTGAGCCACTTAATATATTCAAACACTTGATATAAAAAATCATAATTTCTAGTTCTTTACTTTATAATACTATTTTATCAGATATTTTTCTAGAACAAAGTTTGAAAGGATCACTTTTCTTATCTAATTTTTTTTCTTCTTAATTAGATTTTTGTTTGAAAGGAATTTGAACATGTAAGGTGTCCAAGGTAGGGTTTGCAAAAATTAATTTTTCAACTTTTTTGGATTTCAACTTGTCAATTTCCTCTTATCGGCTTTTGAATTAAAAATTAAGAAAATATTCTTATTTACTGGAGCAGATCGATTAAAAAAAATTGTTTTTCTTTTTTTTTGTTTATATTTTATGTTGCTTTGGTATTTTGATTCAAATGTTTTATATTTTTTGGAATCCTCTGATCATTTCTTTCCATCATTTAAATTCTTAATTTTTTATTCACATCATCCTGGATGATCCAAATCATCCAGGACATCCAATCAAATCATCCTCATCCCACATCTAATGGCTGATCTAAACTAATTATTGGTAATCATCCTGGATAATCCACCTCATCGTCTTGGATGATCCATGTTAAAAATATGGTGGACAATTTAAATTTGGTTGGTATGATTCATTAATGCCAATCATCCTGGATGATCCACCTCATCATCTTGGTTGATACTTTTTGTCAATGATCATCCAGAATTACTCCTCAGGATGATCGCCTGTGTCTAATCATCCTGGATGATATCTGATCATCCTAGATGATCTAACTGCCTTTTTGACCAATCATTCTAGATGATAATAATTGTACTGATCATCCTGGATGATGATCTCAAATCTATTTAAACTAGCCATTTGGATCCAATTCCTCACCACACTTTCAATTCCTCTCCTCACTACACTTTCACCTCTTCTCTTGCTATAGCTGGCAGTAGGAAATGCTCATGTGCATAAACTGGCAGCTCTTCTAGGAGCACCATCGATCCTCATTTTACTAAAGCTGCTGATGAAGCAGCCTATGCCTAGTTTAAATCTGCAGGCATAAACCCCTCACAAATCATCAACCAAGCCACCCTAAACTTTCAGGTACTACATCACTTCGTCAATACCACACTGACTTTTATTCTCACTATGGCTTTCCCATTTAATTATGAACTCATCTTTAGGGTTTTTACAAGCCTTCATTACAATGCTGACTTCACCTCCCTCCAATCCTACGTTAATCGACGTCCTGTCAAACTAACGTACCAAGATCTTTATGAATTTCTTTGACTATCCACTACTGAGGACAAGCTTCATCTTTAAGCCTCTAATCCTGATTTTAACTAGACCCTTGTCAACACCATTCTTAGGGAATCCAATGCTCCTTTTCATGACTCAGCTGTCAGTTTCCTAGTCAATGATGCATACACAATCTAGCACATCCTTTGCCACTCAGTAAGACCAAAAGCTGGAGATAGGATCCACATCACTCCCATCCTTTCACTCACCACCTACTACATCATGACCAACAGCCATTTCAATGCCACAGATCTGATTATCTGATACAACGAGTACCTAACATCCATTAGGGATCATGCCACAAGTGAAAGCCAAACTTAGCCCTTGGACACCTTATTGCATATACTGTTGAATCTAAATACAATCTTCAATTCCCTGCTCCACCTAATCACCATCTGATCTTCTACTCAAACAGTTCCTTCCACACCATTCACAGTACTCATCATCCCCGTGAGCACAATGAGCCTGGGGAGGAAGAGGAAGGTCCTATTCCTGCACCTGCCCCTTTCAACCAGCAACCTTAGATTGATCAGCTGGTAAAAAGGTTCAACTAGTGGGAGGCCAGGTTTGACTCTTACGTAGCTGTATAGGAGCAGCAGCACATGGAGGATGTTGCTTGTTTTGATGCTTATATAGTCTAGCAGCAGCAGTAGCACGACCAGGATGTGGCCTGATTTAGTGAGCAGTTTGGTTTTCTTCACCGACTCTTTTTGCCACCACCACCTCCAAATGATCAGAGTTCATCTTTCTAGTGTTTTGTGTGTTTATTTTTGAGCTTGTACTTATTTTTATTCTGTGTTTTGTGTAGTTGTAATTTTTCTATTTTCTCCTTTTTGTGATGTCAAAAGAGGGAGTAATGTTATTAGTGTTGTACTATTTGTCTGTTTTAGTAAAATTTGCTTTGCTTTGCTTATATTATTTTCCTTTATTTTTCTTTATTCTTTTTATCTGCTTGATTTATAATTATCTAACAAATATTTGTCATCATCAAAAAGGGGGAGACTATTGCAAATCTGGGTTCAAGCATTGTAGTTTTGATGATATTAAATATTCCTGCTTCTTCACTATTACTACTGCATATCTATTTTATTTACCCAAGCCTACTAACTTTTCAGGTTCACAAAATCAATTATAATTCAAGCCAGCTCAAGATTAGGTAGACTAGGACTGATTCTGTCTGTAAGTTTAAATTTTAATGGTTTTTATCTTTTCTTGAGTCAAATATAATAAGATGAATCCTGATGCTAAGTAACCTTGCACACACACACTGTGGGCAGAAATTTGGTGAGTTTGAGAGTCTTCTGGATTTTGAGCATATCGTACGGGATGATCCAAAAGTGTAATGGATGATTAGTTCAAATCAAAAACCCTAATTAGGGCATTTAGGTTAAGTAAATTTGATCAGATAGATCATCTTGGACGATATGTTTAAATTTAGAAATCAGCCTCCAATCATATTTTAGGAAATATTTTATTTTTAGAATTTTGTTCAGATCATACAGGACGATACTAGTATCATCCTGGACGATTAATTATAATTTTTCCAAAAATGATCTCTTGATTAGGAGAATAATTATGGTTTAATTGATTAATCAACTCGTACAGGACAATTATCCTAATTATCCTGGATGATCCTTTATATTTCATGGGAGGATTTTCATTCGTCCCTGAAGAAAACCATGATTTTTTTCTAATCGTCCAGGATATCATCCTAGATGTCCTAAACTTTATTCGGGATGATTTATCAATTGCCACTCAAAATGAACTGATCGTCCTGGATGATTGTGAAATTGTCCAGGACAAAATCTCTTAAATTCTTCTGATCGTCCAGGATATCATCCTGGACGTCCCAAACATTTATCTGGATGATTTTGGATTTTCCACTTAAATTGAATTAATTATTCTAGATGATCGTAAAATCATCCTGGATGATAGGTAGAAAATTTTACTTCTGATCGTCCAGACTATAGTAATGGTCCTGGCAAAATGACTTATCTTGTACTGATCATACAGAACAATCTACATATCATATTGGATGATATAGCCGGCAAGTTAAATTTTAGGGTACTTTTTGAGGCCTTCTATTTAAGCTCTTTAAACATCTCTTCAGCAATCTTTTATTGATTTTTCCACTCCAAGAGAGCTTAGAGGAGAAGGAGAGTTTGGGAGAGAGAGAGAGGATCTTGTGAGGGGGAGTTTGTAAGGGGATTCACAAAGGTTGCTCTAAGAAAGGATTCGATCGTCATCTTCCTTCTTCATCCTTGGTTCCATGGTGGCTCTAGGGAGATGATCATCAGCATCAGATCTAGGTTCTCTGTCTACTTCAGGAGGAAGCAAAAGGAGTCTGAGGTTCTCTATCTACTTTAGGAGGAAACAAAAGGATTATGGGGTTCTCTATATGCTTCAGGAGGAAGCAAAATGAGTCAAGGATCTCTGCCTCATCGGTGTTAGTGGAAAGATTTTGTAAGGGCTTCTCCACCTTATTGTGGGAGCAAAAGAAAAGTCACTATAGTGTTTAGTGCAATACTTGGAGGGGAAGCTCCAGTGAGTGGATGTAGGTCAAGTTGACTGAATCACTATAAATCTGGTGTGCTCCTCTCATTTATTTTTCTGCATTTTAATTTTTGCATATTTCTGTGATGTGATCTGTGGTTGAAATTTTGATTTTTATTATCTACTTCCGCTTTCAATGTTTGTGTTTTAAATATTCAAAAAGAGAAAAATATTTTTCTATTTGTGCAAGAATTTTTAAAATACCAATTCCCCCCCCCCCCCCCCTCTCTTGGTTAGCCTTGGGACTAGTTCATAAGGGCTTAACAACCCTAAAAAACTTTCATTCCCTTCTCTTCATACTTTCTTCCCTCCTTCTTCATGTGAAGAATGGGGAGTATTTATTATATTTTTAGAGTGGCATGCCCCATAAATATGGAGAAGATCGAGGGCATGTTGGGAGTGTTTTAATGGACGGCTCATAATGATTCCCTTGATTATGTAGCATTTATCAAGCATTTGAGTGCATTAATGTTGTTTGAATTTGATTATCTTAGGCTTGTTGGATTCATCTCATCGAGCTGCTCGATTTGACTATAAGCATGTCACATTTGGATATTATTTGGTTGTCCAATTTATGCTTTGAATCATCTAAATATGTCTTGGGCTCTTGATTTGGACCCATTTAAGCTCGGATTTCGTTGAATTTGATATTGTTGTGTTCATATTTTGTAGACGTTCTGTTTGAATATAAGTTTGCTGAAATTGGAGTTAATATGGTCTCGAATTTAATTTTGAAAGTTTTCATCTTGAATATGCCTTGAGATTTGTGTCAGATCAAGACTATTTTTGACGACTTATTAATTGCCCTCCTATTTTCGGATGTTGAAGCTTACAAAATATGAAAATATAAATTTGTACCTTCTCCTGGATGTTGACCAGCATACTTAGCAAAAATAACAAACATAATTTATAATTAATTTGTCTAAATTTGCAAATTATTTGTTAATAAGATGAATATCAATTTTGGTATATATAAAAATATAAAAAAACAAAGTTATTATTCAAATGTTTATGAGATTTTGTATTTAATTTCAACTTATTAACATTAGTTATTTGTAAAATATATGATACTAATAATTAGAGTGATTTGATTTTAAAATAAAAATAGACAAAGTGAAATAAGCTGATTTGTTATGCTTTGTTTTATATTTTTCTTATAGAGTGGTAGGCGATGCCATGGATACTGGATGGTTCACCGTCATGCTATAGATTGGGCTGCTAGATTTTGATTGGTATCATACATGATACATGATTTTTCTCATGTAAACATGAAAGATTTCCTACCCATATATCCAGTTTTTATTTATTCATTTATATAAAAAACATCTCGCGAATCAGAACCAAATGCATGCATGAGGCGGCGACACTGCATGAGTCGGCATAGTGCCACCGCCTAGAATTTTTTTTAAGTATTTTATTTTTAAATTATTACTATCATATGTATTTTAACTTTTAAAATTTTAGAAAAATAATAAAATTTTGGGAAAAAATTCTAAAAAATTTTGAATTAACTTTTCATTATCCCAATGCTGCCTTGATTTGAATAAAATATTAATTTATATATTTTTTAATAGTTAAATGGAATTTTTTATTTTTAGAATTCCAAATTATTAAAACATTTCTAAAATTTAATAGAAATTTCTAGAATTCTTTTTCATCTAGCAATCATTTTCTCCCTCCTGGAGAAGGTAGAGAACCTGGGCTTTTGCTGCAAAATGTCTTCCTGGAGCCTCCAAAGGATTAAGACAGAAGCTTGAAGAGGATGAGAAGAACCATGTTTGGAGTAACCTTGTGAATCCCTCTCAAATCTCCTTACAAAAATCTCTCCCTCACTTCTCTCTCCCAAGCTCTCCTATGCACCTCTTTCCTCCCTCACAAAACACTTAGTAGCTAAAAGTCTTTTTAAAACAAGACAATAAAAGACTTTAAATAGAGAGCCGCCAAGAAAGCCCTAAATTTTAATCTAGCGCTTCTAATCACCGAGTATGATCTAAGATTGTACTATACGATTGGTTCAAAATAGCACATTCATCTAGTACGAACTACAACCCACTGTACATTTAGTTCAAGTATTTATATTGATCATCCTATACGATTGGGCACATCGTACTATCTGATTAGTATAAATATATATCTAATCATCCAGTACGATGGACGACATTTAATTATCATCTCATATAGGAATTGGGCTGTATAGTATGATCATATTGATCATCCTATATGATCAGTACAAACATATAGCTAATCGTCCAGTACGAGGGGCGGCATTTAATTATCATCGCATACAGGAATTGGGTTGTATAGTACGACCGTCTCTGATCATCCTGTATGACCTGATTGAATAATTTAACCATAATTAAATACCAAATCATACGATCAATTTAGGCATGATTGTAATAGATTGTACAGTACGATGATGATCGTATGATACGATTAGACACAGATTTTGAACATCTAAAATATTTCCTAAATTGTGATTGGCAGCTATTTTGCTAATTATAATGGATCATCCTATATGATATAAATCATACAGTATGATGAGTTTAATCAATCTTAATTAACTGATATGCCCTAATTAGGGTTTTTATTTTATGGATCATCCAGGATAATATTAAGTGTACTGTATGATTAGTTAAAAAAATAAAATTGTAACTCACCAACTCACTCTCTTGAGTGTGTGTGCAAGCTTACTCAGCTTAGTATCCACCATATATACGAGTTAGCTCAAGAAAGGTAGAAGTATGTTGATGTTAAAATTATAACCAGATTCAACCCTATTTTACCCAATCTTGAGCTGATTGAAGTTGCAAGTGAACTGTGGACCTGAAATATTAGTAAGTAGGGCAACAAAATAGATATTCAATAGTAATAATTAATAGAAGGTAGCCATATAGAAACAATAAAGTTTGTTGTCATCAAAATCACAGTCCTTGGGCCTAGATTTGGAACAATCTTCCCTTTTTTTCTGATGGTAAACATTATTGTTAAAGATATTCGAAGCACTTTGACATTCTCTGAAACTCCCTCTTAGAAGATAAAATTTTGAGAATAATAAGAGTTATATATATATAAGTAAACATAAATAAGTAAACCAGGAAATCAGCTTCATTAAAAAAAAAGATGCAAATAATTAACAATACATTACTATTCCCCCTTTTGACATCGTAAAAAGGAGGAAAACACACAAAATAAAAACAACCACAAAATAAAATTAAAGGTTTTTTTTTTGAGACGATCAGATGCATTAAATGAAAATTTTACCTTATGATTAGTGCAAATACTCAGTAAGAAATGTATTGAATGGTGCTTACAGGTAGTTCTAAATCTTGGATTTATTTCTTTAACTAAAGGACATGTGCCACACAATTTTTTAAGGCTATGTATTCAGCTTCTATAGTGGAAAGGCTACTGAGTTCTATTTTCTATTGGACAAGGAGACTAAACAATGTCCTATAAATTGACAGGTTCAAGAAGTGCTTTTCCTATTAACCTTATATCCAGCAAAGTTTGAATCAGAATATCCTATGATTTCAAAGGAAGTGATGTGCCTAGGATACCAGATTCCTATATTTTAGATTCCTAAAAGATATTTTAGGATTCTCTTAATAATAGTCAAGTGGGATTCCTTTGAATCAGCATGAAATCAACACAGAGATAAACACTAAACATAATATTAGATTTACAAGTAGTTAAATGAAGAAGTAATCTAATTATTCTTCTGTATTTTTCTGATCAACTAATTTTTCATTTGAGACTTTATCCAACTGAACTACAAATTTCATAGGAGAGTTAATTTTCTAGGCTTTATCTATTTCATATTTCTTAAGAATGTCCTTAATGTATTTTAATTAATTAAAGAAAATTCCATCATTCTTCTACCTTATACTAAATTCAAGAAAGTAGTTCAATTCTCCCATCATACTTATCTCAAACTCTTTACTCATTATTTTAAAAAATTTATAACATATTTTTTTATCAGAAGATCTAAATAAAATATCATCAATATAGATCTGGACAATGAGTAGTTCTTCTCCTACCTTTTTGAGAAAAAGGGTGGTGTCTACACTCTCCTTAACAAAGGTTTTATCCAGTAGGAATGTGCTTAGCCTTTCATATAATGCTCTAGGTGCTTATTTCAGTCTAGACAATGCCTTTTTCAATTTGAACATATGATTAGAAAATTATAAATTTTTAAATCCTGGGGGTTGTTTAACATACACATCTTCTTTTTTTATCCCATTTAGAAAGGCACTCTTAATATCAATTTGGTACAAGTTAAATCCCTTAAAGTATGCAAAAGCTAGTAGCACCGTTATTACTTCTAGTCTAGCTATTGGGGCAAAGGTCTCTTCAAAGTCAATCCCTTCTATCTGATTGTACGCCTTAGCCACTAGTCTTGCTTTATTTCTAACCACTACACCAGAAGATTCATTTTATTTTTGAAAACCTACTTTATTCATGCAACACTCTGGTCATTAGGTCTTCCAACTAGCTCCTAAATATTAGTTCTAGCAAATTGATTCAATTCTTCTTGTATGGCTAAGATCTAGAATTCATCACATAGTGCTTGATTTATGTTTGTGGGTTTAATCATTGAGATAAAGGCCAAGTGATTCACTTCTTTTTTAAGTCTATGCCGAATTTTAACCCCTTTAGATGGGTCTCCTAAGATAAATTCTTTATAAGAGACACCATAACTTTTATGTGGAAACCCCTAAAAAGGAGAAAAACTACAAGGCTTAGCCCAGTTTGAATGAATTCACTAGTGTTTGTAATTAATTACAAATGAGGCCCTCCCTTAGGAGGAAGGTCATGACTTTATGTAGCAAATATACATCATATAGAGTGCATTATATAGTGGGAGTTGGAAGAATAAGTGTTGATATATTTATTTGGTAGTCGGAAGGATCGTAGTTGGACGACGAAGGTCAAAAAGATTGTAATCAAGCGACGGTAGTCAGAAGGACTAAAGTCAATGAGTAACGGAGGTCAGAAGGACCATAGAAGGTGATGGTGGTAGGAAGGATCGTAGTCGGTAGGCGATGGAGGACGGGAGGACCGTGGTAGTGGTTAGAAAGACAATAGTCAGCGGGCGATGGTGGTCGGAAGGACCGTAGGTAATCGACGAATGGGTGGAAGTTTGATGACGCTCGGGAAGAACTCTAATGGTGGTCAACAAATATGTGGAAGTTTGTTAGTGATCGACGAATAGGTGGAAGTCTGATGGTGGTCAGGAAGAACTCCGGCGGTGGTCGACGAATGGGCGGAAGTCTGGCGTTGGCCGGGAAAATCTCAGGTGAGATCATTGAACTCATGAAAGTTTGTTGGTTATCGATGAACAGGAGAAAGGTGTACGGTTGTCAGGAAGAACTCCAACGGTGGTTGAAGAATAGGCGAAAGTCCAGCGGTGGTCAGGAAAAACTCTGGTGGTGGTTGGCGGTGAGAAAGCTCTCAAATTCCTCCCTTCTCTTGCTCTTTTTTTCCCTCCCTCTTCATGTGAAGAATGGGGCCTATTTATAATTTTTTAGAGTGGTATGCCCTATAAATATAGAGAAGATCGAGGGCATGTTGGCAGTGTTGCAATGGATGGCTCATATTGATCCCATTAATTATGTAGCATTTATCAAGCATTTGAGTGCATTAATGTTGTTCGAATTTGATGATCTTAGGCTTGTTGGATTCATCTCGTCGAGCTGCTCGATTTGAATTTAAGCATGTCACGTTTGGATATTATTTTGTCATCCAATTTATGCTTTAAACCTTCTAAGTATGTCTCGGGCTCTTGATTTGGACCCATTTGGGATCGGATTGGGTTGAATTTGATGTTGTTTTGTTTGTCTTTTCGAGACGTTTAGTTCGAATATAAGTTTGCTGAAATTGGAGTTCCGATGGTCTAAGATTTAATTTTCAAAGTTTTCAACTTGAATATGCCTCAAGATTTTAGTCGGATCAAGACTTTTTTTTGTGACATATCAATTGGCCCCCTATTTTTAGACGTTGAAGCTTGCAAAGTTTGAAAATATATATTTGTATCTTCTCCAGGATGTTGACCAGCATACTCAGCAAAAAATAACAAACATAATTTATAATTAATTTGTTCAAATTTAAAAATTATTTTTTTATAAGATGAATATCATTTTGGTATATATAAAAATTTTAAAAAATAAAGTTATTATTCAAATGTTTATAAGATTCTGTACTTAATTTCAACTTGTTAACATTTATTTATTTGTAAAATATATGATGCTAATAATTAGAGCGATTTGATTTTGAAATTAAAATAGATAAAGTGAAATAAGCTGATTTGTTACACTCTGTTATATATTTTTTCCTATAAAGTGGTATGAAATGCCATGGATATTGATTGGTTCACCGTCATGCTATAGATTGGGCTGCTGGATTTTGATTGGTATCAAAAACGATACATGATTTTTCTCATGTAATTTTGAAAGATTTCCTACCCAAATGTCCAATTTTTATATATTCAGTTATATAGAAACATATGGGGAATTGGAACAAAATGCATGCATGAGGTGGCATAGTGCCGCCGGCTAGGAAATTTTTGTAATTATTACATGTATTTTTACTTTTAAAATTTAAAAAAAACTATAAAAATTTGGAAGAAAAGTTCTAAAAAATTCTGAATTGACTTTTCATCATCCCAATGCTATCTTGATATGAATAAAATTTAATTTATTTATTTTTTAATAGATAAATAAAATTTTTTACTTTTAGAATTTTAAATTATTAAAATATTTCTAAAATTTAATAAAAATTTCTAGAATTCCTTTTCATCTACCTTAGTGTTGACTGGTTTGTAATAAAATATTAATTATACATAAAGAAATTTTGATTTTGGGCTTTTAAAATTCCAAAAAATTATTAAAAACATTCAGAAAATTTTATTTTTTATATTTTAAAAATTTCTAGAAAGACTATTCATCTCTCCCTTTTTTGCACCTATAAATATCCCTTGAGGGTAAGAAAAGAAGCATAATCTTTTGTGTCGGTCCAAGCCCTCTCTTTGGATTGGTAGCTCGAGGATTGTTAGTGGTGATCAAAATCTTGTTCTCTTATGCCGATCCTAGCTTCTTCCCCTTGGATTGGAAGCTTGGAGTGGTGGTGATCAAGTCATTGCCCTCTTTTGTTGGTCCATCTTTGGATTGGTAGCTCGGAGAGCTTTGACAGCGATCAAAGCATTGCCCTCTTGTGCCAGTCCTTTCTTGAATTGGTAGCTCAGAGGGCTTTGTGGTCATCAAAGTATTTCCCTTTTGTGCCAGTCCATCTTTGGATTGGTAGCTAAGATGATTTTGATGGAAATCAAAGCATTGCCCTCTTATGCCAGTCTTTCCTTGGATTGGTAGCACATAGGGCTTTTGTGGTGATCAAAACATTGCCCTTCTGTGTCGATCCATCTTTGGATTGGCAGCTCAGAGAGCTTTGATGATGATTAAAGCATTATTTTCTTGCAAAAGTTAGAAACAATCTAATGGTGGCCTCTTCCGGAGAGACATTTGGTAGTAGCAACACCTAAAAAGAAATTTGATGATAACAAGCAGACATGCAGAAGTCTAATAGTGGTTGGCGACTGAGTGGAAGTTTAGTGGTGGTTAGCATCCAGGCATTGGTCCAATGATGGTTAGGCAAGCTTTTGCTGATGGTTGATGGTCTAGCCATGAGTTGATGATAAAGATCGAGCATATTCTGTTGGAGATAGTATATATGTGTGTTGGCGGGGACAAATAGTGGATAATTGACAATTTGATAGAAGACAACAAACATTATTTCAGCTGCAACTGTAGAGTCACACTCTAATAATGCCAACATAGTGGAAGTCTGATGCGGCTCCAATCTTTCTTTGAAGTAGATGAAAAAGATGCTTCAAAAAGTTACATGGAATAGGTCGATGGGATCCACCAAGGACATTTATTCGAGGATGTTTGACATATCCAAATTTATTTGTCAGGGCACTACTCACTGACATAAACTTGTGTGGAAGAGGTCGAGGGAATTCATCAAGGAAGTTTGACCAATCCAAGGTTATTTGTCAAGACATTTCTCACTGACGTTAACCTTTGTGGAAGAGGTCGAGGGAATCCACCAAGAATATTTGACCTATCCAAGGTTGTTTGTCACGACGTTCCACACTTATATTAACCTGTGTAGAAGAGTTCAAAGGAATCCACCAAGGATGTTTGACCTATCCAAGGTTATTTATCTGGGTATTTCTCGCTGATGTTAACCTGTATGAAAGAAGTCGAGCGAATCCACCAAGGATGTTTAACCTATCTAAGGTTGTTTTGTCAGGGCTTTGCTTGCCGATGTTAACCTGTGTGGAAGAGGTTGAAGGAATCCACTAAGGATGTTTGAACTATCCAAGGTTATTTGTTAGGGCATTTCTCACTCATGTTAACCTGTGTAAAAGAGGTTAAGGGAATCCACTAATGATGTTTGGCCTATCAAAGGTTGTTTATCAGGGTGTTGCTCGCTAACATTAACCTCTGTGAAAGAGACTGAGAGAATCTACCAAAGATGTATGACCTATTCAAGGTTATTTTTTAGAGCATTGCTTGATGATATTAACCTGTGTGGAAGAGGTTGAGAGAATCCACCAATATTTTATGACCTATCCAAGGTTATTTTTCAGAGCATTTCTCGATGATGTTAACCTGTCTAGAAGAGGTCAGATCGAATCCCCCAGGATAGATTATGCCTTAATTGGGAGGGGACATATGCTACCTGTATCCCGTATAAAAGGTAAAATTAATCTATCACTAGATCGTTATTGCATTTTTAAGTTTGAGATTAAGACCTTGCGCAAAAAATAGAAGTCCTGCTAGGGATTGTATAGAGCTTGAAATTTATAGAAAGCATCCTTGCATTTACTAAGAGCTTTATAAAAATAGTTTTTTAAGATATTATTTTGGATTTTAAAAATATTGGAAAATTTTTCATGGCTATAGTTGCAGTTATGGTTACCCCCAGTATACATTTGATTTCAATGAAATTGATGCACTAATAGCTGATATCAAAAAATTGACTTGAATGACCTTTTGAGGTTGGAGCAAAAGTTGCCACCCAGTCAAGGATCACTTTCTCATAGACGGTGCCAACTATTACATCCTAAAATATTCACAATGGTAGAGAGTGATATAGTTTAACATCTTAACTTTATATGAAGATCTAGCACACAAATAAATAAGAGAGTAATGTTATAGCATTTATAAGAAACACCATAATTTTTATGTGAGAACCCTTAAAAAGGAGAAAAACCATGAGGGTCTGGCCAAGTTTGAATGAATTCACTAGTGTTTGCAATTGATTTCAAATGAGGCCCTTCTTTAAGAGGAAGACCTTAGCTTGATGTAGCAAATATACATCATATAGAGTGCATTATAAGGTGGGAGTTGGAAGAATCAGTGTTGATATGTTCGTTTGCGTAGAAGGACCATAGTTGGTGAGCAATGTAGGTTAGAAGGACCACAGTCATATGATGGTGGTTGGAAGGACCATAGTCAGGAAAAACTCTAATGGGTGGAAGGCTGTTGGTGATCAATGAACGGGTAGAAGTTCGATGGTGTTCGGGAAGAACTCCAACGGTGGTCGAGAAAAACTGTAGCAGAAGTCGATGATGTTGCAAATCTGAATTCAAGAAGTATAGTTTTGATGATGACAAACATGTTTGTGTTCTGTTTTGCTTAGCTAAACCATTTCAGGTATAAAAGATCAAATGCAATTCAAGCCAACTCAAGATCGGGTCCAAGTATGCTTAAATGTAATTTTTTCCTTTCTTGAGTCAAATGTAATGTAATTGATCCCCTAGCTAAGTAATCTTGAACACACACACTCAGGGGGGAGAGTTTTAGTGAATTAGAGTTTTTGTTTTCAATTTTTGATCATATCATCCTGAACGATATTCATATTATCCTGGACGATCCAATGAAAATAGAAAGCCTAATTATGACGACCATGTTAAGTCAGTTTAATTAAGCTGAACATCCTGGACGATATATACATAGTACGGGATGATATGCTCATATTAGATAAACTCAGCTGCCAGACTGAGTTAGGCAAGTTTTATTTTTAGAGATTTGGTCTGATTATCTCAGACAATATGTGTATCGTCCTGGACGATTCATCACAATCATGCCTAAATTAGTCTGGTGATTAAGGAAAGTAATTAATATTTGATTGATACAATCATATCATCTTGGATGATCGCAATATCGTACATGACAATCATGACCATCCAGTGCTTTCACCTGTACGTCCAGAGCGATGCTCATGATGATTTTGGGTATTTTTGAACTAATCATATAGGACGATAGAGATATCGTCCAATTAAGTCATTTTGAGATCGTCCAGCATGTTTAACCTATACGCCTAGAGCGGTGCTCAAGATGATTTTGGGTATTTTTGAACTAATTGTACATGACGATAGAGATATCATCACGGCGATCAGGTCATTTTTAGATCGTCCAGCACAAGTTCCCCTGGACATCCAGAGCTATCTTTTGGATAAAATTCCTAAATTACACTAATCATCCCGGATGATCACAGAATCGTACTGGATGATCAGAACAAATTTTATCTACTAATCATCCAGAAGAACCAGATCGTCCAGGTTGATACATGTGATTTTGAACTGATCGTACAGGATGATCGACCGATCATCCTGGATGATCTTGGCCGACCAGTTGAGATTTAGAGAAAATTTTGAGCCCTCCTATAAAAGATCTTTTTCTTCCAATAAGAAAAATCTTTTGCCACTTTGCTTTCCAGAGAAATCCTTGTGAGAGAGAGAGAGAGGATGGGGGAGAGATAGAGGATCTTGTGAGGGGCAGTTTGTGAGGGATTCACAAAGGTTGCTCCAACCAAGGATCAAAGTCATCTTCTCCGTTCGTCATCTCTTGTCTTGTCAGTATTTTCTGTGGGAGGATCGTCTGCAAGAAGATCGATGTTCTCTGCCTGCTTCGGGAGGAAACGAAAGGAGTCTGGGTTCTCTGCCTGCTTCAGGAGGAAGCGAAAGGAGTTCAAGTTCTCTACCTCACCGGGTTGGTGAAAAGGAGGTTTTGTATAGGCTTCTCCGCCTTGCTGTGGGAGCAGAAGGAGAGTCACTTTTGTGTTAGTGCATTACCTAGATGGGAGGCTCCGGGGAGTAGACGTAGGTCAAGTTGACCGAACCAATTTAAAATCTGGTGTGCTTTTTCTGATTATTTTCTGCACTTTATTTTTCTGTTAGTATCTGCTTGGGTGAAATCTATGATTGATCTTTTCATTACTGTGTTTACCTATTTTGGTTGCAAATTATCAAAAGATCTCTCCTGTTGCTAACAAATTTTTTAAAATAACCAATTCACCCCCTCCCCCCTCTTGGTTAGCCTCGGGACTAGTTCATCAGGGCTTAACATCCCTCTCGAACTTTTAAGTGGTATCAGACTGGGATTCAAAAATTAAGTTTAAAAAACTTTTAAATTTGATCCATGGCTAACTTTGGTAATCGTAATACTGCTGAAGGTTATTCAATTACACAACCTCAATTGTTTGATAACATACCTTTTGATTTTTGGAAAACTCGCATGTCCACTTTTCTTCAATCTATAGATTATCGCATGTTGATGCTTGTTAAGGATGGCTATGAAGCACCGTCTAGAATGATTAATAATGTTAAAACTGAACTACCTTTCACTGAATGGACTTTTGATGATAGGGAATTAGCCCAACTGAATGCAAAATGTTTGAACTATTTTTTCTGTGCCTTAAAATCTGAGGATTACATGCGTGTTTCTACTTGTACAATTGGTAAAGAAATTTAGGATAGATTATGCATCACTTATGAAGGTACATCTGAAGTGAAATAGTCTAGGTTAAACATATTGCTTCATGACTATAAACTTTTTTGCATGAAACCTACTGAATCAATTTCTGAAATGTATACAAGATTTACTCAAATTGTCACTTCTTTACATGCTTTAGGAAGAGAACTTATAAATTATGAAAAAGTGAATAAGATTCTGAGATATTTGCCTCCTTCTTTTGATGCCAAAATAATTACAATTACTGAATCAAAAGATTTGAATAATTATTCTATTGATAACTTACTTGGGTCACTCATTGCTTACGAGCAAGGGGTGAACCAAAGATAGCTTGATGCAGGTGAGAAGAAGAAGGAGAAAACTGTGGTGCTGAAGGCCAACGATACTGACACGAATTCTTCTGGGTCTGATAGCGATGATGGTTCCTTAATCACTAGGCAATTCAAAAGCTTTCTAAGGAAGAAACACAAGAACTTTCAAAAGTGGAACAAGGATAAGTCCAGTAAAAATTCTAAAGGTTCATCTAATACTGTTTTCTTTGAATGCAGGAAGCCTGGACACATTAAGGCCAATTATTTACTTTAATTAATTAATACTTAAAATAGCCTTATTAATTAATACTTAAAATTTAATTATAGCCTTATTAATTAATACTTAAAGGATGACGATCATTATACTTCAAAAAATGATTTTAAAATAAGTTTATTTTAAAATTAAGAAATTAAATTTATTTACTTTAATTAATTAATACTTAAAATAGCCAAATAAATAATATTTAAAATTATTTAAAATACAGAAAATACTTCAAAGTACTTTTATATTTAAATTAAAGGCCTTGAAAATCTGAACATTTTGACATATTATATTGATTTTTTGGATTTATATTTAAATTATAACAATTTTTTGAAATTTTTAAGGTTAAAAAAAAATTAAATTAATTAAAATAACCTTAATCGCTCTCTGACGGCGGGATGGCCACGTGGCGATCTCTGATTTGCTCAAGCAAACCACGGTGGCGGCTGCAATCATCGGCAATGATTGCGCCGCCGCGCAATCATTGCTGATGATTAAAAAGCGCGTGGGGCCCACGCGTCTTCCACTTATCCGAGTCAGCGGATATCTCTGACCGTTCGATCGTCCGTCGTAATGCACGGACGGCCAAGATTTCGTCGGACCAAGTTCTGTTCAACCGCCCAGACCGCGCGGTTACTAGATTCCACGGAAAGGCTCGAATCGGACCATTGATCGTGAGATCAACGGCCCGGAAAACCCAAAGCTCATGCACGAGCCAAACCGAGACTCGAAACTAGGAAAAGGGCTCGTTCTCTGAGGATACTCAACCAAAACCTTTGAAATTTTAAACGTAGATTAAAATAATGAACAGAATTCATGTGGATGGTTTTGTTTAGCTTAAATTGAGCTTAATAAAAAGCTAATTAGACTAGAGTGCCTTAATCTAGGTTTAGGGTTTTACCTCGACTTAATGGACGGTTTTAACCGTTTAAGAGCTCTCTGAATTTGTGGTTTGTCCACGCATAAATTTGTAGAAGAACCCAAAGCCTTAGGACGCCTGGATCAATACCTATAAAGCCTTGAACGAAAATCCTTTAGTTTGCCGAGAAGCTCGTCGCCGGCGGCCTGGATTGGCTAGGTTAGGGTTGGGAAGTGTAGAATGAGGTCTGGAATGCCCAAGTGAAAAGAGTTTGGGCTCTGGAAAAGCTTGAGTGGAGAGAGAGGGTAACTTGAAGAATGAAGCTTGATTCCCTTGATTTGCCCTATTCAAGCCTCTCCAGCTCGAATGGATGGCTGGGATCATCTTGGGGACTTTCTGGGATGCTGCCACATGTCCAAGGGGCCGTTGGGAGCATGTGAAAAAGGACCTAGCAAGGACATTAGGTGTAAAGGTCTTTGTCCTTGCCTAGCCATGTTGGGACCACATGCATTGGATTAAGCTTTAATCCAGGGTTTAAATCCAGCTTAGGAACATTCCAGAGAATGTTTAAAACTGTTAGAATTGTTTCGGATGAAATGGAGAATGATTAAGGCTAGCTTGACCATCTTTGACTACCATAAATCATTTGATTTGAATATTTGACCAGTCCAAAGCCACTTGGACTGCTGAAGTGGCAGTAAAGGGGTTTTAGAGAACTGCTTGGATGGTTAGAGAAGGTTGGAATGGTTTGGATTAAAGTGGAAAGGAATTAACTTGGAGATTTTGACCATTTAATGGTCATTTGACCAGTTATTGACTGGTTTGACCAGTCAATGATCCCTTGAGGCTGAGGTGGCATGGAGTGGATGGGTTTGAGCTGGTTGGGTGCTTTGGAGAGGTTTGAGGTTCAAAAATTGGAGTTTAAGGTAATGTAAAGGGTTTTGAATGGATTTGACCAATGTTTGAAGTTTGACCAAGCTAAACCAAGGTTGATTTGACTCATGACAAGTTTAAACAGGTTTAAAATATCATTTGACATGGATTTGAGAGCTTGAAGGATTTGATTGGATCCAATGAGTTGGAATAACCCATTTAGATCCTTAAGGAACACCTAGGTCAACCTAGGTTGACTCAATTAACCAGGTTGACCTAGAGGGTGGGCACAGGTTCAAGAGGTTTGAAAAGATATAAAAGATCTGGTGGAGGTGATTTCAGGGTTCAAATGGGTCATTTGAGTCAAATGAATCTATTAAGGCTCTTAAAGGGCTTAATGGGTCAACTGTGTTGACTTGGTCAACCAAGTTGACCAAGGGTCAGGGATTGGGTCCAACTAGTTCAGAATGATATTCTGAGTCTACTGATGGTGGTCTCAAGATCTGGGGAGGTCATTTGGTCAAAATGACCTATTTGGGCCCTTAATAGGCCTTTTAGGTCAACCCTGGTTGACTTGGTCAACCAGGTGGGTCCAGGGTCTGGAAATGGGCTCAACAAATTTGAAATGATATTTGAAGACCAATAGAGGTGGTCCCAAGGTCTGGGGAGGTCTTTTGGTCAAAATGACCTATTTTGACCTAAAGGGCCTTCTAGGTCAATTAGGTTGACTTGGGCAACCAGGTTGACCCAGGGGCTGGTCCTGGGTTCAATGTGTTTGGTTTGATATTTGAAACTTGCTGGAGATGGTTGCATTTGATTTGAAGCTCATTTGACCAAAGTGACTATTCACACCCCATAGGGGTATTTTGGTCATTTTGACCCCTGATCAACTGGGGGTCAAATTGATTCCAACAAAATACAGTTTAATGCTCAATGAGTCATAATCAAGGGTCTGGAGGTGATTGGAGGCTTTGGAGAAAGCTCCAGGGTCAAAATCCACTGGTTGGTAGGTCCAGTGGCATGGACTGTAAATATTTGAAGGTTTTACAGCATTTGGATTTCAATTCAGTTTCTGGGGTAGAGAATTCAGAATGAGCTCAAATTTGGAGGTTTGCCTCTAGAGATATGTCACATCAGTATGGAACTGATAGATCCTGAATCATAGGTCATTTGATAGGGTTTTGAGATATTCAAAGATTTGCTGAAAAAGGCTTTCAAGACTTGGTCTTTAAGCATTGGATTTGAATCTGGATTTTTGGTTTTAAGTTGGAATTTGAATTTGAATGATTGGATTTGAATTATCCAAATCATTCATGATCATTTAGAGATCATAAATGATAGGATAGGATTAAAGCTTGATCAAAGGTAGAATCAGGGTTTGAACTAGAGTTTGGATTTTGAACTGGATTGAATTCTGGATTTTGCTCAAGGTTTGAATTGAGGATATGGATTAAAGTCTGGTTTGGTCTAGAGTTTAAATAGATTTAAGGTCTGGATAGATCTAAGGTCTAGGAGGATCCTAGGACCTAAATTGATCTAAGGAAATCCTAGGGTCCAGAGTAGATCCTAGGGACTGAAGTCTAGGAAGATCCTAGAGTCTAGGAAATCCTAGGGAAATCCTAGGGTCTAGAGTAGATCCTAAGGACTGAAGTCTAGGAAGATCCTAGAGTCTAGGAAACCTTAAGGTCTGGGATCTAGAAGGTTCTTAGGATCTAGAATAGATCCTAAAGTCTAGATACTAGGAGGATCCTAAGGTCTAGAATGATCCTAAGATCTAAAATCTAGGAAAGATACTAGGATCTAGAATAGTCTGGAAATTAGATTGATCTGAGATCAGGATTGATTTGAAACTGGATTGATCTAGGATCAGATTGATCCTAGGGTCAGGATTAAATCCTAAGGATTGGAAAGATCCTAAGGTCTTGATTGGTCTTACTAACCTCATACAAAAATGAGGTCAACAAATGGACCCCCAATATGTGTAATAAAATGTAGTTCTATTGCACATGTTGGTGTTTACCGAATAGAATGGTCAAGTCTGGAGTTTTTATCCTAAGAGAAAGAAAAGTCTATCCCTGGGGAATCGGGGTTTGAACAGATACTAGGGTAGTGCTTAGAAAAGCGTACTCTACCACTAGTGGGTCTGGTCCTAAGGGGAAGGAAGAATCTATCCCTAAAGGAGAAGGAAGTCTGGGTGATCCTATAGGAAGGAAGAACTCCTAACTATAAAGGATTGAATCTAGATTTGATTCTAAGGGAAAGGAAGTCCTAATCTTAGAAAATTAAATTTGAAATGATACTAGGGTAGTGTTGGGGACAGCGTACTCTACCACTAGTAGATCTAGTCCTAGGAGAAGGAAGAAAACCTATCCCTAAGGAAAAGAAGGCCTGGATGATCGTATAGAAAGGAAGAACTCCTAACTATAGAGGATCAAGTATGAATTTGATTCTAAGGGAAAGGGAAATCCTAACCTTAGAAAATTAAATTTGAAATGATACTAGGGTAGTGCTGGGGACAGCGTACTCTACCACTAGTAGATCTAGTCCTAGGAGAAGGAAGAAAACCTATCCCTAAGGAAAAGAAGGCCTGGATGATCGTATAGAAAGGAAGAACTCCTAACTATAGAGGATCAAGTATGAATTTGATTCTAAGGGAAAGGGAAATCCTAACCTTAGAAAACTAGATTTGAAAGGATACTAGGGTAGTGCTGGAAACAGCGTACTCTGCCACTAGTAGATCTTATCCTAAAGGAAGGGATGTCCTACCCTAAAGGAAAAGAAGGTCTGGATGATCGTATAGAAAGGAAGAATTCCTAACTATAGAGGATCAAGTTTGAATTTTGATACTAGGGCAGTGCCACGAAGGGCCTACTCTGCCACTAGTGTATCTAAAGGGAAGGAAGAAGAACCTAGCCCTAAAGAAAAGAAAGCTTGATTGAGATTGATTCCAGGATGGTGCCATAGAGGACTTATTCCATCACTAGGAAGTCTAATCCCAAGGGAAGGAAGAAAAGCCTAACCTTAAGGAGAAGAAAGTTTGATTTTTGAAATGGGAATTGAATCCCGGACGGTGCCACAGGGGACTTATTCCATCACTGGGGAATCTAATCCTAAGAGAAGAAGAATACTTACTCTGAGGAAAAGAGAACTGGATGATCTCATAGGAAGATAGTATTGCTTCCTATAGGAGATCAGACTTAAAGATTTGAATTTTGAAACTAGAATGGTGTCGTAGAGGGCGTTATCCATCACTAGTAGATCTAATCCTAAGGAAAGAAAGCACGATGACTCACATCTGTCCTTAAGGAAGAGAAGACTGGAGGACCCTGAGGGAAGGAAGCATTACTTCCCACAGAAGGTCGGATCTGGATTTTGAACCTAGGATGGTGCCACAGAGGGCATGCTCCACCACTAGAAGATCTAATCCTAAGGAAAGAAAGCACGATGACTCACGTCTAACCTTAAGGTAAAGAAAACTGGAAGAACCTAGGATGGTGCCACGAAGGGCGTACTCCACCACTAGCGGATCTAATCCTAAGGAAAGAAAGCACGATGACTCACATCTAACCTTAAGGAAAAGACAACTGGAAGATCCTGTGAGAAGGAAGCATTGCTTCATACAGAATCGGATCTGGAGTGATCATATGTAAAGGAAACTTGCTCTATATAGAGGATCAGGTCTGGATGATCGTGTGTAGAGGAAGCTTGCTCTGCACAGAAGATCGAGTCTGGATGATCGTGTATGGAGGAAACTTGCTCTATACAGAGGATCGAGTCTGGATTGATCGTATGTGAAGGAAACTTGCTTCACACAGAGGATCGAGTCTGGATGATCGTGTATAGAGGAAACTTTCTCTAAACAGAGGATCGGGTCTGGATGATCGTATATAGAGGAAACTTGCTCTATATACAGGATTGGGTCAGGGTGATTGATCGTATATAAAGGAAACTTGCTTCATATAGAGGATCAAAATTAGATGATCATATGTAGAGGAAACTTGCTCTACATATAGGATCAAAACTGGATGATCATATATAGAGGAAGCTTGCTCTATACAGAGGATCGAGTCTGGATGATCGTGTATAGAGGAAACTTGCTCTATACAGAGGATCGGGTCTAGATCGATCATATGTGAAGGAAACTTGCTTCACATAGAGGATCGAATCTGGACGATCTTATATAGAGGAAACTTGCTCTATATAGAGGATCGGGTCAAGAATGATCATATGTGAAGGAAACTTGCTTCATATAGAGGATCGAATCTGGATGATCATGTATAGAGGAAACTTGCTCTATATAGAGGATCGAGTCTGGAATGATCGTGTGTGAAGGAAATTTACTTCACAAAGAGGATCGAATCTGGATAATCGTATATAGAGGAAACTTGTTCTATATAGAGGATCAGGTCTGGAATGATCGTGTGTAAAGGAAACTTGCTTCACATAGAGGATCGAATTTAAATTCTGGAATTTGAGATTTAAATGATTTTTGAACTTGAATTTAAAGATGTTTGAATTTGAAATTTGATTTGACGATTTTGAATTTGAAGGGTTTTAAATCTGTGATGTGTTTTGAATTTGATTCGAATTGGTTTTGAATTTGAAATTTGATTGATTTTGATTCATTTTGAATTTTAATTTTGAATTTTGAATTTCGATTGTGTTTTATTCGATTTTGATTTGTTTGAATTTGATTTTAAATTTTGAAGTGTTTTGAATTTAATTTTAAGTTTGACACTCATCTGGCATGGTACTTCCTGAAGAGCCTCCCCAGTATTTAAAAATATTGGGTGGCATTCTTCAGGGTTGATCAGTCAAAGGAAACTTCCTCAAAGATCGTTATTGAAAATGAACGATCCAGTCAATATTGATCCAAGCTTTCAATCAGAAGTGGTCTCCAAAAGACTACGACCAAGTCTCCTACTTGGGGAGTTCTAAAGTGACACAACTTATCAGTAACTTGAATCAAACGTGACTTATGAACTTTCAAACTTTGCTGAGCTTAATTTGATTTTTATTTGAGGCCCTCGAGCTCCTCGAATTGGAGTCGGGCACTTTGCTCAACTATAGTTTGATTTTGAACAGTAAGTCTCAGCTCATGAAACTACGCTTCTAGATCAGAATGATCTAGGACCCAGCATAGGGTGTGGCTTGATTATGAACGATAATTTCCAGTATTATAAAATACTCCTCCAGTGGAATTAAACTTGGACCCAACATAGAGTGTAATTTTATAAAGAAGGCCTTAAAGGAAAGGATGCCTATGCATAAGGACTTTCACACATTTCTCAAGGATCAAATTTTGAATTTTTATCAAGAGTAGAAGATTCATTCTTTTTATTGGAAAACTTCCTCTAAGTATTTGGACCATGTCGAAATGACATGCGGGAACAAATTCAGAAGAACAGTGAAAACTTTGAGTTACTCCAACTAACTTGAAAAGGTTCAAGGATTTAGGTTTTGTTGACCCAGACAAAGTTTCGTAGAAACTAAATTGGGGTCTCCCTTGAGTATTTTGAATTAAAATCAATTTCAAAGAGGTTTAAGTTGAATATAGAAATTTGATCTTTTCAATTCTCTAGCACGAGAGATTTTTATATCTTGATAGATTATCGATGCACGATAAAAATTTTGGATTCAAGATTCTTAAAATCAAGCAATTTTAAATTGACTGGGTATCTTGAGATTCAAGAATTTAGAAGAAGGGAGCCTCTTTCTTTCTTCTCTTTTCTTGGTGGCGCACTTTGCGCATCTTTTGATTTATAGTGCACTTTGCACTATTTTCTCTTTTTTTTTAATTTTGGCACATTCGCGCATCTTTTCGAATTTATTTTGATTTTGAGAAGAGGCTGCACCTACTTTAAATTTAATGCCGGGAATATATCTCAAGTACAAGAGAAGGAAACTCACTCTCTTATACAAGGAAGAATAATCCTCTAGGCAGAACCCAATCTTTTTGAGAAGCATATTAGCTTGACTTTTAAAATTCATTGAACAGATTTTAAGCACGCAAGAGATATCTTTTAGGATAGAAAATTGCGAGAAAATTGAGAAGATTTTCATTTCAAAGATCAACTTAAATTTAACATTGATTTTAGTTCAACAGTTCAATCAATCCCACAAAAGAAGTGGGAGAGAGGGGTATTCAAACATTTGGTGGAGTCAACAACAACTTTCTCCTGCATAAGACTTCAAATAGAGGTCAATTTTCATTAAAAAGATGATTCAATTATCTTGAAAATTTGAAATCAATACACTTGATAAATTAGAAACTTTCCTTAAAAAAAGAAATTACAAATCTAGGTGGCAAGACCCTAGTAGTACGGAATCGGATTCCTACGATCTCCTTGGAGGGAGAGACTATTATTGGGTCTGCACTATCCTTAGAAGTCATTGCATCACTTTAATCAAAAAGATTTATCTCTATAGAACCCCGTTGAAAGTTGAATTTTAACGGTATTACTATCTGATATAATCTTAAATTATTTCCCCTCTCTTATTACTAGTGGTTAGTAATTAGGAGAGTGGCACCCCGAGTGATTTCTACACCTCCTCCTCTCTAGTTGATGCAGTGGGACACGTATAGAAACGTGACCTAACATCATCTAGTAGAGTGGACGGGTCATAACCTTCAACTGGGGTCCTAGGGCCTGGTGCTGGAGTTTGATTAGTTCTGGCTTGATTAATTCTCGCCATGTAGTAGTTAAGAAGGTGTATTGAAGATTGTGCTCTCGTCTCTACAACCTCCCTCCTTTGAGCAACAGGAGAAGGGAAGAAATGATTTCCAACTGGGAGGGGGTGCGTAGAAGGGGCAACAAACTTTTGATTAGCCTCGGACTTGACGTGTTTTAAGGCTTTCGCCTCAGCAGTCTTCCTGGCCTTGACAACCTTCTTTCTGACTCTATGAAGGTAGTTCTTCATTTTGTTCTTGCTGGCCTTACTGACAGCAGGGGTACTAGAACTTGATCCAATCTCAGGCTGAGATGGTAGCTCTTCTATCGTTATTGACTTTTGGTTGTTATCCTCCTCAGTAGAAGATATAGTGGGTAAAGGGGTGACAACAGCCTCCATCTCGGAGATGGGGGAGTCAACTCCTGACCCTAAAGTAATCTCAACCAAGGGGACATTCTTTCATATTCCGGCAGACAGATCAATCATTTCTTCTCCATCGACTGATAATTTGAAGTCTTGGAATTGCATTTCAAACTGGATGAAATTACCAGAAGTGATTCCTTCGACTATCAAATTTCTATCTAGAGAGAAGATGAGTTTCCTAGCCATTTGAGTGCTTAAATCCTGAAATAAATGAACAAAGATTTGAATTAGTTAATCTTGAATTTGAATTTTAAACTTGATTAATATTATTTAAAATTTGATAATTCAATCATGTTAAGTTTAGATTCACAACAGTGGTTTGTAGAATTGACAAGGACTTAAGGGTTGAACCCGACACTTTCGCTACACCAATTAACTTAGGGCAAAATGTCAAAGTTCAAACTCAAACTTGAATTCAAAATTGAATTTAAAACTTAAGGTGACATTCAAATTCGAACTTAAGGTTGAGATTGTATCAAAGTTGAATTTAAATTTGAGTCTAAGATTAAAGTCGAATGGACCTTTCTTCAAATTTTGTAACTCAACAGATCGAGTTTTATTCAATCATGTAGGTGCACAAAATTGATATGAAAGATTCAAGGATCGGGCTCGACTCTTTTCATTTCACCAATTGACTTGGGTCGAAATGTCAAAGTCCCAATCAAAATTGAATCGACTTTAAATTGGAAATCAAATTCAAATTTTAGGTTGAAATTATATTTGTTCTCAAATTTTGAATTTGAACTTGAAGCTCAAGTCAAATGGATCTTTCTTCAAATTTTATGACTCAACAGATTGAATTTCACTCAATCATGTAGGTGCATAAAATCGATATGAAAGATCCGGGGATCGGGCTTGACTCTTTTCGTTTCACCAATTGACTTGGGTTGAAATGTCAAAGCCCGAATTTGATCTTGAAATCAAAGCTGAAGTTGAATTTAAGTTTGGAATCAAATTTAAGTTCAATTTTGAAATTAAATTTAAGCTTAAGATTGAATTTGGTTTTGAGGTTTAATTTAAACTTAAATCTTGGATTCAATTCAAGCTTGAAATTGAATTGAAATTGAATTTGAATTTGAATGTGAATCTGGATTTAAACTCAAGGTTGGAGCTGAACGGACCTTCTTCAAAATTTGAAACTCAACATATTGAATTTTGTTCAAATATGTAGGTTTACCAAATTAGCCTGAAGATCCTAAGGCTTGACTCTTTGCACCCCACCAAGCAATTTAGGGGTGAAATGTCAAAGCCCAGAATTAACTGGAGAATTTTGAATTTGAATTGCATGTATTCAACTACAACAGAATATTATAGAAGACACATAGCAACGACGATTGAAGTTGGTTTGAAAGATTTTTCTTGACTTTTGAAACTAAAAAATGTTGAGTTTTATTTTCAACATAATAGTTAACAAAAGTTAAGGGAAAATCTAGAGACCTGGTTTGACTCTTTCACCGTACTGACTAGCTTGGAGTGAAATGTCAAAATCCAGGTTTAATTAAAGAAATTTTGAATCTGGGTTTTGAGATTGAGGAATTTTCTGTAAATTGTGAAACTTAGCATGCAGAAATCTATTCGCATGCGAGTTTACAACATATGCAAAAAGATTTTGACAAGCTTGGCTTGACTATTTTGCTCTACCAATAAACTTGGAGGCAAAATGTCAAAGCCCAGCTTGGAGGGAGGTTTCTTGCACTCACCTCTCTTTTAAAATGTCTTAATTGAGTTGACCACACTCACCCAAGGGAGAAATGGGAGAGGGACCAACGGAAGAAAGTTAGTCAAAACTACCGATGTAACAAAATTCGTATCGCTATTAAAGATAGAGAGAGAGAAATTCCCCAGCGGAGTCGCCATTTTTTTGTTTGATTGAAAAATATTAGAGTTTGAAAATATGTTTAATTTTCTTTGGGAAATATTGAATTTCTGGAATTTAAATTTTATAATCGAACACTTATTATGAATGATATATCACCTCAAAAAGTGAACATATCTTTCCCTAATAGGTTCAGATTACAAATCTTTAAATTTATCTGATTATCGTAGTCAAACTCAAGGAGAAACAATATGTGATCCCGAAGGATCAAAATGATGTTTAATCCAATGTTAGACTATAATAATCAGAATAAAAGATCATTAATCTCATGATCAAAATTATAATAATAGAACGACATATCTATCCAAAGAAAGAAAATATCGTTTATTATTAATCATTTGAAAATGACGATAATGATCGTCAGGTTTCAATTTCCCAAAGATAATCAATTGAAGGTTTTGAAAACTTGATTTTGAAATCAGGTCTGGGTTTCTAAATCTCCTACGAGCGCAAGCCCTCGTAGTTAATTACATCGTAGGAAACCAGAAAATTTTCTACGAATACTCTCGATTAAAATAGCGATACGAATTTTATTAAAGATTTCAAAGCTTGATATCAAAGGAGGTTAAGGACTAGGATTTCAAGTGGGAATGGTTCAAGGTTGAGCACTTATTTCTGAAGTCAAAAGAAGAAGAGTAGGAGGTGTCTTGAGATTCTGAATTATTTCATAAACACCTCAAACTATCCTAAGCGTTAGGCTTGAATTAGATTGAAAGAGATTTAAGTTTGAGTGGTTAATTTTATTAGAAAGTGGGAATTAGATTCCCGAAGATTAAGGTCTTAGGATTGAACATTTGCCTCAGAACCTAAGTCTAAAATGGGTACTGAGAATTAGTGACCCAGAACCTAACTAATGCAATGCAATCTGGACTTACCGCGGCCTGGATTGTGGAGCTAGCTAAACCACCTAATCGCTTTAAAACCATGAGTCATAGTCTTTATGAAAGAGTGATTGAGGATGTTGTTTAAGATTTGTTTAAGGAGAGCGGGGCTGACATCTAGAGCAGATTCTTATTTAGCCCCTTAACTTATGTTGGGTGAAATGCTTAAGCTAAAAATGCAATTAAGATTTAGACTCAATTTTTAATTTGTATCTAATGCAATGCATGCTAGTTGACTCGATTAAATGCTTGAAATCAGAATGAAGCAATTTTAAAATCAGGCTTAAAAATAAATTTTATCCTAGAGATTGCACAACATCCCCTTGGACAGAACTGCACCCTAATAGGTCAGGTGGTCTGCCTAAACCCGCAGGCGGGGAGGTGCCTAACACGGTAGAGAAGATTCAATATGATGCATGAAAAACCCCCGGCGAGTCCGGGCTTACTTGTTAAGAGCGTTAGAGTTTCTATCTGAGCTTAAAATTTTTAATTTTGTTTAAGTAGAAAAGGTTTATGACCGTACCCTCACGAGCCTCCGATCGGGTTCCAGGCTAAATCAAAATTGACATGCAAGAGCGCCGAATAAACTACTAAAAGCATGCGGATCCTTAATAGCAATCAACACATCAATCAAATCAATTAAATAATTAAATTAATTAAATAAATGCTCAAAGTGAAAGTCCATAGGCAAGTGCCTTTTAATTATACAACCCAGGGTCTGCAGGAAAGTAAAGTGGCCAGGTACCAATGACTACAACTCGGATTCTACTCCTAAGACTCAAGTGACTTTGAGATTTGAGATTCTTCTCATTCTTCACTTCTTCGTCTTCTTGGAACTCCTTGGATCGTCGGGTCTGGATATCCAAATGAAAGGAAACTCCCCCTGAATAGGGGTGTTATCTTTTCTCTTTTGATATTTAAACTTCATCCTAATTTGGATCTCCAAATGGATAGAAACTCTCCCCTCAGGGATGTTCCTTCCTCTTTGGATTCCAAATTGGATGTTTAAACATCTCAATCTCAAAGTACTTTAAACAATACAACTCAAAATCATATCAAATTACATTAATCAAAATTGAAAAATCTAGACTCAACAACCTGTAGGGTTATCCTAATAATCAACAGTTATATTTACATTCCAAGCAGTTAATAAATTGAAATTTAAATGCTCAAAACACAGCCATGCTTGGCCATGCTCTTTTAATTTTAAAGGGGGTCTTAGCATATTTTCTGGAGCACCTGTCCAATTTATTATTTATGAATTTGCCCCTTTATTTAATGCCCTGCATGAGCATGGCCACCTGCATAAGATTGAATTAGTATAAATTATTCCTAACCTAAGGGTAGGTCTAACGTACAATCAATCACATCACAGAGTGCGGTAAATAAATAAACAATCACATCAACATCAATTACTTAAATCTAACAACCAGCATGCAATGAAAACCACAAAAAACTCGGCACACGCAAGTAGCAAAAAAGTAAACACCGGCCTAGCCTAAGACTAGAGTTGTTTGTCCTAGCAAACCATCTAAAGTGTGTGAGGTAGGCTGTGTGGTTTTGATATGTCCTAAATAGGCACTTGATTGAAGTTGCTTAAAGTTCTAGTTGGTTGAAGGCTTAAGGGATTTTAATTAAAATTTAAATCTTAATGATTTGAATTTGATTTTAAATTTAATTTTGATTATTTGTTGGATATCACCTTTGTTGCACACCGAGGCCGTGAAGTTTATTTCACCTTCCTTGGGGCTAATTTAATAGCCTCGTAGGTCTGGGTTACCTAGCGGTACCCGATATAATTAAGTAATTTGAGTTTGATTAATGTTGAAAGTTAATTAAAATCAATTACTTAAATAAATCAATCCTAGACCTAGGAGAGCCCTAAAACTTGGTGGTGTGTGGACCTACACATGCATGGATTAGCATCAATTACAATGGTTAATGATATCATTAGTGAATAATTAAAAATGTAATTATTCACTAGTAACCTTCCCCACAAATCCTATTCAATCAAACTTAATCTAAGTTCAGAATTTCATGAGATCTCTCAAATATTTGGAAATTTAAAAATATATAATTTTAAAATAGATTTTTAAATGTAAATGTATATATATAAACCTATATATATATATATATATATATATATATATATATATAATTTAAAGTTTAAAATACTCAAAATATTTTTAAAATAAATTTGATTTTTAAATGAGAGATCTTCTGATTTAATTGGAAATATTTTTGAAAATAAAATTTAATTTTAAAATACTTAATATAATATTTAATTTAATATTAATTAAGTATTTAAAATATTGGAATTATTTAAAATACTTAAAATAGAAATATTTTGAATTTAAATTAATTATTAAGGTTTAAATATTTAATATATATTAACTGATTTAGAATGATTTTAAAATAAGTTTATTTTAAAATTAAGAAATTAAATTTATTTACTTTAATTAATAATTACTTAAAATAGCCAAATAAATAAGATTTAAAATTATTTAAAATACAGAAAATACTTCAAAGTAATTTTATATTTAAATTAAAGGCCTTGAAAATCTGAACATTTTGATATATTATATTGATTTTTTGGATTTATATTTAAATTATAACAATTTTTTGAAATTTTTAAGGTTAAAAAAAAAATTAAATTAATTAAAATAACCTTAATCGCTCTCTAACGGCGGGATGGCCACGTGGCGATCTCTGATTTGCTCAAGCAAACCACGTTGACGGCTGCAATCATCGGCAATGATTGCACCGCCGCGCAATCATTGCTGATGATTAAAACGCGCGTGGGGCCCACACGTCTTCCACTTATACGAGTCAGCGGATATCTCTGACCGTTCGATCGTCCGTCGTAATGCACGGACGGCCAAGATTTTGTCGGACCGAGTTCTGTTCAACAGCCCAGACTGCACGGTTACTAGATTCCGCGGAAAGGCTCAAATCAGACCGTTGATCGTGAGATCAACGGCCCGGAAAGCCCAAAGCTCATGCACGAGCCAAACCGAGACTCGAAACTAGGAAAAGGGCTCATTCTCTCAGGATACTCAACCAAAACCTTTGAAATTTTAAACGTAGATTAAAATAATGAACAGAATTCATGTGGATGGTTTTGTTTGGCTTAAATTGAGCTTAATAAAAAGCTAATTAGACTAGAGTGCCTTAATCTAGGTTTAGGGTTTTACCTCGATTTAATGGACGGTTTTAACCGTTTAAGAGCTCTCTGAATTTGTGGTTTGTCCACGCATAAATTTGTAGAAGAACCCAAAGCCTGAGGATGCCTGGATCAATACCTATAAATCCTTGAACGAAAATCCTTTAGTTCGCCGGGAAGCTCGTCGCCGGAGGCCTGGATTAGCTGCGTTAGGGTTGGGAAGTGTAGAATGAGGTCTGGAATGCCCAAGCGAAAAGAGTTTGGGCTCTGGAAAAGCTTGAGTGGAGAGAGAGGGTAACTTGAAGAATGAAGCTTGATTCCCTTGATTTGCCCTATTCAAGCCTCTCCAGCTCAAATGGATGGCTGGGATCATCTTGGGGACTTTCTGGGATGCTGCCACATGTCCAAGGGGCCGTTGGGAGCAAGTGAAAAAGGACCTAGCAAGGACATTAGGTGTAAAGGTCTTTATCCTTGCCTAGCCATGTTGGGACCACATGCATTGGATTAAGGTTTAATCCAGGGTTTAAATCCAGCTTAGGAACATTCCAGAGAATGTTTAAAACTGTTAGAATGGTTTTGGATGAAATGGAGAATGATTAAGGCTAGCTTGACCATCTTTGACTACCCTAAATCATTTGATTTGAATGTTTGACAGTCCAAAGCCACTTGGACTGCTGAAGTGGCAGTAAAGGGGTTTTAGAGAACTGCTTGGATGGTTGGAGAAGGTTGGAATGGTTTGGATTAAAGTGGAAAGGAATTAACTTGGAGATTTTGACCATTTAATGGTCATTTGACCAGTTATTGACTGGTTTGACCAGTCAATGATCCCTTGAGGCTGAGGTGGCATGGAGTGGATGGGTTTGAGATGGTTAGGTGCTTTGGAGAGGTTTGAGGTTCAAAGATTGGAGTTTAAGGTAATGTAAAGGGTTTTGAATGGATTTGACCAATGTTTGAAGTTTGACCAAGCCAAACAAAGGTTGATTTGACTCATGAAAAGTCTAGACAGGTTTAAAATATCATTTGACATAGATTTGAGAGCTTAAAGGATTTGATTGGATCCAATGAGTTGGAATAACCCATTTAGATCCTTAAGGAACACCTAGGTCAACCTAGGTTGACTCAGTCAACCAGGTTGACCTAGAGGGTGGGCACAGGTTCAAGAGGTTTGAAAAGATATAAAAGATCTGGTGGAGGTGATTTTAGGGTTCAAATGGGTCATTTGAGTCAAATGAACCTATTAAGGCTCTTAAAGGGCTTAATGGGTCAATTGTGTTGACTTGGTCAACCAGGTTGACCCAGGGTCAGAGATTGGGTCCAACCAGTTCAGAATGATATTCTGAGTCTACTGATGGTGGTCTCAAGATCTGGGGAGGTCATTTGGTCAAAATGACCTATTTGGGCCCTTAATGGGCCTTTTAGGTCAACCCTGGTTGACTTGGTCAACCAGGTGGATCCAGGGTCTAGAAATGGGCTCAACAGATTTGAAATGATATTTGGAGACCTATAGAGGTGGTCCCAAGGTCTGGGGAGGTCATTTGGTCAAAATGACCTATTTTGACCTAAAGGGCCTTCTAGGTCAACTAGGTTGACTTGGGCAACCAGGTTAACCCAGGGGCTGGTCCTGGGTTCAATGTGTTTGGTTTGATATCTGAAACTTGCTAGAGATGGTTGCATTTGATTTGGAGCTCATTTGACCAAAGTGACTATTCACACCCCATAGGGGTATTTTGGTCATTTTGACCCCTGGTCAACTGGGGGTCAAATTGAGTCCAAAAAAATACAGTTTAATGCTCAATGAGTCATAATCAAGGGTCTAGAGGTGATTGGAGGCTTTGGAGAAAGCTCCAGGGTCAAAATCCACTAGGTGGTAGGTCCAGTGGCATGGACTGTAAATATTTGAAGGTTTTACAGCCTTTGGATTTCAATTCAGATTCTGGGGTTAGAGACCTCAGAATGAGCTCAAATTTAAAGGGTTGCCTCTAGAGACATGTCACATCAGTGTGGAACTGATAGATCTTGAATCAGAGGTCATTTGATAGGGTTTTGAGATATTCAAAGATTTGCAGAAAAAGGCTTTCAAGACTTGGTCATTAAGCCTTGGATTTAAATTATCCAAATCATTCATGATTATTTAGAGATCATAAATGATAGGATAGGATTAAAGCTTGATCAAAGGTAGAATCAGGGTTTGAACTAGAGTTTGGATTTTGAACTGGATTGAATTCTGGATTTTGCTCAAGGTTTGAATTGAGGATATGGATTAAAGTCTAGTTTGGTCTAGAGTTTAAATAGATTTAAGGTCTGGATAGATCTAAGGTCTAGGAGGATCCTAGGACCTAAATTGATCTAAGGAAATCCTAGGGTCCATAGTAGATCCTAGGGACTGAAGTCTAGGAAGATCCTAGAGTCTAGGAAATCCTAGGGAAATCCTAGGGTCTAGAGTAGATCCTAAGGACTGAAGTCTAGGAAGATCCTAGAGTCTTGGAAAACTTAAGGTCTGGGATCTAGAAGGTTCTTAGGATCTAGAATAGATCCTAAAGTCTAGATACTAGGAGGATCCTAAGGTCTAGAATGATCCTAAGATCTAAAATCTAGGAATGATCCTAGGATCTAGAATAGTCTAGAAATTAGATTGATCTGAGATCAGGATTGATTTGAAACTGGATTGATCTAGGATCAGATTGATCCTAGGGTCAGGATTAAATCCTAAGGATTGGAAAGATCCTAAGGTCTTGATTTGTCTTACTAACCTCATACAAAAATGAGGTCAACAGTGCACAATTCACCATAGGACACATCTAGTGTGGAGACCTAAATCGCATTCATCACAGCATAACATGCATACATTTCATTCATGTAAGCATAAAGTGGAACCCAAACTCACTCGGGTTCCCAAAGCTAACCTGTGATTGACATTGTAGGAATGCTCTCACAAAAGACCTAGTGAGAGCATGTGGTACCTGGATAGTGGCTGCTCGAGACACATGACTGGAGACATGAAGCAGTTCTTGACACTGGAGGCCAAGTCAGGAGGCAAGGTAACTTTGGGAGACAACACCACCAGAAAAGTGGTGGGCTCAGGTATCATTGGAAACACTAAGAATTTGATTATTGAGAATGTACTTTTAGTTGATGGTTTAAAGCATAATCTTTTAAGTATAGGTCAACTATGTGACAAGGGCTTCGACATAAAATTTCTTTCTAATAAATGCATGATTAGCTTAAATGAAACACTTGTGTTAGAAGGAAAACACATAAAAAATATTTACATGTTAGATTTAAACTGCATTGAAAACTCAAACTCTTTGTGTCTGAAAATAATAGCTGATGACTCTTGGTTATGGCATAGGAGACTATGCCATGCTAGTATGAAAACACTTAGGAACATCACTCAGAAAGACTTAGTTAGAGTTATACCAAAGTTAGACTTTACTAAGGATCATCTTTGTGATGCCTGCCAATTAGAAAAACAAGTTAAATCTTCATTTCATGCAATCAAGGATATCAACACCACTAGGCCACTAGAAACTCTCCACATGGATCTGTTCGGACCTGTTAGTACAGCCAGCCTAGGAGGGAAGTTGTATGGGTTTGTAATAGTGGATGACTACTCTAGGTTTACTTGGGTGAAATTCCTAGCTCATAAGAGTGAGTCATTTGAAGAGTTTAGAATTTTCTCCACTTAGATTCAAAGGAAATTAGGATGTGTAATTTCAACAATTCATAGTGATCATGATGGAGAATTTGAGAATGATAAATTTGAATCTTTTTGTAAAGATGTTGGAATAGAACATAATTTCTCTGTTCCTAGAACTCCTCAGCAAAATAGAATAGTAGAAAGAAAGAATAGAACTTTAGTTGAAACTGCTAGGGCTATGTTAGCTGAATACACTCTTCCTAGATATTTTTGGGCAGAAGTACTGAATACCGCATGCTATGTGTTAAATAGGGTAAATGTTAGATCCAAACTTAATAAGACACCCTATGAGTTACTTAAGGGTAGGACACCCAATCTTTCCCACTTACACATTTTTGGTCGTAAATGCTTCATCCTAATCAATGGCAAGTCACCCTTAGGAAAGTTCAATCCTAAATCTGATGAAGTGGTTTTCCTAGGCTACTCATCTGTAGGTAAAGCCTATAGAATATTCAATAAGAGAACCCTAGTAGTAGAAGAGTCCACCCATGTGGTATTTGATGAATCCAATAAGACTTCTTAATCTAATCATGAAGAAGAAGAAATTGAGATTATACGGGGAGTAGAAACTATTACCATAGAGACTAGAGCGGAACCTTAGGAACATCTACCTAGAGATTAGAAATTTTCCTCTAATCATCCTAGAGAACTGATTTTAAGAGACCCATCAGAAGGGGTAAAAACTAGGCATGGACTTAGGAAAGAGGTTAGTCATTCTGCATTCATATCTATGATTGAACCCACGAATATAGATCAAGCCTTAGGAGATGAATTTTGGATCCTAGCAATGCAAGAAGAGTTGAACCAATTCGTTAGGAATGATGTATGGGAATTAGTCAAAGGACCTAAAGAACAAAGTGTGGTTGGAACTAAATGGGTCTTTAAAAATAAGATGAATGACTCTAGAATAGTAGTGAGAAACAAGGCTAGGTTAGTAGCAAAGGGGTATAACCAAATTGAAGGAATAGATTTTGAACAAACCTTTGCTCCGGTAGCTAGACTAGAAGCCATCAGGGTACTGTTAGCCTTTGCTTTTTTTAGTGATTTTAAGCTGTATCAAATAGATGTCAAGAGTACTTTCCTGAGCAGGGTAATCAAGAAATATGTTTATCTGGAGCAACCTCCGGGGTTTGAAAACTCACAATTTCCAAACACGTGTTCAAATTAAAAAAGGCACTATACGGGTTAAAACAAGCACCTAGAGCCTGGTATGAAAGACTTAGTACGTTCCTACTAGATAGAGGCTTTGTTAAGGGTAGTGTGAACACCACCTTATTCTTGAAGAAGGTAGGAGTTGAGGTACTCATTGTTCAGATTTATGTAGATGACATCTTATTCGGATCGACGGAGAAAAGCTTATGTAATGAATTTTCAAAAATAATGAGTGATGAGTTTGAAATGAGTATAATGGGAGAACTTAGTTACTTCCTTGGATTTAGTGTAAAACAAACGGAAGGTGGAATGTTCCTTAGCCAATCTAAGTACATAAATGATATTTTGAAAAAATATGAAATGGACAATGCTAAGGCTATGAATACACCCATGAGCTCTAACATTCAATTGGATAAAGATCCCAATGAAAGTTTGTAGATCAAAAGAGGTATAGGGGAATAATTGTATCGCTTCTCTATTTGACTGCCAGTAGGCCAGACATAATGTTTAGTGTGTGTCTCTGTGCCCGCTTTCAAGCTGACCCAAAAGAATCTCACATGACTACTGTCAAAAGAATTCTTAGATATCTACTAGGCACCCCAAACTTAGGAATTTGGTATCCTAGACACAATACTACTTTTGAAATCTTAGGGTACTCAGATTTAGACTTTGCAGGATGTAGGGTAGATAGAAAAAGCACTTCTGGTACTTGTCAATTCATTGGACATTCATTAGTTTCATGGTCCAGTAGAAAACAGAATTCGGTAGCCCTATCAACAACCGAAGCAGAATATATAGCGGTAGGTAGCTGTGTTGCACAAGTTTTATGGTTAAAACAACAACTATTAGATCTAGGACTACCTGTAGGAACCATTCCAATCATGTGTGACAACACTAGTGCTATTTGCATATCCAAAAATCCAATTCAACATTCATGAATAAAACATATAGACATTAGACATCATTTCATCAGAGATCACATAGCCAAAGGAGATATTGAACTGCACCACGTTGCTACTGAAGATCAATTGGCTGACATTTTCATAAAACCATTAGATTATGACACATTTAGCACCTTAAGAACAAAATTAGGTGTCATAGACATTCAAGCCCAAAACAAAAAAAAACAAAAAAAAATTTGTGTGTGTTTGTTATGATTGGTTTGTTTAAAAATAAAAATAAAATAAAATAAAATAAAAATAAAAAAATAAAAAAAATGAAAAAAATGGTTTCCTGATCCTCTTATCTTGCTGATGGCAAACCTTGAATTTCTCTGAAAATTGTACTGTACGATCCAATATCGTACTGTACGATAATATTAAAATTACTCAAATCTCAGCCATCCACTCCCATTCACGGTCCAGATCTTTCATGTCTTACACCTATCGTACTGTACGACTCACCACTCGTACCGTACGATACACATTATTGGTCATCGTACTGTACGAACTACACATCGTACGGTACGATCCACGTGTCAAATGGATTAGGATGAATTTAAACTCAGCCGGTACGAACATTATTATATTTCGTACTGTACGAACACATGTTCGTACTGTATGATTCTTTTTGTCAAAGGTCGTTCAGACGACTTCTCGGGACGAACGCCTCACGCTCACGTTCGTACAGTACAATTCTAATCATACTGTACGATTTGAATCGCTTTTTTGAACGGTCATCCAGACGATATTATTACACCTATCGTATTGTACGATCCTCAATCGTACTGTACGATAGTTCACAAATTCTATAAAATGGAGGGATTCTTTGACTGCACTCACTCACTCTCACTCACTCCAAATTTCCTCCCTTTCTCAAATCCCTTCTTCAACCATATCTGGTGTAAGTAAGCACAGCCGAATGATCGTCGGGAGCTCTTCCTCCTTTCGGAGATTCGACAATCGCTTTCTCTCTGCTGCAGACGAGAAAGCATACAATAAACTCAAAGAAGCCAAAATCACTCCATCTCGAATGCTGAATCAAGCCGCTCTGAATTTCGAGGTGATGAACCTTTTTGCCTCCACCACCCTTCAATTCCTGTTGACTCTAGCATTTCCTTTCCACTCCGAACTTCTTGTTGAGTTTCTTGCCAATGTCAAAATCGACCTAGAGAACACCACTTTCACTTCCTATGTCTGTAAACAGTATGCCATTATCACCGTCAACGACATAGCTGCACACATTGGGCTGTCCACTGACGGCCCTCATCCCCAATCTATGATCTCACATGATTATGATTGGACATCAGTTAATATGACCCTTAGAGGTGTCCAATCCAATCAACACCTGCCCCTTGTCCAAACCCTTAATCAGAATGCCCGCATTATCCAGCATATCCTTCGCACGTCCATCATACCCAAAGCTGGCTACCGCATCCATATTACTCCACTGCTTTCTATCGTCACGTATCTAATAATGTCTGGAACAAAATTCAATGAAGCCCAAATAGTTTTTGATTATATCCATACCCTGTCTACATATTGATATCCCGGTGCCCGCCGAAAACTGAACCTTGCTTTAGGACATAACATAGGATACATCTTAGATGCCAAGTACCAACTTCATTATCCGCTACCTCCAGATCATCTTCCTATCTTCTACTCAGATGCCTCTTTTCGCATCTTATTCCATCGGGGGGCCGCTCACGCCAATCCCGAGTTTGATGACGAAGAGGCTGCTGCTCCTGCTGACGCCCCTCCACCACCACCAATCCACCCACCTGATCTTACTCCTCCCGACTACCCTCACGATGACATCATTCAACTCCTTGATCGATTGGAGACTAGGTTGGATTCTCATATTGCTCAGCAACATCAGGAACATGAAAGTGATATGAAATGGTTTAGGGAGTGCTTCACCTCCATCGATCACCAGTTTGCGTCCCTCCATCAGTACTACCAATTATTTCCATGACCTCCACCACCACCTCCGGATCAGGATCCAGAATTTTGAGTTATTGTAGTTATTTATATTTTTTTAGTTTCTTGTCATTATAGTTGTTTCTTTGTTCTTCCCTTTTTGGTGCTGTCAAAAGGGGGAGTCGTTTCTATGTTCTGTGTTGTTCTATTTTTCTTACTATTAATGATATCAATTATTTATGTTTACTCTTCTGTTCTCACTACATATTTTTCTCTTGTTATGTTTTTTTTTCTATATGTTATAATAAAAAGAAAATAAATTTTTTTTCTCTCCTCCTATTTAAAAAGTAATAAGTTACTCTTCTGAGGGGGACCTAAGGAAGTCAGAACAACTGTGTCCATCAGAAAATATTATTTGACACCATCAAAAAGGGGGAGATTATTAAAATCCAGGATCCCGAGCACTTAATTTTGATGGTGACAACTAATACTTACTGAATCCATATGGACTTCATTTAGATTACAAATGCTTATCCTTGTATATGAGCACTAACATTTCAGGTCAGATGCACACTGCTCAAGGTTACTGGAGACTCAAACCGGATAGAATAGGATGTTGAAAAGTCTGTAATTTTTATTTCTTTATTTTTATTTTCTTGAGTCTTCCACAGAAGCATGTATGTGAAAGGAGCAACCATGCACACACAGGGGGAGATTTGTTTTAAATGTTAAAGTTTTTTTTAAGAATATCGTACTGTATGATTTAAAATTATACTGTATGATTAATTAATAATACTCAGGCTAACGGCTATTTTTCAGATGATTAACTTTATAATTTAATCGTACTGTACAATCCTTATTGTACTGTACGATAAGATTAAATTGAAAAACCCTAGACGCTAGAATAAGTTTGGTAAGTTCCTAATTTTGATTTCCTGAACTGATCGTACTCTACGATGATGATCATATGGTACGATTAATTGAATACTTCCCAAAATTATCTCCCGTAATCAGGAAATAAACGTTGGTTTCCTATTTAATGTCGATCATACTGTACGATGATATATCGTACCGTACGATAGACATAGATGATTACATTCGTCCCTTCAATCATACCAGACGAAACTAAGGTTTTTTTTATTCTGTTCGTCCTAGATGATATTCGTATCGTACAGGATGTTATCCTGAAATGAACTAATCGTATTGTATATTTAGTGGAGTGCTGGATGACTGATAGAGACAATTTCAGTCGTCCCATCGATCGTACCAGACGAAATCAAGATTTTTTGTTCTATTCCTCCTGGATGATATTCGTATCATATAGGATGATATCCTAAAACAAACTAATCGTACTGTATGACTAGTGGAGTGCTGGATGACTGGCAGAGACGAATTTTTTCATTCCAGGGATCGTCCCACAGATCGTCCTGTACGAACAGTACGAATCAACATTATCATCATGTATGATTTACATATCGTACAGTATGATATGTATAAACTTCGATAACTGTTCGTCTGTGCTCGTACTGGACGGAGCTGTACTTGAACTGATCGTACTGTACGAACAGAATCGCAAAAGTTGAAATCTTTAGGGTTTTCTAAAGCCTGATATAAAAATAACTTAAATTTTTTTATGAGGAGTTGTTGGTCTATCCTCTTGCTGTGAGAGGCTTTGAGGGAAGAAGGAGATTCATGAAGGAGAAGTTTTTCCTCGGAGAGATCCAGGGCTTGCGAGAGGAAGGTGAAGGTGAGCTTGAGCGTGAGGGAGAAGTAGTGTGAGGGTATCACACGGTGGCTCCAAGCTAGCTGCATGATTTGCTCCTCTTGTGGCTTTGGGGAGTCTCGGGAAAGTTCTCGAGGGAAGAGTCACTTCAAGATCAACATCGTCAAGGTACTCTGCCATCTCCAGGAGGGAGAAAAAGGAGAAGGTCCGCTGCCGTCACCAGGAGGGTGACATAGCGTTTGGTATTCTGCTGCACCAAGGGAGGTGAAAGTGAGTATTGTAAAGGCTTCTCCGCCTTACTGTGGGAGTAAAAAGAGAGTCAACTTTTACTAGTGCAAATCCCGGAGTAGAGGACTCCGGGGAGTGGACGTAGGTCAAGTGACCGAACCACTATAAAAATCTCTAGTGTATTTTTTCCATTTTACCGTACTTTATTTTTCATGCTCTTAATTAGTACGTTAAATTGCTTGGTGAAAAATCATAATTTAAATCTTATATTGTGAAAGTTACAATTGAATTACCAATATCGTCGTTGTGAACGTTGTACTTGCTTCCGCACGTTATTCGTTGATCAGTTATCCTTTAAAAATACAAAAAAAAGTAGAACTCTTGTTTAGAATTGATTTTTTTTAAAATACCAATTCACCCCCCTCTTAGCGCATCTCGTACTTTCACTTCTGATAAAAATTTATGTGATGATTTTTCTAAAATAATGAGTAAGGAGTTTGAGATGAGTATGATGGGAGAATTATCCTACTTTTTGGGGTTTAGCATAAGGCAAATGGATGATGGAACCTTTCTCAATCAATCTAAATACACTAAGGACATATTGAAGAAATATGAAATGGATAAAGCCAAGCTAATCAATACTCCCATGAGCTCCTCTGTTTAGTTAGATAAGGATTCAAATAAAAAATCTATTGATTAGAAGAAGTTTAGAGGTATAATTGGATCACTGCTCTACCTGACTGCTAGCCGACCTGATATTATGTTTACTTTTTATCTCTGTGCTAGGTTTCAAGCTGATCCTAAAGAGTCCTACCTGACTTCTGTTAAGAGAATTCTTAGATATCTTTTAGGGACCCCAAACCTAGGAATCTGGTACCCTAGGCACAGCACTTCTTTTAAAATTATTGGATATTCTGATTCTGACTTTGCAGGGTGTAGGGTGGATAGAAAGAGAACTTCTGAAACTTGTCAATTCATAGGACAGTGTTTAGTCTCCTGGTCCAGTAGAAAATAGAACTCAGTTGCACTTTCCACCACTGAAGCTGAGTACATTGCCTTAGAAAGTTGTGTGGCCCAAGTTCTTTGGTTGAAGCAACAAGTTTTGGATTTAGGATTACTTATTGGCATAATTTCTATTCTATATGATAATACTAGAGTCATCTGCATTTCTAAGAATATAATCCAACATTCTAGAACCAAACACAATGATATAAGGCATCACTTCATTAAGAACCATGATATAAAAGGGGACATTGAGCTACATCATGTAGCAACTAAAAATCAGTTGGCTGACATATTTATTAAACCACTGGCCTTTGACTCATTTAGCATTTTGAGGACCAGATTAGGTGTGATTGACATAAATGCATGATTCTGATGACTACTGATTTCTGATTTATCTATTTTTCATTCTATTTCTGTTAGTTAGTTGTTCGATTTAATTATCTGTTTCCTGTTGGTTTTTATTTTTCTACTGATTTTTATTTTAGTCTTATTGTTTGTTTGATTCGAGTATTTATTTTGATGTAATTTCCTGCTTATTTTTTGATTTACTATTTTATTCCTTTCAAAATCAGATCACTGCTCACTGCTGCTAATAAACTGGATTTCTGATTGAGAGTTTTGCTTTGTTTTTATTTGGAAGCTGGTAAGCAGTAATTGACTCCTCTGAATCTGTTAAAGGGAAGAAACATTGATGATTATTTCTCTTCCTCTAACTCCCTTTAATGGTGTATTATTTCTTTTGGATAAAAATCTTTTTCAAAATTAAAAAGTTGGTTTTTGAAATAGAGATCTATTTTATCTTCCTACAGTAATCTACCTCATATAAATAGTCTTTTCAAAGCTTTGAATCAGTGTTATATTTTTCTTAATCAAGTGACTGCACTTATCATATGATATATAGTTTTTATTTTGTGAATTACTCTTCCTTATTGTGGAGAGTGAGTTTTGTTATTTTTTATGTCTAGAAGGTAATTTCACAGCTGAGACTCTTTAACGATTATGAAAGGAAGCAAGCTTACAAAAGATGCGCAAAGAGCGCCAAAATGAAAAGAGGGAAAAAATGAGCCCAAAGCTGAAACGATGTGCAATTTCGCCAAATTGGAAAGATACACAAACTATATCAAAAATTAAAAGATGCGCAAAGCGCCAAACAAATTAAAAAAGAGGCACAAAATGAGCCCATACAGAAATAAGCTTTCTTCCCTTTCAGATCTTTAAATGTCTTGAAAAAATCCATGCGCCACTTAATATTTTCAAAAGCTTGAGATAAAAAATCATGATTTCTGATTCCTTACTTTATAATACTATTATATCAGATATTTTTCTGGAACGAGACTTGAAAGGATCTCTTTTTGAATCTAATTTCTTTTCTACTAAATTAGACTTTTGTCTGAAAGGAATTTGAACATGTAAGATGTCCAAGGTAGGACTTACGAAAGTTAATTTTCTAACTTTTCTGGATTTCAATGGTGTCGATTTTCTTCTTATTGGCTTTTGAATTAAAAATCAAGGGAAAATTTTAATTTACTAGAGCTGATCGATTCAAAAAAAAACTCATTGTTTTTTAGTTTTGCCTTCTTATTTCTATTTTTATTCAATTTGATTTTGTTTTTTTTTTTGGATCCCTGATCTTTCCTCTCCATCCTTTATCTTTTTCATTTTCTTTACATTATCCTGGATGATCTCCACATCGTCCTGGACGATCCCTTTCATCCCGAACGATCCCTACATCGTCCAAACCATTCCTACCATGATCCAGTGGCTGAGAATGCACCAATTATTAGTCATCATCCTGGATGATACACCTCATCATCCTGGATGATCCACGTGGCAGCAATCAGACGATTTAAATTCAGCCCCCTCCGAGTCATTTATTGCCTATCGTCCGAGATGATCCACCTAATCATCCTGGATGATACTTTTCATCAATGGTCATCCAGTTAGACTCCTCAGGATAATCACCTGTCTCTAATCGTCCTGGACGATCTCTGATTGTCCTGGATGATCTGACCACCTTTTTGGACCAATCGTCCTGGCCATCATAATTACTCATATCATCCTGGATGATCCTGCGATCGTACGGGATAATTTGGTTGACTTCTACTTAAACAGCCATTTTCTTCAACTTTTTTCATCCCTCTTCCTTTAATCCTTCATCTCTTGGTATTCTAATGGCTGGTGGAAAGAGATCTAGGCATCACGGTACAAGTTCTTCCCAGGGCAATGTCGATCCCCGCTTTCCAAATGCAGTTGATCAGGCTGCCTTCCAACGCTACCTTGAAGTTGGAATCACACAATCCAAGATCGTCAACCCCCACACTCTTACCTATCCAATCTTGGATCTATTTGCACATACCTCCCTTACCTTCATTCTCACCCAGGCCTTCCCCTTTAGCACAGAACTTCTTAGGGTCCTTTTTGCAAATCTTCGCATAGCCTCTAATTACTCTGCACTGCACTCTTTTGTCAATCAGAGACCTATTGAATTGACCACCCAAGATTTCCACAATATCCTCCATCTTTCCATCATTGGCGATAAACTCCACACCCTAGTTTTTTATCCTAATTTTGATTGGAGTGTCGCCAATCGCTTCCTTAGAAATACCAACGCCCACTACCACGACAACGTATGTTCTTCCCTACTTAAGGATGCCCGTACCATTCAACATGTCCTTTGTTCCTCCATCATCACAAAGGTTGGGGACCGCATCCACATCACACCTTTACTTTCCCTGACCACCTACTACATCCTGGCCGGCCGGGAATTCAAAGCTAGCAATCTCCTTTTCTGCTATATCGAGCATCTCACAGTATTAGGGATCCGAGCCATAGACGACACCCAAATCTAGCTCTCGGATACATCATTACATATACTCTTGAGACCAAATATGATCTGCAATATCCAGTTCCTGCCAATGTCCCTCCTTCCTACTACATAAATAATTCCTTCCATGCCAACCACAGTACCCGACTACATCCGGAGCCCGCCCCAAATGTTGAGGGGGAAGCGAAAGAAGATGTTCCTGCTCCTACTGCACCTGATGCACCTACTACCCTTCGTATTGCATCCCCTTTTGATCATTTGGTGCAGTGGTTCGACCAGTGGGAGGCCCGGTTTAATTCTTATGTCACTGCCCAGGAGCAGCAGCACACTGAGGATCTACATTGCTTCGATGACTACGCTGCTCAGCAGTAATAGCAGCACGACCGGGACATGGCCTGGTTTGGAGCACATTTCTCTGCCATCCACAATTACTTTCAGCCATCACCTCCTCCTCCTTCTGATTAGGATCCACCTCCTTTTAGCTTTTTGGTTTGTGATATTTTCTGTTTGTATTGTTGTGTCTGTTCTTCCTCTTTTTGTGATGTCAAAAGGGGGAGTTCGTGTTTTGAGTGACTAGTAGTTTCTTTTAATGTTTTTGTGTTGTAACTGCTTCCCTTATTATATTTTTTGGTTTAGTAAAATTTGAAATGAAATATTTTCTTTCATATATGCGTTGATTACTCCTGTTTATTTTATTAGAAATTACTGCATCAATATTTGACATCATCAAAAAGGGGGAGATTATTACAAATCTAAATTCAAGAAGTATAGTTTTGATGATGGTAAACATGTTTGGGTTCTATTTTTCTTGGCTAAACAATTTCAGGTATAAAAGATCAAATGTAATTCAAGCCAACTCAAGATCGGGTCCAAGTATGCTTAAATATTTTTTTTCCCTTTCTTGAGTCAAATGTAATGTAATTGATCCCATAGCTAAGTAACCTTGCACACATACACTCAGGGGGAGAGTTTTAGTGAATTAGAGTTTCTATTTTCAATTTTTAATCATATCATCCTGGATGATATTCATATCATCGTGGACGATCCAATAAAAATAGAAAGCCTAATTAGGACGACCATATTAAGTCAGTTTAATTAAGCTAATCATCCTGGACGATATATACATCATACGGGACGATATGCTCATATTGGAAAAACTCAGCCGCCAGACTGAGTTAGGCAAGTTTTATTTTTAGAGATTTGGTTTGATCATACAGAATGATACGTATATTATCCTGGATGACTCGTCACAATCATGCCTAAATTAGTCTGGTGATTAAGGAAAGTAATTAATATTTAATTGATATGATCATATCATCCTGGACGATCGCAATATCGTACAGGATGATCATGACCGTCCAGTGCCTTTCACCTCTATGTCCAGAGCAGTGCTCAGGACGATTTTGGGATTTTTTGAACTAATCATACAGGACGATAGAGATATCATCCTTGACGATTAAGTCATTTTGAGATCATCCAGCATGTTTAACCTATACGCCCCAAGCGGTGCTCAGGTTGATTTTGGGTGTTTTTGAACAAATCATACAGAACAATAGAGATATCGTCCTGAATGATCAAGTCATTTTTAGATCATCCAGCACAAGTTCCCCTAGACGTCCAGAGCTGTATTCTGGACGAAATTCCTGAATTATACTAATCATCCCGGACGATCACAGAATCGTACGGGACGATCAGAATAAATTCTGTCTACTAATCGTTCAGAAGAACTAGATCGTCCAGGTTGATACATGTGATTTTGAACTGAACGTACAGAATGATCGATCGATCGTCCTGGATGATCTTGGCCGACCAGTTGAGATTTAGGGCAAATTTTGAGCCCTCCTATAAAAGATCTTTTTCTTCCAACAAGAAAAATCTTTTACTACTTTCCTTTCCAGAGAAATCCTTATGAGAGAGAGAGAGAGCTTGGGAAAGAGAGAGAGAGAGAGGATCTTGTGAGGGGGAGTTTGTGAGGGATTGACAAAGGTTGCTCCAAGCAAGGATCAGAGTCATCTTCTCCATTCATCACCACTTTTCTTGTCAGTGTTTTTTATGGGAGGATCATCTACAAGAAGATCGAGATTCTCTTCCTGCTTCGGGAGGAAGTGAAAGGAGTCTGGGTTCTCTGCCTGCTTCAGGAGGAAGCGAAAGGAGTTCAGCTTCTCTATCTCACCGGGTTGGTGAACAGGAGATTTTGTACAGGCTTCTCCGCCTTGCTGTGTGAGTAGAAGGAGAGTCACTTTTGTGTTAGTGCAATAATCGGAGGGGAGGCTCCGGGGAGTGGATGTAGGTCAAGTTGACCAAACCACTATAAAATTTGGTGTGCTCTTTCTGATTATTTTCTGCACTTTATTTTTCTGTTATTATCTGCTTGGGTGAAATCTGTGATTAATCTTTTCATTACTGTGTTTACCTATTTCTGCTGAAAATTATCAAAAGATATTTCCTATTGCTCATGAATTTTTTAAAATAACCAATTCACCCCCCCCCCTCTTGGTTAGCCTCGGGACTAGTTCATCAGGGCTTAACAACCCTCTCAAACTTTCAGATGAATGGGTTGAAGTCTGTCAGTGATTGACGAATGGATGGAAGTCCAGTGGTGGTCGACGAATAGGTAGAAGTTTGACGACGATCAGGAAGAACTCCAATAGTGGTCGACGGTGAGGAAGCGCCCAAGTTCTTCCATTCTCTTCCTCCTATCTTCCCTCCCTCTTTATGTGAAGAATGGGGGCCTATTTATAATTTTTTTGAGAGTGACATGTGAATGCTTGAGGAGGTTGTGAGACCTTAATGAACTAGCCCGAGGCACACCAGAGGGGGCTGAATTAGTACTTTTAAAAAAACTGCTTACCTCAAAAATGACAAAACCTAATTCTAGTTGATTATTAAAGCAAGTGATTTTATCAAATACATTAAATTAATTATGATGATATTTTACATTTCAAAATGAAGCAATAATCATCAATTTTGCCAAGCAATTATCATAAAAATAAAATACAGAGAAAAAAATAAGTGCAAAAAGGAAAAATATTGCCTAACTTGTGATTGGAGGCTGGTATCCTGATTTAAACTGATCATCCTGTACAATGTATATCGTACAGTATGATTAGTTCATCTTGCATTAATTGTCATAATTAGCCATTTTAATCAATTTTTTATTAGCTTATTATATAGTATGATATGAATCATATAGAATGATTAGTTTAAAAAATCCCACTTCTAGTATTAACACTAACTCACTCCCTTAAGTGTATGTATGCATGGTTACCAAGCCTAGTATCTACCAAATATTTGACAAAAAAAAAGTAAAATAAGGAAAAATAAGATTACAGATTTTTCAACCCTAGTCTACCTAATCTTGAGCTAAACAGTTAGATAGTGTACGGTGGACCTGGAATGTTAGTTCCCAAGAAAAAAAAAACATATATGTAATAATAACAATTAACAGGAGATAACAGTAAGGAAACAATAATGTTTGTTATCATCAAAATTACAGTACTTGGGTCCAAATTTGCAACAATCTCTCCCATTTTTATGATGGCAAACATTATTGTTAAAGATATTAAAATAGTTTTGATATCCTCTAAACTCCCCCTTAGAAGATAAATTTATAAAAATAAGGAGAGTTTTTTTTTATCTAAAAAAATATTTAGCAAGGCAGACATAAGCAAAATAGTAAACTGGCTTCATTTAAACAAAGGTGCAAACATCTAACAACAAACTACTACTCCCCATTTTAACATCATAAAAAGGAGAAAAAATACTAAACAAAATAACAAAATTAAAAATACATCACAAAGCAGAAATATAAGAAAAATCATGAAAACACAACAAACTAAAAATTATAAGGACCCTGATCAGGTGGAGTTGGTGGTGATGATGGTTGGAAGTATCGATGAATGGAGGCTAAATGCTCTCAAAACTAAGCCATATCACTGTCATATTGTTGCTGCTGCTATACTACATAGTTATCAAAGCGAGCCATATCATTTTCATATTGTTTCTGCTCTATTATGTATAAGTCGAAATGAGCCTCCCACTGGACAAATCTTTGAACCAGCAGTTCATACTGAGGCTGCTGGTGGATAGGTGCTAGAGCTAGAACTCTCTCTGCTTCCACTGACTCTTTGTCCACATAGTGAACATTGTGATGGTGAGCGCTATGAAGGATGTGGAAAGAGTTATTAGAAAAGAAAATTAGAAGGTGATCTGGTGGTGCAAGGTATCGAAAGTTTTATTTAGACCCAAAGATAAAAGCAATTATATAACATAAGGCAAGATTTGGCTTTCTTTTGATCCCGAATGCAAGTTAGATTTTCAAGGTATCAAATTATTAAATCAACTACATTGAAATCTATTTCAGCCATTATAAAGTAGGTAGCCATGGATAGGAGAGGTGTGATGTTAATACGATCCCCAGCTTTTAGAATTATGGAGTTGTAAAGGATATGCTGGATGATTTGAGCATCTTGTGCTAGGGTATTGACATGGGGAATGTGATATATAATATTAGATTCCCTAAGGATGGTGTTTGCATGGGTCCAATCATTGTAACAAGGTGGATTTTTTTGCCAGTTATAGAAAGATGGAGGAATTCATGAAAATCTTGATAGAAAATTTCTATAGGCCTCCTATTTAGGTAAGATTGGCGGGCAGTACTCTCACTATTAATGCAGAGACTGGCAAAAAATTTAAAAAGAAGTTCTGAGTTGAATGCATATGTAAGTGTGAGAATAAACTGGAGGGTTGTTGAAGCAAAAAGAGAGAGTATCTGGAAGTTTAAAACTTCCTTGTTCATGATCTTGGAGGATGTGATCCCGACAATTTTGTACGGGTTGTAAGCCTCTTCATTAGTGGTTTTAGCAAAATAGGGATCCATGGGGCGTCGAGAAGAGCTTCCTACTAAGGCTCGTGAACGCTTTCCTCTAGCCATTTTAAAGATTCAGATCTCAAGAGAGAAGGGAAGAAGATTGAAATGGATTGAGTAAAGAAAAACTTTGAATTCCCTCTCTTTAAATAGAAATCAGCTGGATCATATCATATGATAATGGATTATGCAGTACGATATAATGCAATCAATTCATCAAGTCCGATCAGTCAAAAAAGTTAGTCTTATCGCATAGTATGATCAGAATCGTACTAGGCGATTAGAGAGAAAATCTTTGTCCCGAGGAGTCAATCTGGACTATCGTAAACTAGTCAATTCATACAGTATAAATAGGTGTTCATACAGTACGATATGATATTAAATATCATACCAGCCGAATTCAATTCGTCCAACATTTATGGCCATATGTATCATATAGTATGAAGTAGATGTTTGTATAGTATGATCACTAATGATTGATCAATATTAGCCATTGGATGTAATGTGACCAGAGATTTGGTGTTTTGTGAAGATCGTACAATACAATATCAGATCGTACAGTATGATGTGAACAAAATTTAGAAGGTCATGTGCGATGATCAGGAATGCTTTCAAAATAACATAAAACAAATTATGATAAACAAAAGAACCAAGACAATCAATCATAAATCAAAATTAAAAGAAAACACATAACAATAATTTTTTTTAATTTTCAAATAAAGACAAAATCAATAACACAAGCATTCATAAAATAATTTTCTAAATAAGAACATAGAAAAATCATTCATTTCATTTTTTTGTCAATTTTTTTTTTATTTTCAAATCATCTTGGTTAATTTTAGCAAATTTTCATGAAATAAAAAATTACCGCTTTTTCAAAAAAAACTTTAGTAAGAAATGAATTGACTTCACCTAACCCAGCTCAAGCTTTAGTAAGAAATGACTTTCACAAAAATCTAATTTAAAAAAATTAGAGAATGGAATTTAATCTTTTTCCATCTTCTTGCATGAAATATATCTAATAGAAGATCATTACATAATTATAAAAATAGAGATCATGATTTTCAAAGTCAAGCATTAAAAAATATCAATTGACACATAGGTTTTCTAAGATTTAAAGATTTACAAGAAAGGTAAGCAAGTTTATTTTGGGCTCATTTTGTGACTCTTTAATAATTTTGGCATACTTTACGCATCTTTTTATTTTTTATACACTTTGTACATCCTTCAATTTTGGGGTACATTGCACATCTTTTCATTTTGGGCACATTTTGTGCCTCTTTTCAATTTTGTAATTTGCTTTTTTTCTAAATATTTAAAAGGAAATTTTCTTAGTTGTAAGATTATCTTCCATATAGAAGAGAAGAAAACTTACTCTCTTATATAATAATGAATAAACAACAAAGCAAACCCGATCCTATGATAAGAATGAACTACCTGATTAAGAAAATTATGAAGTGGATTATCAATTTGCAAAAGATATCTATGAGATAAAAAAATGTAGGAAGATGAAGAAGATTTTTATTTCTAAGTCCAATTTTAATTTGATATAAATTATGATTTTTAAGAGAATTTCCCTACTACAAGAATGACAGGGTTGTTCAGAGGGGTCAACCACAGTTACTTAATATTTTAAGTAAAATAGAGGTAAGTTTTTCATTTAAAGAAAAAGTCAACTACTATTGTGAGTAGTGCTTTGTGAGTATTAATCAGAGAGACTTCACAAAGAGAAAACTTGACATGAAAAATAAAATAAAAGATTACAAATATAAATGTAAAATAAAAACACTAAAGATAGTACAGAAAAACAAAAGAAAACATTCACATTGTCAAATTTTCAAATCATCCTGATTCAAGCATGAATATCTATGACACATAATCTAGTTCTCAAGGTACTAAAGGTGTCATAAGCTAGGGTTTTATGAATATATCTTCCAGTTGTTCTCTCATAGTTATATGGTGTAATTTTATATCTCCATTGGCTACATGATCTCTTATGAAGTGATACCTAATATCTATATGCTTTGTGCAAGAGTGTTAAATTGAATTTTTGGATATACAAATGGCACTAGTATTATTACACATGATAGGAATGGTTCCTACAAGTCTCCAAGATCTAAGATTTATTGCTTTAGCCATAAAATTTGAGCAACACAGCTTCCTACAGTAATATATTTCACCTCAGCAGTGGAAAGAGCTATCGAGTTCTGCTTTCTACTAGACCAGAAAACTAAAAATTATCCTATGAATTGGCATGTCCCAGAGGTGCTTTTCCTATAAACCCTACAACCTGCAAAATCAGAATCTAAATATCCTATGATTTCAAAGGATGAGTTATACCTAGGGTACCAGATACCTAGGTTTTGGGTGCCAAATAGGTATCCAATGATTCTCTTAACAGCTGTCATGTGAGATTCTTTTAGATCATCCTGAAATCTAACACAAAGACACATACTAAATATTATATATGATCTACTAGCAGTCAAATAGAGAAGTGATCCAATTATCCATCTATACTTTTTCTAATCTACTGACTTTCCATTTAGGTCTTTATCTAACTAAAAAGTAAATCTCATGGGAGTGTTTATCACCTTAGCATTTTCCATGTCATATTTCTTTAGGATGTCTTTGATGTATTTAGATTGACTAAAAAAAGTTCAATCATCCATCTATTTCACACTAAATCTAAGAAAATAGTTTAGTTCTCCCATCATGCTCATTTTAAATTCTTTACTCATTATTTTTAAAAATTCATCACATAGGTTTTTATCGAAGAATCCGAACAAGATATCATAAACATAAATTTGGATAATGAGTAGTTCTTCTCCTGCTTTTTTGAGAAAAGGGGTGGTGTCTATGCTACCCTTAACAAAGGCTCTATCTGGTAGGAATGTACTTAGTCTTTCATACTATATTTTAGGTGCTTGTTTTAGTCCATATAATGCCTTCTTTAACTTGAATACATGATTTGGAATTTATGAATTTTCAAAGCCTAAGGGTTACTCAACATACACAACCTCTTTAATCACCCCATTTTAGAAGGCACTCTTAACATCCATTTGATATAATTTAAATCTCCTAAAGTAGGCAAAAGTTAGTAGCACCCTAATGGCTTCTAGTCTAGCTACAGAGGAAAAGGTTTCCTCAAAGTCAATTCTTTCAATATGATTGTACCCCTTAGTTATTAATCTGACCTTATTTCTTATCACTATTCTAGAGTCATTCATTTTATTTTTAAATACCCACTTTGTTCAAACCACACTCTGATCCTTTAGTCTTTTGACTAGTTCTCATACATCATTTCTAAAAAATTGATTTAGCTCTTATTGCATTACTAGGATCTAGAATTCATCAAGTAGGGTCGGTGTTGCAAATCTGGTTTTGATGATGACAAACATGTTTCCAGTGTGTTTTACTTGGCTAATCTGTTTCAGGCACAAAAGACCACGAGCCACTCAAGCCAACTCAAGATCGGGTCCAAGTGTGTCAAATGTATGATTTTTCTTTTTATTGAGTCAATTATAATGTAACTGATTCCCTAGCTAAGTAACCTTACACACACACACACTCAGGGAGAGAGATTGAGTGAATTAGAGTTTCTGTTCAAATTTTATTCAGATCGTCCTGGACGATTTTCACATCGTCCTGGACGATCAAGCCAAAATAGAAACCCTAATTAGGGTGACTAAGTTAAGAGGGTTTGATTAAGCATATTGTCCTGGACGATCTCTGGATCGTACGGGACGATATGCCCAAATCAAAAATTCTCAGCCGCTAGATCAAGTTAGGCAAGTTCTTATTTTTAGATACTTGGTCTGATCGTCCCGGATGATATGTGTATCGTCCCAGATGATTCAGTACAATCATGTCTAATTTAATCTGATAATTAAGGAAAGCAATTTATTTTTGGTTGATACGATCATATCGTCCTGGACGATCGCAGGATCGTCCCGGACGATCGTGATCGCTTAGTGCATTTCAGCTGTACGACCCGAACTATGTTCAGGACAATTTAGGGCCTTTTTGAACTAATCGTACAGGACGATGACCCTATCGTCCTGGACGATCAAGTCATTTTTTGGTCGTCCAGCACAGATTTCTCTGGACGACCCGAACTGTCTTCTGGACGATTTTTCTCAATTTGTACTAATCGTCCCGGACGATCGCAGGATCGTACGGGACGATATGAACAATTTTTTCTACTGATCATCCAGAAGAGCCAGATTGTCCAGGCTGAAACAGCTGAATTTGAACTAATCGTACAGGACGATCTACCGATCGTCCTGGACGATCTTGGCCGACCAATTGAGATTTAGGGCAAATTTTAAGCCCTCCTTTAAAAGAAATTTTTCCAATATTTGGAAAAATCTTTTGCTGCCTTCCTTCCCTGAGAAACCCTAGAGAGAGAGAGAGAAGATCTTGTGAGGGGGAGTTAGTGAGGGATTCACTAAGGTTGCTCCAAGCACGGATCGGAGTCGTCTTCTCCGCTCGTCGTCTTTCGTCTAGTCGGTGTTCGTCGTGGGAGGATCGTTCGCAAGAAGATCCGGGGTTCTCTGCCCGCTTCAGGTGGAAGCAAAAGGAGTTCGAAGGTTCTCTGCCCGCTTCAGGTGGAAGCAAAAGGAGTTCGAAGGTTCTCTGCCTGCTTCAGGAGGAAGCGAAAGGAGGTCGGGTTCTCTGCCTCACCGTGTGGTGAAAAGGAGGTGTTTATACAGGCTTCTCCGCCTTGCTGTGGGAGCAAAAGGAGAGACACTTTTTGTTTAGTGCAATACCCGGAGGGGAGGCTCGGGGAGTGGACGTAGGTCAAGTTGACCGAACCACTATAAAATCTGGTTTGCTTTTCTGATTCAGTTTTGCACTCTACTTTTCTGATATTAACTGCTTGGGTGAATATCTGTGGTTGATCTTTTTGTTCTTATTTATGTATTTTTGCTGCTACGTATCGAAAAGATTTTCATTGTTATCGTGAAATTTTTAAATAACTAATTCACCCCCCCTCTTGGTTAGCCTCGGGACTAGTTCACTAGGGCTTAACATCCCTATCGAACTTTCAAGTGGTATCAGAGCTGGATTCAAAATTTAGGTTTAAAAACTTTTGAATTTGATCCATGGCTAACTGTAATAATCATAATACTGCTGAAGGATATTCTATTACAAAACCACCGTTATTTGATAATATTCCTTTTGATTTTTGGAAAACACGCATGTCTACTTTTCTGCAATCTATTGATTAGCGCATGTGGATGTTAGTTAAGGACGGATACGAACCACCTTTTAGATTGATTAACAATGTGAAAACTAAACTGCCTTTTACTGATTGGATGTTTGATGATCGAGATTTAGCACAGTTAAATGTAAAATGCTTGAATTGTTTCTTTTATGCTTTAAAATCTGAAGACTATATTCGTGTTTCTACTTGTACAATGGGAAAGGAAATCTGGGATAGATTATGTATAACATACGAAGGTACAACTGAAGTCAAACAGTCTAGGTTAAACATCTTGTTATATGATTACGAACTTTTTCACATGAAACCTAGTGAGACTATTTCAGAAATGTACACAAGGTTCACTCATATTGTTACCTCTTTGCATGTTCTAGGTAGAGAACTTACTAACTACGAAAGAGTGAACAAAATTCTTAGATGTTTGTCTGCTTCTTATGATGCTAAGATTACTGCTATTACTGAATCTAAAGATTTAAATACTTACTCTATTGACAGCTTACTTGGATCACTCATTGCTTACGAGCAAGGGGTGAACCAAAGGCAACTTGATGCAGGTGAATGGAAGAAAGAGAAGACAGTGGTACTAAAGTCCAATGATTCAGATGCTAGCACTTTCGGGTCTGATAGCGATGATGTTGCCTTAATCACAAGGCAATTCAAAAGCTTTCTAAGGAAGAAACATAAGAACTATCAGAAGTGGAACAAGGGTAAGTCCAATAAAAATTTTAAGGGTTCATCTGAATCTGTTTGTTTTGAATGCAGGAAGCCTGAACACATTAAGGCTGATTGTCCAACACTTAAAGCTCACCCAAGCAAGGAGAAGGGTGAGGAGAAACCAAAGTTCAGAAAGGACAAGAAGCGGATTCAGAAGGCGTTCTGGGCAGACTCTGCATCCGACTCTTCTGAGACTGAAGCTGAAGAGGAGGAAACAAACTTGTGTCTTATGGCTGATGATCACCCTGGTCAGTCGGATCAGGAAGAGGTATGTGAGCTGACTTACGATCAATTATTTGAAGTTTCTGAAAGAATTCATACATCATATAGGAAGCTTAAGAAAACTCATGCTAGTTTGAAATTAGATTACTTAACTTTGCAAAAAGAGCATGATTCTGTAGTTAAAGATCATTCCACACTTGATTCAAATCACATGTCTTTGCTTGATGAATTCGATGAGTTGAATAAAAAATATTCTGATTTAGTTTCTGAGCATGATTCATTGAAAACTACGCATGTGGACTTAGAAAGAGCTTTTAAAGAGTTAGATACAATGGCATGTGAAGTAGAAAGTAGCAATGGAACCTTGAAATTTAAAATTGCAAGTTTAAAGAAAGAAAATGAGTTTCTGAAGGTAAAGATCAGTACTTTTGAAAAGAACAAAACACCGCCTACTTTTGAACAGTTTTATGCACCACCACCTTTTGAAAAATCTGTTGCAAGTTCTTCAAAGCATGTTTCATATACATCTAGGAAGAGGCATTATCATCCACGTAGATTAGTTAACCCTTTTCCTGGTGTTAGATGTTTTTCATGTGGCATGTTAGGACATATTTCTCACACCTGCACTGTTCACCGTAGTACACATTGGGTGTGGAAACCCAAACTGCCTGTTTCACAGCACAGCACAGCACGCATGCATTGCATTCTTCTTTTCATAAGAAGGAACCCAAACCTGTTTGGGTTCCTAAGACTGATGTTTGATACTTTTGTAGGTGTGCTCTCACACAAGACCTCGTGAGAGCATGTGGTACCTGGACAGCGGATGTTCTAGACATATGACTGGAGATACAAATCAGTTCATTTCACTGGAGGCCAGAGCTAGAGGCAAGGTTACACTTCGAGATAACACCACCAGGAAGGTGGTAGGCACAGGTATAATTGGTGATTCAAAGAATTTTATGATTGATAATATTTTGCTTGTAGATGGACTGAAACATAACTTACTGAGCATCAGTCAACTCTGTGACAAGGGATACAGCATTAAATTCCTGCCCACTGGCTGTATTTTAAGCTTAAGTGATGAAGTTGTTTTGCAAGGGCAAAGGATCAACAACGTCTACAAGCTGGATGTAAGTAGCATTAAATCTGATAATTCAATTTGCTTAAAAACTGCTGCTGATGAGTCTTGGTTATGGCATAGGAGATTATGTCATGCCAGTATGAAAACCCTTAGGAGAGTCACCCAAAAGGACTTAGTTAGAGGTGTGCCTAAGCTTAAGTTCACTAAGGATCACCTGTGTGATGCTTGTCAGTTGGGGAAGCAAGTCCAGTCCTCTTTTCACTCTGTTAAGGACATTAGCACCTCTAGACCTTTAGAAGTTCTTCACATGGACCTCTTTGGACCTATTAGCACTGCCAGCTTAGGGGGGAGAGTCTATGGCTTTGTGATTGCAGATGATTATTTGAGGTTCACTTGGGTTAAGTTTTTGTCACATAAATCAGAGTCATTTGATGAGTTTAGATCCTTCTCTACTTGGATTCAGAAGAAGTTAGGATGTGAGATTATTACCATCCATAGTGATCACGGAAGGGAGTTTGAAAATGAAAGATTTGGAAGTTTTTGTGAGAATCATGGGATTAGTCACAATTTTTCAGCTCCTAGGATCCCTCAGCAAAATGGGGTAGCTGAAAGGAAGAACAGGACTTTAGTGGAAGCCGCTAGAGCCATGCTTGCCGAGTATTCACTTCCAAAATACTTTTGGGCTGAAGCGGTGAACACTGCCTGTTATGTGCTGAATATGGTGAATGTGAGAGTCAAACTGAACAAGACACCTTATGAGATCATTAAGGGTAGAACTCCAAATCTGTCCCACCTCTATGTCTTTGGCTGTAAGATTTTCATTCTGAACAATGGGAAGTCACCCTTAGAAAAATTTGACCCCAAATCTGATGAAGGAGTGTTCTTAGGATATTCAAGTGTGGGAAAATCCTTTAGGGTGTTCAATAGGAAAACTTTGGTGGTGGAAGAAATAACCCATGTAGTGTTTGATGAATCTGATCCTAAGGAGTATAGATCTGAAGTAGAAGATGAAGAGATTATTGAGATTACCCAAGGAGTTGGAAATACAAATTTGGAGGAAAGGGTAGAACCTCAAACTGAGTTGTCTAGAGATTGGAGATATTCTTCAAGTCATCCTAAAGAACTGATCTTAGGAGACCCTTCTGAAGGTGTTAGGACTAGGCATGGACTTAGGAAGGAAGTAAACCATTCTACCTTTATCTCAATGACTGAACCCACCAACATCAATCTAGCCTTGTCGGATGAATTTTGGATTTTAGCTATGCAGGAAGAATTGAATCAATTTGTAAGGAATGATATTTGGGAGTTAGTAGAAAGACCTAAAAATCAAAGTATTGTGGGAACCAAGTGGGTCTTTAAGAATAAGATGAATGATTCTAGTGTGGTGGTGAGAAATAAGGCAAGATTAGTGACTAAGGGGTATAATCAGATAGAAGGGATTGATTTTGAGGAGACTTTTGCCCCTGTAGCTAGATTGGAAGCCATTAGAGTGCTACTAGCCTTTGCCTGTTATAAGGGATTTAAGCTGTTTCAAATGGATGTCAAGAGTGCCTTTTTAAATGGGGTAATTAAAGAAGATGTTTTTGTAGAACAACCCCCAGGTTTTGAGAGTTTCCAATATCCAAGTCATGTCTATAAATTAAAAAAGGCCTTATATGGATTGAAACAGGCACCCAGAGCTTGGTATGAGAGGCTTAGCACATTCCTGTTAGAAAGGGAGTTTGTTAAGGGGAGTGTAGACACCACCCTTTTTCTGAGGAGATTAGAAGATGACTTACTCATTGTCCAGATCTATGTTGATGATATAATTTTTGGATCTTCTGATAAATATTTATGTGAGGAGTTTTCTAAAATAATGAGTAAGGAGTTTGAGATGAGTATGATGGGAGAATTGTCCTACTTTTGGGGTTTAGCATAAGGTAAACGGATGATGGAACCTTTCTCAATCAATCAAAATACACTAAGGACATTTTGAAGAAATATGAAATGGACAAAGCCAAGCCAATCAATACTCCCATGTCCTCCTCAGTTCAGTTAGATAAGGATTCAAATGGAAAATCTGTTGATCAGAAGAAGTATAGAGGGATAATAGGTTCACTACTTTACCTGACTGCTAGCCGACCTGATATCATGTTTAGTGTCTGTCTTTGTGCTAGATTTCAAGCTGATCCTAAAGAGTCCCACCTGACTGCTGTTAAGAGAATTCTTAGATATCTTTTAGGGACCCCAAACCTAGGAATTTGGTACCCTAGGCACAGCACCTCGTTTGAGATCATTGGATATTCTGATTCTGACATTACGGGGTGTAGGGTGGATAGGAAGAGTACTTCTGGGACTTGTCAATTCATAGGACAGTTATTAGTCTCCTGGTCCAGTAGAAAACAGAACTCAGTTGCACTTTCCACTGCTGAAGCTGAGTACATTGCCTTAGGAAGTTGTGTGGCCCAAGTTCTTTGGTTGAAGCAATAAGTCTTGGATTTAGGAGTACCTGTTGGCATAATTTCTGTTCTGTGTGATAATACTAGTGCCATCTATATCTCTAAGAATACAATCCAACATTCTAGGACCAAACACATTGATATTAGGCATCACTTCATTAGGGACCATGTTACAAAAGGGGACATTGAGCTACATCACGTAGCAACTGAAAATCAGCTGGCTGACATATTCATTAAACTACTGGCCTTTGACTCATTCAGCATTTTGAGAACCAGATTATGAGTGATTGATATAAATGCTTGATTCTGATGACTACTGATTTATGATTGTTCTGATTGGTATTCTGACTTCTGTTAGTTAGTTTTGGTATTATGATTTCTGATTTCTGTTAGTTAGTTTTGGTATTATGATTTTTTATTTCTGTTAGTTAGTTTTGGTATTATGATTTCTGATTTTTGTTAGTTAGTTTTGGTATTCTGATTTCTGATTTCTGTTAGTTAGTTTTTGTTTGATTATTTGCTTTCAGTTGATTTTATTTCTTCTGTTGATTTCTGTGTTAGCCTTACTGTTAGTTTGATTTGAGTATTTACTTTGCTGTGATTTTCTACATATTTTTATTTAATTACTGGTTCATATCTTGCACTTACTGTTTTATGCTTTTCAAGATCTGATCACCGCTCACTACTTCTGATGATATGAATTTTTGACTGGGAGTTTTTATCTTGTTTTGGTTTGGAAGCTGGTAAGCAGTGATTGACTTCGCTGAATCTGTTAAAGGGAAGAAACATTGATAATTGTTTCTCTTCCTCTAACTCCTTTACTGGTGTGTAGTTTCTTTTGAATAAAAATCCTCTTCAAAATTAAAATGTTAGTTTTTGAAATAGAGATTATTTTATCTTCCTACAGTAATCTGCCTCATATCAATAGTATTTTTCAAAGTCTTGAGCCATTAGTTTGATTTTCTAAACCAAGTGATTGCATTTATCATATGTTGTATGGCTTTTGTTTTGTGAATCGTTCTTCCTTACTGTGGAGAGTCATCTCCTATGTCTGGAAGATAATCTCACAGCTGAGACTCTTTAATGATTATGAAAAGGAAAAAGCTTATAAAAGATGCGCATTGCACCAGATAATTTGAAAAAGAGGTATAAAATGAGTCCAAAACTGAAAAGATGCGAAATTGCCAAATTGGATATACAAAGTGTATCAAAAATCAAAAGATACGCAAAGCGCCAACCAATTTGAAAAAGATGCACAAAATGAGCCCAAACCAAGCTTTCTTCTCTTTCAGATTGTTAAATGTCTTAAAGAAATCTGTGCGCCACTTAATATTTTCAAAAGCTTGTATTTTGAAAATCCCGATTTCTGATTTTTTACTTTGTAACACTATTATATCAGATATTTTTCTGGAACGAGGCTTAAAAGGATCTCTTTTCAAATCTAATGTCTTTTCTTCTAAATTGGATTTTTGTTTTGAAAGAGGTTTGCATCGATAAGGTGCCCGGGGTCGGAGTTACGAAAGTTGATTATTTCCAACCTTTTCTGGATTTCAGCGCTGTCAATCATCCTGTCATTGGTTTTTGAATCTAAAATCAAGGAAAAAATTCTGATTTTCTCGAGCATCTTAATCAAAAAAAAAAGCTTTTATAAGTTTTTGTGGTCAATTTTATTGGTTTTTTTTTGTGTTATTCTAATTTCATGGTTGTGTTTTTGGGATCCTGATCGATCATCTTTCATCCTTCATCTTTTTCTGTTTTCTTCACATCGTCCTGGATGATACCACTATCGTCCTGGACGATCCACTTCATCCTGGACGATCCAAACATCATCCTGGACGATTCGTTCAAAATCATCCCCACACTGCTCCTACTGCTGAAAAATTCCAATTATTGGTGATCGTCCTGGACGATCCTTACATCGTCCTAGATGATATGATCCATATCTTTCTGATCTGATCAAACGGCTGACATTGCACCAATTATTGCCCATCATCCTGGACGATCCACCTCATCGTCCTGGACGATCCACGTGTCAGCCGTTGGACGATTGGAATTCGGCCCATCCGACATATTTATTGCATATCGTCCGGGACGATCCACCTAATTGTCCTGGACGATACTTTTTGTCAACGGTCGTCCAGCCTGACTCCTCGGGACGATCGCCTGTGTCTAATCGTCCTGGACGATCGGACCTCCTTTTTGACCAATCGTCCAGGACGTCATAAATGACCAAATTGTCCCGGACGATCCCGCGATCGTACGGGACGATTAGTCCGTTTTCTATTTAAATAGCAGTTTTCTTCATATGTTTCACACCGTTTTTCCTCCACTTTCCTTCTACTTTCTTCCTCTTTGGGTTCCTAATGGCTGGTGGCAAAAGGTCTCGTCAAAAGGGGGCCAGTTCATCCCGGGGACATAACGATCCTCGCTTCCCGAATGCCGCCGATCAGGCGGCTTTCGAATGCTATCGTAATGTGGGGATCACGCACTCCAAGATTGTCAATCCCCGTACTCTAACTTATCCCATCTTAGATTTGTTCGCACACACCTCCCTCACCTTCATTTTGACCTTAGCCTTTCCCTTCAATCTGGAACTCCTTCGAATCTTCTTTGCCAACTTACGGATTTCCGTAGACTATTCCACTCTTCGATCCTACGTAAATCAACGCCCCGTGGAACTCACGACCCACGATTTTCATAATATTCTCAACTTGTCTGTCATTGGCGACAAAATTCACACGCTTATCACCGATCCTGACTATGATTGGAGTGTCGCCAATCACTTCCTTCGCAATACCAACGCACCCTATCACGACAATGCTTGCACTTCCCTTCTCAAGGACGCCCGGACCATTCAGCACGTCCTTCGTTCCTCCGTCATTCCAAAGGCGGGGGATTGAATTCACATTACCCCGCTCCTGTCCTTGACCACCTACTACATCATGGCCCGTCGAGAATTTAATACCTCTGATCTGATCATCCGATACATAGAACACCTCACCACCATTAGAGATCCGGGCCACAGGCGTCACCCAAATCTAGCTTTAGGTCATCTTATTCACTATGCCTTAGAGACAAAATATAACCTTCAGTATCCTGTCCCTCCTGATGTCCCTCCTTCCTTCTTCCCAAACAACTCATTCCACATCCTACACAGCACCCGACTACATCCGGAGCCCGCCCCGGATGTTGAGGAAGAAGAGGAAGAGGTTGTTCCAGTTCCTGCTACACCAGAGGCACCTGCACCCCTTCGCATTGCCTCTCCCTTTGACCACCTGGTGCAGCACTTCGACCAGTGGGAGGCCCGTTTTGACTCCTACGTGGTTGCCCAGGAGCAGCAGCACAACGAGGACATCCAACGCTTCGCGGACTATGCTGCGCAGCAGCAACAGCAGCACGACCAGGAAATGGCCTGGTTCGGAGCTCACTTTCAGGCCATTCACCATTACTTCTACCCTCCACCGCCAACTCCTTCTTCCGATCAGGATCCGCCTCAGTTTTAGTTTCCTGTTTTGTAGTTGTTCTATTTTATGTTTTATTTCAGTGTTCTGTTTTTCTCTCCTCCTTTTTGTGATGTCAAAAGGGGGAGTCAGTTGTAGTCGTGTCTGTTTCTGTTTTCTGAGTCATGTTTCTGTATTGTTTTAGCTGTTAAATGAAAATTTAAAAAAAAAAGTTTGATTTGTTTGATCTCCTAGTTTACTTATATTTTCAGACTACTTTACAAATATTTGTCATCATCAAAAATGGGGAGATTGTTGCAAATCTGGTTTTGATGATGACAAACATGTTTCCAGTGTGTTTTGCTTGGCTAATCTGTTTCAGGCACAAAAGACCGCGAGCCACTCAAGCCAACTCAAGATCGGGTCCAAGTGTGTCAAATGTATGATTTTTCTTTTTATTAAGTCAATTGTAATGTAACTGATTCCCTAGCTAAGTAACCTTGCACACACACACTCAGGGAGAGAGATTGAGTGAATTAGAGTTTCTATTCAAATTTTATTCAGATCGTCCTAGACGATTTCCACATCGTCCTGGACGATCAAGCCAAAACAGAAACCCTAATTAGGGCGACTAAGTTAAGAGGGCCTGATTAAGCAGATCGTCCTGGACGATCTCTGGATCGTACGGGACGATATGCCCAAATCAGAAATTCTCAGCCGCCAGATCAAGTTAGGCAAGTTCTTATTTTTAGATACTTGGTCTGATCGTCCCGGACGATACGTGTATCGTCCCGGACGATTTAGTACAATCATGCCTAATTTAATCTGGTAATTAAGGAAAGCAATTTATTTTTGGTTGATACGATCATATCGTCCTGGACGATCGCAGGATCGTCCCGGACGATCTTGATCGTTTAGTGCATTTCAGCTGTACGACCCGAACTGTGTTTAGGACGATTTGGGGCCTTTTTGAACTAATCATACAGGACGATGACCCTATCGTCCTGGACGATCAAGTCATTTTTTGGTCGTCCAGCACAGATTTCTCTGGACGACCCGAACTGTCTTCTGGACGATTTTCCTCAATTTGCACTAATCGTCCCGGACGATCGCAGGATCGTACGGGACGATATGAATAATTTTTTCTACTAATCATCCAGAAGAGCCAGATCGTCCAGGTTGAAACAGTTAAATTTGAACTAATCGTACAGGACGATCTACCGATCGTCCTGGACGATCTTGGCCGACCAGTTGAGATTTAGGGCAAATTTTAATCCCTCCTTTAAAAGAACTTTTTCCAATATTTGGAAAAATCTTTTGCTGCCTTCCTTCCCTGAGAAACCCTAGAGAGAGAGAGAAGATCTTGTGAGGGGGAGTTAGTGAGGGATTCATTAAGGTTGCTCCAAGCACGGATCGGAGTCGTCTTCTCCGCTCGTCGTCTTTCGTCTAGTCGGTGTTCGTCGTGGGAGGATCGTTCGCAAGAAGATCCGGGGTTCTCTGCCCGCTTCAGGTGGAAGCAAAAGGAGTTCGAAGGTTCTTTGTCCGCTTCAGGTGAAAGCAAAAGAAGTTCGAAGGTTCTCTGCCTACTTCAGGAGGAAGCGAAAGGAGGTCGGGTTCTCTGCCTCACCGTGTGGTGAAAAGGAGGTGTTTGTACATGCTTCTCCACCTTGCTGTGGGAGCAAAAGGAGAGACACTTTTTGTTTAGTGCAATACCCGAAGGGGAGGCTCCGGGGAGTGGACGTAGGTCAAGTTGATCGAACCACTATAAAATCTGGTTTGCTTTTCTGATTCAGTTTTGCACTCTACTTTTCTGATATTAACTGCTTGGGTGAATATCTGTGGTTGATATTTTCGTTCTTGTTTATGTGTTTCCGCTACTACGTATCGAAAAGATTTTCATTGTTATCGTGAAATTTTTAAATAACCAATTCACCCCCCCCTCTTGGTTAGCCTTGGGACTAGTTCACTAGGGCTTAACATCCCTATCGAACTTTCAGCTGGTCTATATTGGTAGATTCTACCATGGATATAAAAGTTGAATGACTAACTTTCTTCCTATGTCCATGCCTAGTTCTAATACCTTTACATGGGTCTCCTAAGATCGATTCTTTAGGATGACTAGAAGAATATCTCCATTCTCTAAGTAGTGGTTCCTGAGGTTCTACTCTATCTCTTATGGCAATGGCTTCTACCCCTTGAATGACCTCTACTTTTCTTTTTCTTCAAGCTTAAATTTAAAGTTCCTATCTAATTCATCAAATATCACATAGATAGACTCTTCCACTATAGGTCTTACCTAAAAATGAGTAACCTAAGAAGATACCTTCATCAGACTTGGGATCAAATTTTCTTAAGGGTGATTTTTCATTGATTAGGATAAAGTATCTACACCCAAAGACATGTAAATGAGAAAGGTTAGGTGTCATACCCTTAAGGAGTTCATAGGGTGTCCTATTTAACTTAGATCTAACATTCACCTTGTTCAAAATATAATAAGCAGAATTCACTGCTTCTGTCCAAAAGTATCTAAGGAGTGAATATTCAGCTAGCATAGCCCTAACAGCTTCTATTAAGATTTTATTTTTTCTCTCAGCTATTCCATTCTGATGAGGAGTCCTAGGAGCAGAGAAGTTATATTCTATCCATATATCTTGATAGAAGGATTCAAACTTATCATTTTTAAACTTTCCACCATGATCATTATTAATGGTTAAAATTTTATATCCTAATTTCCTTTGAATCTGGGTGGAGAATTTTCTAAATTCTTTAAATGACTCACTGTTATGTGCTAAGAATCTAACCCAAGTAAATCTAGAGTAGTCATCTATGATTATAAATCCATATGTCTTTCATCCTAGGCTGGCAGTGTTAACAAGTACAAATAGGTCCATATGAAAAATTTTTAGAGGCCTAGAGGTGTTGATGTCTTTGATTGAATGAAATAAAGACCTAACTTATTTTCTTAGTTTGCATGAATCACATAGGTGGTCCTTAGTAAATTCTAACTTAGGTATGCCTCTAACTAAGTTTTTCTGGGTGATATTCCTGAGGGTCTTCATACTTGCATGACATAGTCTTCTATGCCATAGCTAAGATTCATCAATTATTCTTTTTAGACATAAGGAGTTAGAATATTCAATACAATTCAAGTCTAGCATGTAAATATTATTCATTTATTTTCCTTCTAGCATTAGTTTTCCATTTAGACTAATCATGCATTTTGCAGAAAGAAATTTGATGTCAAAAGCCTTATCACATAGTTAACTAATGCTCAGTAAATTATGCTTTAAACCATCAACTAATAAAATATTTTTAATTACAAAGCTTTTAGAGTTGCCGATTATACCTGATCCAACCACTTCCTAGTGGTGTTGTCTCCTAATGTTACCTTGCCTCTAAACCTAGCCTCTAATGTGATGAATTACTTTAGATTATCAATTATATGCCTTAAGCATCCACTATCTAGGTACCAAATGCTCTCACTAGGTCTTTTGTGAGAGCACCCCTACGAAAGCCATTAAACATTAGATTTTTGAACCTAAGTGAGTTTGGTTTTCACCTTATACTTAAATGAATGAGATGAATGCATGCCATGTTATGATGAATGTAATTTTGGCCTCCACATAAGATGTGTTCTATAGTGGATAGTGTAAGTGCGGGCAATGTGACATAGCATGCTACAAGAGTAACACCTAACACCAGGAAAGGGTAAACTAATATATATGGGTTATGGTACCTCTTCCTAGGGTTATGTGATACATATAGTGATGAAGGGTTTTAAAGCTATGCCAAGATAGGTGATGGTTTATTACTTTGAAGTGCTTTTATTTTTTCTTGCAGAAACTTATTTGTACTTTTCAAAATAAATACTTCTATTTTTAATGCATGCTCACTTTCATCTATTCCGGATGCACATGCTTCTAATTCTTTGAATGATTTTTTTTAGTTTAATATGCTTTTTCTTTAAGGATTCATGTGTAGTAGATAGATCAGCATGCTTCTTATTTAATACATCATATTCATCAAGTAGAGACATATGATTACTATCTAAAGTGGAATGATCTATTCTAAGACAAGTATACTCTTTTTGCAAATTTGAAAAATCAGACTTAAAACTGGCATACATTTTCTTGAGCTTCGTATATGCATTATGAATTTTTTTTTAACTTTAAATAATTCATTATAAGAAAGCTCACACACCTCTTCTTGATCAAACTGATTAAAACAACCATCTGTCATAAGGCACAAATTTATTACCCCCTCTTCTACTTCTATTTTTTATGAGTCTAAAGAAAAGTCTGCCCAAAAAGCCTTCTAAGTCTGTTGCTTGTCCTTTTTGAACTTTGGCTTCTCTTTACCCTTTTCCTTGATCGGGTGAGTCTTCAAATTGGGGTAATATGTCCTCAAGTGTCCTAGCTTCTTGCATTCAAGATAAATAGTATTAGAAGATACTTTAACATTTTTATTATTTTTACCTTTGCTCCAATGTTGTTGATGATGCCTCTACTTTGTTTTAAGAAAACTTTTTAATTATCATGTCATTAATTCGATGTCGTTATCTTCCTCCACTACGAAACTATCATTATTTGAATCATTTGCTTTTAAGGCTATAGTCTTTTCTTTCTTCTTTTCACCTACATCATTTAGTCTCTAACTCTCACCTTGTTTGTAGGCAATGAGTGACCCAAGAAAATTATTAATAGAATAGACATTCAAATCCTTCAATTTAGTTATTGCAATAATTTTAGCATCATATGCTAGGCAGACATTGTAGGATTTAATTAAGTTTCTTAGAATTTGATAGTTCTATACCTAATGCATACAGTGATATCACTATTGATGTGAACCTAGTGTACATTTCAAATATTGAGTCACTAGATTTCATGCAAAATAGTTCATAGCCCTATAGTAAGATGTTTAACCTAGACTGTCTAATGCATACAGGGATATCACTATTTATGTGAACCTAGTGTACATTTCAAATATTGAGTCACTAGATTTCATGCAAAATAGTTCATAGTCTTATAGTAAGATGTTTAACCTAGACTGTTTTACTTCACTAGTTCCTTCATATGTAATGTATATTCTAGCCTAGATTTTCTTTCCTGTAGTACAGGTTGATACATGTAAATAGTTTTTAAATTTTAAAGCACAGAAAAAATAGTTCAAGCATTTAGCATTTAACTAAGCTAAGTCTCTATCATCACTGCTCCATTCATTAAACAGAAATTCAATTTTAATGCCATTAATCACACGAGATGGTGCATAGTAACCTTCTTGTATTAAAAATCACATGCGATAATCAATAGATTGCAAAAAGGTAGACATATAAATTTTCCAAAAATTAAACGGTATATTATCAAACAGTGGTGGATAAGTTATTGAATAACCCTCCATAATATTTAGATTACCAAAATGCACCTTGATCTTTTCTTGAAGATTTTAAAATCTAAATTTCAAGACCCACTTTAATACCAGTTGAAAGTTCGAGGAGGTTGTGAGACCTCAATGAACTAGCATGAGGCATACTAGGAGGGGGTGAATTGGTACTTTTAAAAAAATTGCTTACTTCAAAAATGATAAAACCTAATTCTAGTTGACTACAAAAGCAAATGATTTTATCAAATATATTAAATTAACTATGATGATATTTTACCTTTGAAAATGAAGCAATAATCATCAATTTTCCTAAGCAGTTGTCATAAAAATAAAATGCAGAGAAAAAATATAAGTGCAAAAAGAAAAAAGTACACGAAAAATTTTATAGTGGTTCGGTCAAATAATAACCTAAGTCTACTCCCTCGGTGTTCCTTTCCAAGTATTGCATTATTGCTATAGTGACTCTCCTTTTGCCCCCACAGCAAGGCGGAGAAGCTCTTACAAAAATCTCTTCCACCAAACCCGGTGTGGTAGAGAGCCGGAAGCTTTATCAACCTCCCAGTGATGGCAGCTTACCTTCAATCATTTTTCTCCCTCCTGGAGAAAGTAGAGAACCCAGACTCCTTTTTCTCCCTCCTAGAGAAGGTAGAGAACTCAAACTCCTTTCTCACCCTCCTGGTGATGGCAGAGAACCACGAACTCCTTTATCTCCCTCCTGGAGAAGGCAGAGAACCTTGACTTTGAGTTGAAGAGCTTCTCCCTGGAGTAACCCAAGAACCCTAGATAGACACTTGGAGGAACAAGGCGAGACACTTGCTTGGAGCAACCGTGTGAACCCCTCACACTACTTCTCCCGCATACTTATGTTCTCCCTCTTCTTCCCAAAGCTCTCCTAAAACTTCTTCTCAGAACCCCCTCTCAAGAATACTCAGCAACCAATAAGTCTTTAAAATAATTCAATGAGAGTTTAAATAGAAGGCCTCTCAAAAAGCCCTAATTTTAATTCTGGTGACACTGGTCATCCAGTATGATCAAAGATCGTACGGTATGATTAGTTCAAATAACTCATGTTAGTATTATATAAAGCGTTAGATGATGTACGATTAGTTCAAAGAAATGAACTGATCGTCCATGATGATTTAGAACATTGTCCAGTATGATTAGTTCAAATAACTTGGATAATCATCCAGTATGATAGGCGACAATAAATTATCGTCTCATGCAAGAATCAGTTCATACAATATGATTGGTCAAATCATCCCGCACGATATATCTGGATCAATTAATCCAAATTTGATCCATAATCATAGAATTAATTTAGGCAAGATTTAATTATATCGTACAGTATGATACATATTGTACGGTACGATTAGTATAAATTTTAAAATTTAAAATATTATCGAAGTTGTGATTGGTGGCTGGGATCCTGATTTAAACTGATCGTCTTGTACAATGTATATCATATAGTACAATTAGTTCAACTTGCATTAATTATCATAATTAATCATTTTAATCATTTTCTGATTAGCTGATCGTACATTACGATATGGATCATACAATACGATTAGTTTAGAAAATCTCACTTCTAGTATTGATACTAACTCACTCCCTTGAGTATGTGTGTGCATGATTACCAAGCATAGTATCCACAAAATACAGTCTTGAGTAGAATAGTTGTATAGTGTATGGTAGACCTGGAATGTTAGTGCCCAAGAAACAAAACAGATATGCAATAATAACATTTTTTTTATTTTTTTTGTTTTTTTTTTAATATGCAATAATAACAATTAATAAAAGATAGCAGTAAGGAAAAAATAATATTTATTATCATCAAAATCACAGTACTTGGGTCCAAATTTGCAACAGCATACCCCATAAATATAGAGAAGATCGAGGCCATGTTGGGAGTGTTTCAATGGACAGCTCATATTGATCCCCTTGATTGTGGAGCATTTATCAAGCATTTGAGTACCTTAATATTGTACGAATTTGATAATCTTGGGCTTGTTGGATTTATCTCGTCAAGGCACTCGATTCGACTATAAGCATGTCACATTTGAATATTATTTGTTCATCCAATTTATGCTTTGAACCTTCTAAATATATCTCAGGCTCTTGATTCGGACTCTTTGGGCTCGGATTGGGTAGAATTTGATGTTGTTGTGTTCGTCCTTTCGAGACGTTCAATTTGAATATAAGTTTACTGAAATTGGAGTTCGGATGGTCTCAAATTTAATTTTGAAAGTTTTCAGCTTGAATATATCTCGAGATTTGTGTCGGATCAAGACTATTTTTTGGCGACTTATCAAGTAGAGAATTATACTGAAAAGAAATTTGTGTAAGACTTTTCGCATGGATTAAGAAAACCTCAAGTGCAAAATATTTATCAAAAATATGAGGACATTCTCAAAAAAAATTCTAAGACATTTAAATAAAATATGCATATGATAATTTTTTGTAGTAATGGCCTACACTCAAAGTTATTATTAGTATTAGAATAAATTTTAATTGATTCATAATTTTATAAAATATTCTTTTATTTTGAGCAAAATAACTTGAATTTTAAAAAAAATTTTGCCTGTATTTTTTTCTTTTTTCTTCTCATAAAGTATGACGATTTTCTTATTTTATATATACATTCTTATTATTTTATTAAACAATTTTTTAGAACATAATTTTTTTGAACTATAAATTTTGCACCTAAAAAATTACTTTAGAAAACAGTAAAAAAGTTATCCCAAACAAAATCTTTATTCCACTACATCCAGAATATTCTATGGAGTCAAAATCACATATTGATTCATACTATTGTGGCATTATCATGCGGAGTTATTAAGCAAATACAAAATTTTATTTTCATTTCTTTAAGCAGAAAAGATGTTAAATTACTGTAAGAAATTCAGCAGTTTTTCGTTTCATTTGCTTTCATTAAAACTCATTAACAACTGCTATTTATTCTCTAATATAATGTTTTTTTTAATCGTCAGCCGGAAACCAAATTGCAGTTCTGTTTTCAGACTTTATCTTATTTATTCCTTATTTCCTTATATCATTATATAGCTGCAGTTGAGCTGAACCCAAATGCTTTAAAAATATTGATATTTGATTTGAAGAAAAAAAAATACAGAATAAAATTATGAAGGAAATAAAATTCACCATCTACTTCAAATCCAATATGTTTAAAATTCTTCATATTTGATCGTTTTCAAATACACCGCAAACTCACCGCCACGACCTGTCGATCGCCGACCACCGCCAGCCACCCTCACACAATGCCAGCCACCAGCCAACCTTCGACCATTGCCAGTAGCCTCCGGCCACCAAGGCCAAAAATTTTTTGCACTTTACATTGTATTCATTTTATTTTAAACTACATAAAAATAATAATGTCATGCATTTTTTTTATAATCATCCAAATAATTTTAAAATATTTCTTTCTTTTTCATACAACGAAACATCTTCTAAATTATTGCTACAAACCTTCAATGGCGATTAGAATAGCTTATAATCATTGCTGACTGTTAGAGCCCCACATTTTAATATAAAGACAACTATAATGATAAAATAGCATTTATTGCAAATAATATGAATTATTGAGTAATTCAATCAGCACCAATTGCACTACTCGTACGAAACTGATGTCATTTAATTTAATAGAGAAATTATTCTGTTCGGAATCCGGACATAATTCTATATCTGAAGTCGAATTAAATTAAGACACGGAGATTTTTCAAGACCCGGCGACCCGACCCAATCAAGTTATGAAAATTTTAAATTCGCGCTAGCTCACTCATTTTTAATGTTTTTAAAAAACTGAACCACGAAAGCTCTTAAATATTTAGGGTTTTGCTGAATAGAAATTTTAGTGTCTGCTAAGAAAAAAAAAGAGAAAGCAGACAATAAAGATGAAGATTATTTTGGAGGACTTCGCATTCTCTGCAGAGCCATCAAAAAAAAAGAAAAAACTTAATAGTAAGGTGTATTTTACTTACTAATTTCTTTTCAATGAATATAATGAGGCAATATATATTTTGTTGAGCTTAGTTTTTTAACAGAGAAATCTATCGTAAGGACAAATACAGCCGAAAGGTGTTCACCTTCAAGGCATATCAAATTTTCAAACAAGCTCAAAATACTTCAATGAGGAATTTATAAATTGGGAACTAATGATTTATGTATTTTTTGAGATGTTTCATACATATTTAATTTAAATGTATTCTTAAAAATTTATATGTCGAATGCCACAAAAATATATATGTATCGCTATTACTTCAAATAAATATTTAAGTAGATATCTATATACTTATAATGGTGCCATCTTTATCTTTGTAACTTCAATAATAAAAAAATGATCTACAACACTAATATACACTTAAAATTTTTAATAGAAAGAGATTTTGTACGTAATATGATTAAATTTTAATAAAATGCTTTTTTCATTAAAAAAACTAAAAAAGTTTGATTTGATTGGTGTTCTCAACGAGCATAAATATTTAGTTTTTCAAAATAATTATAATGATGATGACAACATGAAATTTTACTCAATTAAGTTTATAGAATATAATCATTCTTAAAGCTAACCCCTGGAATTTTATACTTGAACAAATAAATGATTTTTAGAAAAAATGCAAAAAAAATTAATGAAGAAAGTAAATACTTAAGATTGCTAAAAAATAAATCAATTATGACAAGTTAATTACAGCTTTATCCTAGCTTGAAAGCTCTTCATAAACACTCATGAAATTTATAAAAAAAAATTGTTCATCCTAATTGACGGTAGTAAATGAATTTCATATTTTTCTAACAAGTACAAATAAATGGATTCATTTAACCATAATCTTATAGCAACTAAATTAAAAATAGAAAGAAGAGAAAATAATTATTGTCTCTATCCAGCCATTGAAGAGCTCATCGTTGTCTATTTTAAAAGGATGCATTATGTTCTTGAACCCAACATCTCCAAGCTCGGCACTCCAACATCTTCATACAATGGTACACAGCGGTACCTACTGGTACATAGCAGTGGTACATAACGGTACCTAGCAGTGGTATATAGTGGTACCGAGCGGTACCTAACAGTGGTATACAGCAGTACCTAGCAGCGGTACACAATGGTACCTAACAGCGGTACACGACAGTACCTAGCAGTAGTACAAAGCGGTACTTAGCAGGGATACACAACGGTAGCTAGCAATATACGGTTGTGTAAAAGTACAGAAAATTTTAAAATGAATAAACAGTAGCGGAAACTAATGGTACCAAGCGGTACCTAACAGTATTGAGTGGTACCCAGCAATACCTAGCAGCGATACACAACGGTATCTTGTAATATATAGTGCATTTTAATGAAAAAATATAATTTTTCTAATATACAGTTTTGTAAAAGCACTAAAAGTTTTAAAATGAATAAATACAGTGATACACGCATGAGTTTTTGCGGCATTCAATATATAAATTTTTTAAGAATACATTCAAAGTGAATATATATGAAACATCTCAAAAAATATATAAACCCTTATTTCCCAATTTTAAATTCCTCATTGAAGTATTTGAGCTTGTTTGAGAACTTGATATACTTTGAAGGTGAACACATTTTGGTTGTATTTGTCTTTACGACAGATTTCTCTGTTGAAACACTAAGCTCAGCAGAACATATATTAACTCATTATATTCATTGAAAAGAAATTAGTATGTAAATAAAATATACCTTACTATTAAACTTTTTATTCTTTATTTATGGCTCTGCGGAGAATAAGAAGTCCTCCAAACCAATCTTCATCGTCTGCTTATCTTTTTTTTCTCAGCAGGCGCCAAAATTTCTAATCAATAAAACCCCAAAAATTTAAGAGCTTTCGTAGTTTAGTTTTTTAAAAACATAAAAAATTAGTGAACTGACGCGATTTTAAATTTTTTATAATTGGGCTGGGTCGGGTCGCCGGGTTATAAGAAACCCACGTGTCTTAATTTAATTCGACTCCAGACATAGAGCTACATCCGGATTCCGCACATAATAATTTCTCCATTTAATAATGACTTTTAACTTTAGCTACAAATACAAACATTATGAAGCTATTATTTCTAACATTTTAACAACAATTACGTACTTTCCGACATCCAACTTTCATTTCATATGTTCGCATACATCAAAATGGTTATCCTCACTTGCCAATTTATCAGAGCTTTATTTTTTGTTGCTAATAACGCAATGAATTACCTCGTACTATAGAGACAAGAATCAAAAATAGCTATGCATATGTGACTCTGCAACACGAGAAATTATTCTGTGCGGACTTTTCGTACGGCTTGCTGTGCATTTACTGAGTATTAGCTAAGTATTTATAAATGCTCAGCAAATATTCAATAAATATATAATAAATCAGCGAATACTCATAAAATACTCAGCAAATACTTAGTAATATTCACAACTGAGTATTTGCTAAATATTTATTGAGAATTTGCAAATACGTAACATATACTTAGTAAATACGAATCAAATTCGAACGGTTCTCGCCACCCAAACTCCGCACGTAATAATTTCTCCTGCAACACAACAGTTTTTACTGCACCAAAAATTTCCAACTCAAACAACATGCTTCGTTGTTTGCTACACCAAAATTTATAAAATCGAGTTCAGTCAAAAATATTTAAATTAAATACTTGTGATCTTGTTCCTTCAGTAATATCATATTATCATTGGTCCAATCTTCACATTCTCAAATTCTATCATCCTCAACTTAGCTAGCTATGGAATGTTTACCTAACACATTCCTACCTAATTTCAATTTTATCAAATATACTTCCAAATCTTTTATGATATCATCTTATTACATAACACTCAACCATATCTCTTCTCAAAATTAATTAAAATAATATGAAACAGGTTCTCTATTGTATATATTTTTACTATCTTAACACAAAAACATACTTCCATAATAACACTTTCTGCAAGGAAATCAAAATTGATTCTCTAAAACTAATATAATTGTTCTAATATACCTTCATAATATGACTCATTAATTTAACTACTCTACAATTAATAAAATTTTGAATCTCTTTCATTGTTGAATATTAATATCAAGATATTCTTTCTCTTATTAATTAACATTTCCATAATCTTTCAATTTTCATCGAAAATATTGTTAATCAAACCACCATATAAACTTCCAAAACTGAACCTAAACTTTATCTTAATTAGTCTTCTTCTAATGAACCTGACTTAATCAAACAAAATTTTATCTTTCACTACTTTATATAATCTCATTTTCTTATTAATATCAAGCCTAAATGTAAAACATCAAAACTCCTTAAATGAAGCCAAGACCCTGATAAGCATAAACTATAATTAGGGATGCCAAAATGAGTTTTCGAGTCGGGTTCAAATTCAACCGAAATTGATCTGCCCTCAACTGATCCAACCTGAACCCGACGCAATTACACAAACAAATCAGAAATCTGAACGCAGATCTGACCAGCCCCAAACCCAGGGCGACCTGTACCCGACATGCTGACCCGGGCGAGGCAGGTGCAATCGCAAGTGTTGAGCGTGAAGCTAGTAGGCGAGACGTGCAGGAGCGGGGCTGCTAGCGCCACGACACGGGCGAGCAAGACACGATGCTGAGCTGCCAATGCGATGCAGTGCGGTGTATGGATGGGACAGTTTAACAAGTCCTGATAAACTGAGAAAGTGCATTAAGAAACAGTTTTGAAACTTACACATCTAAACAGGATTGAAACCCTCAGGGCCGTAGAAGCTTTAAGATTTCATCTGAAGTAGCTTATGCCTTTTTTTTTTAACTTCTACAAAAAAACTTATTTCTCAATCACGTTTACTATTATCTTTTCACAAAAGCAAAATTTTTATGATTCGTCTTAAAGAAATGACCGTCATCCAAACAGACAATTTTTATTGGTCATTTTTTTCCATCATGAAAACAGTCAGAAAGTCGTCTAAAATGAATACAAAGTATACAACAACAGTACCTACGACAACAGCTCAAAAGGTTCAGCTGGCAACTAAAAGCAACAATAAATAGACGAGCAATCCCATGGCAGTAGAAATAAGACTACAAAAAGCTCAATTGCCAGATGACCCGAGAAGATAATATGCTGCTTTCATATTTGTGAGCACCATGCAGAATGCAAATTAAGGGTATGCCATGACACCTCAATTCAAGCCTAGCTTCCTACAGTACCTGCCCCAGGCTCACCATAGGGAAAACATAGGCTTCGTTTGGGACAACTTTATTCCTGCTTTCCAAAACAATTTTTAAGTGCAAAATTTCTTGAACTATAATTTTTTATATTAAAAAATCGTTTTAAAAAATAATAAAAAAGTTGTCACAAATGAAGCCTTAATCATTAATTCACAAGTCCCAAAACAAAAGTTCATTGACTCAGCTTCAAAAAACCAACACAGATAACTCAAGGATGACTATTTCAGAACTTGACAGCCATTAAATGCCTCGTAAATAATCTTAGCAAAGCAACAAATATATAGAGATATCAGATGTTAACCCTAGATCTATACAAGTTTACCAGATTTTGTTTTCTCTTTCATAATTAAAGAAGAATTGAACAAGATAAACATGACCTAAGAGCTAATTACTGACCAAATGCAGATGTCCTCCAAAATTGCAGATCTGGAATGGAAGTTGACTGAACTGAAGGTTGAAAATTAAAGGAGAACAGTGACCACCTCTGACACTTCCATCTCATAACTTTGCCATAGCTTAAGAGTAACTATCTGGAACATCAGAAAAATCAAAACATATAAGATGAGAAAGGTTGCACATAGTAGATATGCAATTTAATAACAAACAAGTTATATGGGCACCAATGAAACAGGGCATATCAAAATCAACTAGTGATAGAATATACCCTTTAAACCTTTAACAAGAATATTCACTGAGACCACAAGATAAAAATCGAAGTATCAATTTATATAATAAATGCATTGACCTTGTTACTCATAAGAAAATTTCGACAATTATTTTAGTCCAGTAAATTCCAGCCTAAAACATTATAGAACATTAGTCTATAAGAACCTGATTAGGCAATTTAAGATGAAAACTGAAGAAAGCTACTTTTTACCATATTGTCAAAACAAGGTGAACACTAAGGCCCCCATGCCCACCTCACTAACAAAAACCAAGTAGTTTATTGAGATGAACAAGCAAATCAGTACATAACCTGGGCTACCAAGGATTCAATAATTTATCTGTGTTACAAGTTTGGAAGTTAACACATTAGGAACAACTAATCTACTAAAGCACACAAAAAATAACATTCAAAACCCCTCAAAGCCCAAAAAAAGGTAAATTATTAAATTTTATACAAATTCTTATGGCATGGCATCACTAACCATGGTTCATTACACTCACCTCTCTTGATAGTAATTATTCCACATAGCTCCCTAGATTTTCAGAAATAATATTTCTCTGATTGTTAGATATTAGATTCCACATTAACCCCAACCACTTCTTTAAAATTACACTTGTCACTCCTATTAATAGCTATTAAATTGGATTCCACATTAACCCCAACCACTTTTTTTAAATAACACTTGCCATTCCTATTAGTAGCTATTACATCGCATATTAATCCCATTTCACTAACCTAGAGCTTCAACGATAAGAGTTAAGCATAATTTTAGAAAACACAAAGGAGATATGCATAATATTAATAATCACAAGTCTGAAGAAAATGTCATCGATGACTTTGTAGTCCAACCAAGACATAGATAATGTGATGTGAAAAAAATAATACAATAATGTAGACAATAAATGTTAACTAATTGTGCATCACAGACAGGCACATCTTTAAGGCTTGAAAGCACTGGATGCAATTTGGTCTAAGCTGCTGAATAGAGCTTAAAAAAACACGCACAATCCACAAACTTGAGACAATGCACACCCATAGCAGCAATTTATTGTTTAAAAGACTACTAGTGATCTGGTAAATAATGCAAATCTTGAAGAACCTTCAAATGAAGATTTCCATCAGTATGCCATGAGAAGCATATCATCACTTTTTCTCCGCATTGAACATGTAATGAATAAATCTGATAAGCACGTGAATTTTTTAAGCTTTCTTTCAGTTTCTATAGGAGAACTAACATTATCATGGTGCCACTAAGATCACTGCAGAAAAATTAAACCAAACATTCAATATCTAAGATAAAGGTTTAATCCTTAAAAAAGGTTCATCCATCATGCTCACATTAATCAAAACAGGTGCAGGCTTCCAAGAGAACCCCAAGTAGAGAACTCTTATCATATAGTTTAAGCTCACGCCATCTAACCAGGTGATAGAAAATAAGCAAAGAAATAATAGAAGGACCAAAAGAAAAAATGCTGATGGAAAATTACAAAACACATACTCTCAATAGAATTCACCTTATATGGTTTAGGTCAAACGAAAACTGAAAAAAAACCATCAAAACAGAAGTACACATGTCAATAAGAGGATTATTCCAAAGCTTTGCATTTCAAAGGGTAAAAGGGGCCTCAACAGGACAACAAATCCACTGGTTATATCATGCGCTAGGGAATATAGGAAAATAAAGCTACAACATTTAGAAATAACAACGTCATCTAAGAGAGTTAGGAGATGGGAAAGGAAGGGAATGGATAAAAGTAAGGAATGGATTTATGCAATAAACAGGCGTGCCTAACAATAAGTTCAAATTACTTTTGGTTGCATTAACTACCCGAACAAACAAAAAATATTTTCACTACCTAACAAGAAATGAGATACCCTAAAAATAAATAATAATGTTAACAGTATAAATAAAGATATGTCTTCTGTCTTGATATGACATGAACCTCCTGAAGCTTCAAATTTTTCACAGCACGAATCGTCCAAGAATCTCAAAATGATTGCATAGATCTCAATCCATCCTCGTATCCGTACATTGGAAATCTTGAAAAACTGCCTACATGAATAACAGGTGGTCTCTACCAACAAGTTCAAGTAAACTATTAAGATATTTATGTGCAATTGATACAGAAAGAAAGATAGAGGGAGGCAAGGAGGGAGAGAGAGAGGGAAGGAGAATTGAACATTCAAGAATTCTATGCTATATAATACAAGCAATGCTTCTTTTTATATCGGAATGAATATTTTTTATTAGTTGAGGGCACCATAACTTGCTAGTTCAGCAGAGTATATTATATTTATTTGTTTGTTAGGTAGTTTGCTTTATTTTGAATTAATTTCTCCTTAAAAAAGGTACTAGAAAATTTAATGGAGATGTTATGATCATGGATGATAATATCTTCCATTCATATGAAGTAATTTTCCCTTTTCCAGGTGAGAAATTGTAAGACTCACAAATCAATGAAACTCATTTTCTCCTTTTTTATTTAATTTTTATTCATATCATCTCCTGCTCTATCTCATGACTACTCCACTACTTCATATAAATCACAAGTTGCTAGTAAGCTTGGATAATATACTGTGCCAATGCCTAAATAAATGGTTTATGAGGCCACCTAATTGCTTAGCTTCAAACTCAGATACATTGGAGAGTGATGAACTCTCCATCCAGGGTAGCTTGCTATGCTTGGATCTGAAATGCTAACTTGCAAATACACTACTGAACAATGTTCCTTTCCACTATGGGGAGATTATCAAAACGCGAAACTACCGTAACCAACCGGGTTGGATAACCGCCACAGCAGGTCATGGACAATATGTTTTGCAAAACATCAGTTATAATTTGCTAAATAAAAATATTTCATCAAAATATACCTTGCTTTTCAATGTTAATCCTAGACAAAAAGAATATGATCACAAATACAGCTTCCATATACACAAAAACAATAGCGAATCTTAAAAGTGCCAATTCTTTAATAATGTGTTAACTTTTAATTAGCTTCTTAGTTTACAAGAGAACCGACAAAAGTTCTCTTGTAAAAAAAAAATAGCTATTTATGGACCTAGAACATAAATAAGCAAAGAGTCGAAAATATGGCATCATAGAATCAACATCAGTAAATTAAGATCCATCTCAAAAAACTCAGTATATAAAATTCTAATAAATATTGCGAAGATCTTTGCATTACCAAGTTCACAACTACTAGAGGAATTTATGCACTGGGCACCATAAACCAAAACAATCAATAAATGGATAGACACAGTGCCAAATAATGTTGCTTTAGACACATTACTTACCTCTAACTAATAAGCCTTGTGATCAACTGAAGTTACATCAATCTTTCTATTTTACTCATCATCCATATTACTTTACAGAGAACAACAATAACAACAAGTCTTTTCCCACTATGTAGGGTCAGCTACATGAATCATTTTTTCTCCATTGTGTCCTATAAAGAGTCTACTTTAAAGAGGGGAAAAAGAAAAAAAAAGGTTCAAGCATCAAGAACGCTCAAAATATAAAAAAGAAAAAGGTAAAATATAGAAATCAAACATTCTCATATGATCACAAATACAACTTCCATATACAAAAAAACAATAAAGGATCTTCAAAGTGGTAGTTCTTTAATAATGTGTTAACTTTTAACTAGCTTCTTAGTTTACAAGAGAACCGACAAAAGTTCTCTTATAAAAAAAATTTAGCTATTTATGGAACTAGAACATAAGTAAGAAAAGAATCAAAAATATGGAATCATAAAATCAACATCGATAAATTAAGGTCCATCTCAAGAAACTTAGTACACAAAATTCTAATAAATATTGAGAAGATCTTTGCATTACCAAGTTCACAACTACTAGAGAATCTATGCATTGGACACCATATACCAAAACAATCAACAAATGAATAGACAGTGTCAAATAATGTTACTTTAGACACATTACCTACCTCTAACAAATAAGCCTTGTGATCAACTGAAGTTACATCAATCTTTCTATTTAGCTCATCATCCATATTACTTTACAGAGAACAACAATAACAAGTTTTTATCCCACTACGCGGGGTCAGCTACATGAATCATTTTTCTCGATTGTGTCCAATTAAGAGTCTACTTTAAAGAGGGGAAAAAGAAAAAAAAAACTTAAAAGCATCAAGAACACTCAAAACATAAAAAAGAAAAAGGTAAAATATAGACCTCAACACTCTCATTTCTCATTGACCTACATAACATTGAAGCATCGACGACAACTCCATTCAAAATTCTTCCAGATATATTAGAGAATGGGGAACATACTCATAGCACCATCTTCCTGCTTATATGGTCTTATGTTCTGACCTTGAAGTCCAAAAAAGGAAGATACAATATGACAAGAGCATCAACAAAATTAAAGCTTGCATTCTCCGGTTAGAACCATTCTAGCAAGGACCGGGGGCGGCAAAGGACGGCTAGGACCATTAAAAGCATTCTCCAACAAAAATAGGTTCAAGAAAGCAAGTTTACGTTAATAGTTTACAACTATTAGAGGCACAGTGCCTAATGATCGACAAAGGAAAGGCTCGCTAAAATATTTGAGAACCTTCAACCATGGAAGGCAAAAGAAAGAGAGCCAAACATATAAAAGATAGAAGGAAAATTATATTTAGATATACCTAGAACTAGATCTAGAATTACTTGAATGTCTACAAGAAAACATAATTAAAAAGATTCAATTTTTACATATGGAGCAAGAGGGGCTGCAAAAGGAAAGGAAGGGTTGAAGAAGATCGCTGCTCACCAGCATCAGAGCGCCTGGTGCGCTTAATTTTCTCCATCTGAACCTGAGTATCCACAAACATTTGCATGCGTTGGAATTCAAGCCCCTTGATGAACTCCATCCTCTGCTTCTCCAGCTCGATCATCTGCCGTTGCTTATCACTTTCCACCTTCTCATAGATCTCAGAAAACCGCTCGATCGCACGGGCCAGCTCACGGATACCATCAACATCGCTACCCTCTCGCCTCTTCCTCCAACTCTTCGCAGATCTCTCCCTGCTCGATCTAGACCTCTCCATGCTGGACCGCGAAGACCTAGACGAAGACCTGGAGTCGCCATTAGCCGCCGCTGCAGCAGCAGCGGCTGCCGCCGGTAAGTTCCTCCTGAAGAAAAAGTCGTCCACCGGGGGTACGGTGGCAGCCGTACGGGGACGCTTCTCCTTGGGCAAAGGATCCACGGTGCGGATGGCCGCCGCGGCCGCCGCCGCCGCAGCAGCAGCGGGCGGAAGGGGAAGACCCTTGCGATGCGAGGGCAGGGGCAGGGCAAGCGGGGGCGAAGAAGGTGGCTTTTTGGCCGACACAGAAGAGCCTATGAGCATGTCGAGGCGGGAGTAGAAAGGCCACTGGCTAGCGAAAGCCCCATCGAAGATCTTGTTCTTCTCGATCTTGTACTTTTTCTTCAGCGTATCGATCCGGTTCTTGCACTGAACATCCGTTCGCGGAGGCCGTCTTCCCCCACCGGGACGCGCGTTTACGGCGTCCGCCACTTCCTGCCACTGCTTCTGACGAAGATTCCCGCGGTTGAGCTCAAGATAGCGATCTCCCCAAGCATCGACCAGCATCGATGTCTCCCCCTCGCTCCAGCAGTCCTCCCGGTACGGCATCGCAGGGTTCGGCGGCCTCGCCGGCGCAGCATCCCTCCCCTCCATCTACGATCTAACAAACAGTGACCCTAATCCTAACCCAAAATTCTCCCCTTTTTTTTCTCTCTCTCAGCCGGCCGGGGCTTCGGTATTCACGGTGGGTGGAAAAGGAAGGGGAGGATGGGGTGTGAAATGTAAAGGGGTCGGCGAGGCGCCGGCTGGGGACAGACGCGTGGGGGAACGCATGTGCGGGTACGGGAGGTCGCCGGTAACTCGTGCGCCGACGTTCCCGCGCTGGGGTTGCTGGCGTCAGCGCCGAGACCGCGCCGATTAAGGGGATCGGCCAGTCGGCCCATCGCTGCCGTTCGTTTAATGGCTAGGGTCGGAAAAGATTTGAGGAAAATGCGCGGTTGGAAATTGGAATTTGTAAAAGGCAGCTAATTGTTTGGATGATTATTACGCGCCGGGTCCGGGGACGGACGGGATTGGCATTGAAATTACCATATCACCCTTAGCCGGTCTACAGGGATCGTTGGTAGGAGGCGGAAAAGTGGGCCCATTGATGGCTTGATCTGTGACGTGATATGCGGTAATTGGGCCCACATTGGGCGGAATGGGTTAATAAGTTGAAAGGTTAGTAACGCCGGTTGCGTGCAGCATGGAAGGTAGCGGCAGGCGGGACCTTTCGCCGTTTTAGGAGGATTTGGTCTTGGCATTGGCGGGCGGGCTGCGGCCGGCGAGCGGAATTTATTCGCGCGAGAGCGGAGCCCACGTGACACAGACCATCTGGATGCCAGCAAAACAATTTATACTCATTTTTTTAATATAGAGTTGCATTATTATATTTTTCATCAATATCAAATTTTTTAGTCAAATATATAATTAATTAAATTAAATTAATTTATTATATTTTTCATCACTTTCTTACTGCCTTGTAAAACTATTTTTAGTAAAAAATTTATTAAAAATAAAAAATAATAATAATCTAAAGCTGTCTTAAACAAAGTCTTAACCTTATAGTTTGAGTCAGTACACTAAAAAAATACAAATTATTATTCTCATGATAATCTCTTATTAGTTTCTCTCCTTTTTATATTATGTTATACATAGCACATAGATGTACAACATATATTCCTCTCTTATCCATTTTATCTTAGAGTTCAAAGGAATGGAGTATTTGTATGTCATGCCATCTTTAGAGTAGCTGATATGAGTAATTATGGTTGCAATAGTTGGCCAAAATTTTATGTTTTGGAGGATGATTGGAGTGAGAGAGTCAAATGACTCTAAATTGTAACAAGCCTAGTTAGGCCAATTATTTGGAATAAGGAACTTTTTTGGTCAAGATGAAGGTAGGCCCATATGAAAATTTTGGTGTAATCTAATGACCATATAAGACTAGTTTCTCTTCATTATTAAATTAGGTCATATGGATTATTTGTCGCATACTTCTATCTAGGGCTGTCAAAAAATGTCCCCACTTGAAAAATTCTGTTCGACTTGACTCAGGGGTTTAGGTTGGGTTTTTCGACCTATTTATTAATGGGTCGAATTTGAGCTAACCCGCTAACCCATTTTTTACTCGAAAATCACCCGATTAACATCTTTTTTCATTTACTTCTTTTACTTGTGGGTATAATTTTCTTATTTTTGATCAACTATATTAAACTTGATAGTTAATAAATTATAAAAAAATTTAAGTTATTAAACAATTTTTTTAACCAAATAGGTTAACTAGTCGAGTTCGGGTCATTCGGGTTAATAACAGGTCGGGTTTAGGTTGGTGTTTTTGGCCCATTTATTAAATGTGCCAGGTTCGGCCGTTCGGGTTGAATAGATTAGGGTCAAGTCAATTTTAGGTTGGACCTTAACCTGAGCCGTTTTACACACCAACTTCCATCACATATCGACTTGTGGGAGGCTTTGATGAGGCACAAAAATAAGGATTTTTTATGTAGATTAGACTCAAGTGGTCAAGTGGTGCATATGAGGCCAATGACACAATCACAAATAAGAATCCAACATCTTACATCATTGTTGTAATTAAATATTTCATTTATTTTAAGGAAAAATTAAGCGGATAATACTTTGTAGACCCCTCCTTCATTCAGAATAGATTTGCTCGATCTCACTAGCATCTGTTCTCCACAATTTAAGGCTAGACTAAAGGTTTCTTCCAAAATTGAAGACTTGCTCCACAATGCCCTCCATAATTAAAGCATGATTTCAATGAGTGGGTTACCCTTTTTATTAAATATATTGCTTTTTTTTAATTTAGGATTGAGATAGTAATATTTTTTAATTTATAATGTATTAGATTATGTCTATAAAGGTTAAATTAACATTAAATTTATTTCATATTTAATCTTTGTAGAAAATCGCCATGCTAATAGTTTACCAGATAAACAAATTCATAAATCTTCTTCTATTTAGAAATTTTGAGAAAAATGAATAAAATTTTATAAAAGATGATTTATCATTAGAAAATTGACAAAATTAGGTATGAATCTCAGTGTAATATTTATTTTAGGTTTGCAATTGTAATACTTTTAATTTATAATTTTTTATATTATTTCTAAGAAAGTTAAATGTACATTAATTTTCTTTGATATTTAAGCTTTCTAGAGATCTAGTTTGTTGTTAGTTTACTAAATTAGATGAATTCATAAATCTTCTTCTATTTATAAAATTTAGAAACACAAATAGGAATTTTTATAAAGGATAAAATATTTAAATTTATCAGTCAAGTAACATAAATTTTTGTTAACTTTTCAACATTCGATATTTATTTTCCTAAGGCATACAGAGAAGTAATAAATTTTGTGAACCTAGTGTACATGTCAGAAATTGATTTCACTAGGTTGCATGCAAAAAAGTTCATATTCGTGCAATAACAAATTCGTGCGGGATTGTTTTACTTCACCGGTTCCTTCATAAGTCATACAAAGTCTATCCCATTACTCTTTACTATTGGTACAAGATGAAACACACGTATAGTCTTCGAATTTAATAGCACAAAAAAATCAGTTAAGACAGTTGGCATTAAGCTATGCTTAATCATGGTCTTCTAAGGATCATTCAGTAAAGGAAATCTCTATTTTAATTACATTCACAATAGAAAAAGGTACAACATAGCTTGTTTGAATCATATGCCACATACAAAAATCAATGTATAATAAAAAGGTGGACAAACAAATCTTTCAAAAATTAAATGGAATATTATCAAATAAATGAGGTGAGGTAATAGAATACTCTTCCATGGTGCTGCAATTACCAAAGAGTGTCATGTGGATCTATTTAAGATATTTATATCTAAGAAATGAGAATCCTGCTCTTATAGTAATTAGAAATGCACAAATACCACTTAATAGTGCTTAAGGCACACCAAGAGGGGGGTTAATTGGTCTTTTAAAAATCTTTTGCTTAGAATCAAAATGTGATATGCGGAAGTGATTTAAGAGAATAAATTTAATAAAACAACACAAGAAAATAAGATTTTTTGTTTTTAAACTTTAGAAAATAAATATATTTTTTGTTTTAAATTTCACAAATAAAATAAAGATTTATCACCCATAAATTTCTTTCATAGAAATAATCAAAAGTAAACTAAAGAAATTGTTTCACAAGATAACCAAACTTAAACTCAAGAAATATTCCAAAAAGATAATCTAAAGTAAAACCCAAATCCAAAAAATAAATTGCAAGAAAGTAAAGAGTACATAAATCAAATCTATTGTGGATCAGTCAAAATCGACCTACGTCCACTCCCTAAAGGTCCTCTAGTTTGGGTATTGCACTAAAAGTGTCTCTCCTTTAGCACATAGCTAGGCAGAGAAGCCCTCTCAAAGAGCTCCATGGCCCATCAAAGATGGAAATCTATAGCCTACTTGCTAGTGAGTCTTTCGCACCAAAGACTCTTTCCTAGAGCTCCTCTCCATGAGCTCCACCAAAACATAATTGGAGGACCCAAGGTGCAAGCTAGCCAAAGCAACTATATAAATCCCCTCACACCTCTTGACTCCCCTAAGGAAAACTCCCTCTCTCAACCTCACCTCCTCTCTCACCCTTATGAAGTGGATTCTCCAAGCTTTCTCCTAAGAAGAAAATATCTTTGACTACTCAAGTCCTCTTAACCCTCAAGATATAACAAGAGTTTATAAAGTCGGCTCTCAAAAAATCCTAATTTTTGATATTAAGTCTTATGATTATACAATATGATGCATAGAATACAATATGATATGTTCTATTTCATCAAAGATCATTCTGTACGATTCAGAATCATCAAGTATAATTAGTTATATCAAATCACAAATCATCTAGGATGAACTAAGTTCATGTAGTAGAGCTCTCTATTGATTGTTTAGTAAGATCAAGATTGTATAATATGATCATTAAAGATTGATTAGATCTTGATTTGATTTCTTAATCTATGGGATTAAATTAGGTAATTTTAATTAATGTTCATACAGTACAAACTAGTTTGTACAGTACAATCAGTTCAATTTTTAAAATTCAAATTTTGCAATTTTAAGTAACATAGATTTGATGGTTGGGTATTATCAAAATAACCTACCATACAATATGATTTAAGGCCATACAATATGATTAGTTGTAGCCAGTTTTTAATTAATCTCATTTAATTAAATAATTTAATTAATTTCTATTTGAACATATCATATAGCATTATTTGGATTGTATAGTATAATTAACAGAAAAATTAAAATATTCAATTTTACTTGCTCTTGTGTGTGTTTACACAGTTACTTAGCCAACCTACACCTAATATAGAAAATGACTCAAAAAAAAGACATTGATGTTACACTGTCTTGAGTCTTTACTTATACTCGGTGTGTGTTGTACCTGAAATGGTTAGTGACAAACAAGAAAAATATCTAATGTATAAAGTAGTAACAAAAAATATTCATCCAATAATATTTATAATCATCAAAACACAAGATCAGGATCCCAGATTATAACAAAACTTACCAACTCATCAAGAAATACATCAAAAAACTCCTTCCTATTGGAACATCTTCAATGCTTTTAACAAATTTACTTCCATCCTTCACATATGTCAAAAGTATAAAATTTTCATTCTTCCAAAACTTGTCAACTTGCAAGACTAATATTAGAGAGGACAACACACTTCTAGCACCTCGGAAATAAAATACCTCTCTTATCGCACAATGCAACCCTCTTTCTTACTACTTTATATCTTGGCCCATGATCGACTCAACTAATCCAATCCAACAATGACATCAAAAATCCTTCAATGGTAATACAGTTAATTATGACTCCAACTTCCTACTTGAGATTTAGTCTCACATTTACAAATTTTACTAGCAACAGAAAAATCCCCGGTATGCAATATAATAAATAAAATAGATAATAAAGATATAAGAACTTGACCCAAAAAATCAAAAAGATACTAAAACAAAATGAATGACTTGCTCCAAAGTCAAATAAAATGTGAGAGATCTCCATAAAAATAAAATCCATACTTGTCACTACATTTGGCACATCCTTGGCCTTTTGTTAGGTCAAACTATATACTCTAGTCTTTGACAATACTAGATTCTCTCTATCCTCCTCCAGATTGCCTTCTACTGAATCTACCACTTTTACATGTATATCCCTCATTAGCAGCTCTCGATGGGGATTCCACCTGCTATCTCTAGTCTCCTCTTACAAGTGATCTACCCTATAATGCCCTCTACAGACACTAAGTTATCTTGAGACTTGACTGGCCACACCAAAAACACTATCTTGACAGCACTACTTCTAGATAACTCTACATCCAATCTTCTTCATGCCAACACTACTTCTTGATAACTCTCCTATTACATATACACAAAATTTGTATAATTACACATAAAGCCAATACATTTAAGAAAATATCCTAAAACTACCCCATTTTGCATTTACTTATCTATTGATCATTTCCCTTGGACTTGATCACAATTTAAATCTTCTAAACCATTGCTATGACGCCACTTTATCTTGCCGCAAAATTTCAAGGAAGAATTATACATAATCTAACTTAACTCATCCTCAAAAATTCACAAACAAGAGTCAATTAAATATCCAAAATTTATAAGAAAACAAATATAAACAATTACATTTCTTCTAAAGTCATATACAATAATCTAGTGCATTTTTTGAATTCATCAAAAATATATACACAACTAAGATGGATTATTAAAGATTACCTTAATAATGTATCGTCAGCCAAGCCTTAACTTTATCGACCTCTAATATACTATATCGTGGCTTTACCTAATTTTGAAAGGACACAAACATAAAGAATGAGCAACTAACTACTCAGTATATTACATAATTCCTACTCTAATATGTCAAAGTCAACATGTACAATAATATATAGCATGAGAGAAAGCTATATATATTAAATTAAAATAGTATTTACATGGGTGGAACTTCATCATTATAATACAGTAACATGACTTTCACTTACACATATGTACTAGAACTTTATTAGAAGTAAAATCATGTGTATTACTTAAAGTTGAACATGAGTATCAAAAACATCTACATGAATGTCACTTGAACTTTAACATTTCTTAAACTTGGACATGAGTATCATAAAGATTAAACATTACTTGCATTTAACCTTGTATATTAGTGTATAAAAATTACATGAAATATGATATACACACGACCTGATTCCTTGTTATAACTCCACTTGATCATCTCATATATGTTCAAGATCATAGATGAAGGTTTTCCTGATTCCCCTTATAACTACACTTTAACTTATATCTCCACTTAGTCATGTCGCATCTGTTCAAGGAAAATGAAGGAACACATGAACATAAACATGTAGGGTCCTTGTAACTTGACTTGCATTGCACTTGTTCATCTCCCATATTCATCGCATCTGCCATATGAATATACCATATCATATGAACATGACAATGTTGACATATTTAACATATATAAATAAAATTTAACATAATGCATAAATGCATGGAAGTGACACATGTATGATAGTTCTAGTAGTATAAATGGTGTAAAACTAGTACACATTTTCAACAGTTAAATTTCAAAAAACCATTCATTGGGAACATTTATAACATCATTTTTTTAAGTATTAATGAGATGCATCCAATTCTAGAAATCTCACATACATTATGAAAATACTTAAAATAGTGCATAGATAAAACAACCTAGTGAAATTCTATGTTCTTCTTATTAAAATGACTCAATGAATCAATCTATAACATGTCAAAAATAACTTGGTGGAAAATTTTTCAAACTTGATAAATTAACATTTTATCTTGAATCAACTCATAAAAGGTTGAAATTGAAATCTAAAATATAAGCTAGACAATTTTCCAATTAGCCCAATGGACAAAATTAACTAAAAGTCTCCCAAACTTTCTCTTCACTCTCCTTATCCTCACCCTTTCTCTCTTTCTTTATCTTCTCTAGCTAGCTGAATGAAGGGTGGAGTGGTGAGGTGAGGAGATGGTTTTAGATATTTATGTATAAACTTTTATTTTGACCTATCATTGGTTCCACCTTCATTAATATCATAGCACTCCACCAAATATTCCAGATGCTCCAAATAGAGAGCTCAATTCCCACAATATCCCCAAGCACCTTCTCAAGATAAAGAGGACAGTGTCGTAATGCTCCTTCAGACATTTTCTACATATAGAGAGGGCAGTGCTCCCAAAGAGCATTAGACACTTAACATTCTTTACTTCTTAAATTCTAGTACGAACTTTTCTAAACTTAAGTAAATATAGAATAACTTAAGAAATCATTGACATAACTTACAATTTAACATGAAATAACTTATAATTATTATCAATTTTTTATTTTAGGTCATTTCAGGTGGACTTGCCCTACAGTAATAGTTATTATATCGGGATCCCCTATAGAGGGCCCTAATATATGCATTGCTAGTTTCTTGGAGATATGTCCAACTTTCAAGTATAATAGAGTATCTAATGGAGCAATTAGACTTAGATGTTCTCATTTTCCATTACAGATAAAGCTAAGTTATAGTTAAATTATATACCCTTATGCTCAATTACACCTTGAAATGAATTAGAGCCAAGCTGCTACTATAAGAAACATTAAAATTCAATTAGGATAATTGGCTAACTCATTAAATAATAGACCCCAAGGAATATTACCTAGCAACATTAAGATGAAACTAAGGTATAAGGCTAAGGAGTAATGTAAAACAATTAAGTTGAGTTTGGTCTTACACTTTTATGTAATTTCATGTATTGGTTGTTGTAAATATTATACAAACTTCATATTAGTGTATTTTTCTTTGTTAATCATCATTTTATCATGTATAAATCATGTCCAAGATGTCTATGGCTATCCATGATAGAGTAGGAGCGTGCATTGAGGTGGTTTAGGTAGTTTTAAGTGGGGCCCATGTATGGAGCAAGGAGGGTCAACCTTCTTCCTTTCTCTTATTTTAAGTTTAAATTAATAAGGGTGTTTCTTTATTAGAATTCAATTGTATAAGTATTCCTTTATACTAAAATGAATGATGATTGTTGTGCTTACACATTTTGGATTAAATTCCACAGGGCTTGAAGGCTTGGTGTTCAGCCATTCCAAGGAGATTGTATAACCTTCTTGGATTCCCTACTTTGGTGAGTAGGTTTTAAATTTATGCACTTTATTTTTGTTGCAAGTCTCTTTAGGGTATGTAATCCATCATAAGCTTTTAAAAGTCTCAATTATATCTCTCTAATTTTATGTCTAATCCTACCTTCTAGGCTCAACCTAGAAATATCCCTTTATTGGACTAATGTTGTTCCATTTGTTATTTCACCAACCAAAACTCCATCAACTTCCACCAAATTCTTGAGAGCACTAGTCCACATCACATAATACAATAGACCTAATTTTTTTTGGAGTTATTCTAATAAAAGCCCTAGAGATTAAATAAACTATAGCTTTTAATTCAATTTGTTGTTTTTATCTTTTATTTGTTTTCAATCACATATAAATACCAATAAAAAATAAAAAATTCACAATAAGACCTAAATTTTTTTAGATCACATCCAGCAATTTTAATTGATCATTCCTAACTATATTTATTAAATTCATTTCATTCCACAGGAAACTACAAACAATTCTATAACAATGGTTTTTTTCTGGATAGAATAGACCAAAATCCCTTCTAGAACACATTTAGACAACTTAAACCTATTCAATCCTTACCAAACTTCCTAGAAAAAAAAATAAACATCATTCCCTTCAAATCAAGCCAAATTTTTCTATATTTAAATATCTAAAAAGGGGGAATCAATTGGCCAGAAGTTGGATTTGCATTCTCCAAAAAAATTATAGAGCTTGTCACCTACCTCCAAATCTCATCTACCTTCAAAATAACCCCACAATAAAAATTAATCTTAACTCTTCTAATTATCTTATAAGAGTTCCCCATATCCAGAAATTGATCACATCAGTAATCTAAGGCCCTACCATCCAACACATTATCATCATTTTGGTATCAAAGCTTTAGTGATTGGTGGACATCACTTGCTTTGGAAAGAGGTGGAAACCAAGGAAATAAGAAGCTTAGAGAGGTGTTTGAAAATTATGGATTGGAAATCCTTAAGAGTTACTCTCTATAATTTGGGCATAGTAAACTTCCTTTCATGATACTTTATTTTCCATTGATAACTCTTGTAGTAAATTACATGTTTGATGCAATTCTATTAAGTAGTGCAAGAATGTCAATTAGTTGCCTCCAAATATTGACCTAGCCATCAAACCATAAACTTATCATCCCAAATTGACTAGAGAGTATCCAAATCAATGAGGGAGTGCTCTACTAAATCATCTACAACCTCACCTTGATTCTTACTAACATAAGAAAACATATTTTGAATAATTTAAGATTTTATCATAATCCAACTGAGCATCCTCATCCTATAATGCTTTATGGTGCAAAATGTTTGACATTAAAAGACAAGCATAATACTAAATAAAGTGTTGCATAGATAAGGATGCTATGGTGGATGATTGGCCTTACTCAGAGAGATAGTATACAAAATGAGCATATGCGTGAAAAGGTTGGAGTTGCTCCAATGAAAGATAAGATTAGAGAGAGTCAACTTAGAAAGTTTGGTCACATAAAATGGTGGCTTTCCAATAACCCGGTTTGGATATTAGATGTATTAGATTTGTCTTATATTAAGAAAGGTAAAGGTAGACCTAAAAAGACTTAGTTAGAATATATTAGAAATGACCTTTCTTAAAATATTTCTCATATTTTTCTTAAAAAAAAAAAAGAAATGACCTTTATTTATTAGACTTAAATGAGAATTTGACTCTTAATTAGACAAAATGGAGAAAAAGGATTCATGTTGCTGACCTTACATAGTGGGATAGAGGTTTGATGATGATGTTGTTGTTGTATATTAGTTTGCTTCTAAATATGATTTCTAACATTGTGAAGGCTTTAACATAATTTTTTTCTAAAATTATTTTCATTCATTTTACTTAAATCAGCAAGAGTTTCATATTTGAAAAAAAAATATTACAAAAGTTATATTTAGCTTTCATTATTGCATTATATTACCAAAGTCAACTAATCAATATCAAACAGACATTACCAATAGGAGGAATAATGAGTTAGCTCTACAAATAAATGAAAACTTTAAAAAACTTTAAGAGCTCATTTTAAACTTAACTACCCAAATTCAAAACTTAAGTGTTTGGATAAAACTCCACCATTTGCACCAAACCCTATATACACTAAAATAATAGTGAAGACTACATAGAAAATCCTAGGGAGCTCATACCACATAAAAGACAACCTTTTAGGAATCCCCATGGGAATCATTAAACCTTGGTTAAACCCCAAAAGAACATTTCAAGGTAGATGCCCCTACTTATGATAAAGTCTATGGCCACCATAAATTCCTTGAATGGCTTACCCAGATGGATGAGTTCTTTAATTAATATCTGATAGATGACTACCAAAGAACCACCCTTACTAAGGTGAAGCTTACAGGCTTCCAAAATCTATTGAACCAATGTCTTAGCAAAGGAAGAAATTTTAGGGAGACACCAACTTACTTCAGTTGAGATGAAAGATATTGTCTTAGAAATCATGACAACAATTTACATGAACAATTGATGACTTTTAGGCAAAGAAATATGCAAGTGATCAAGTACATTAACTTATTCGAGGATTTAATTATTATGACTAATTGCATAGATCTAGAGTGGTAATTAACCAATAAATTTACTATTAGTCTTATGAGTGATATTAAATATGAGCTCAAGTTATAGGACCCCCAAAGCTTAAAAGATTTTTTTTTCATTATACCTTACTTCTAAAGAAGCATAAGAAGGTGGCATATTCATCTAGAATTAGAGGTCCAAATTCATCCCTTCAGCTATATTCATATTCTACCCAGAGGTCTACTACTAGTCGTACACCCTTTCCAACTAGTGCGCAGCATAATAGCAGTACACCATAATCATCGTCTAAGACTAAGGACATAATATTTTTCAAGTGTCACAAGAAAGGCCATATGTAGCATCAGGGTGAGCCAATATCATGTTCTTAGATCAAGCTAAAAAATAATTAGAGGGAGAGAGAGTGGATAACGAGATGAAGCAAATTCATGATGATACCCTTCTATTCAATGAGGAAGTTGAGCATGTGGGGATGCTTTAGGTGTGATGAGAATTTTATCCACATCTACGGATGAAGAAGTTTAATTAAGGAGGAATATTTTCACCACAATTTTTAAATATAGAAATAAGTTTTACAAATTTGTTATTAATGGGGGCAGTGCCATGACTATAATATCCACACACACTTTTTCAAGAGTTAAACTTAAATCGGAACCCCATCTAGATCCATACATAATGAGTTGGTTAAATGAAACTACTTTACAATTCACATCTTGATGTCTAGTACATATTAAGATAGGTGGTTGCGTAAATAATATATAATATGATGTATTTTAAATGGAGGTAGCTCGTGTCATTTTAGGAATACCCTAGTTATTTGATAAAGATGTCCTACATTTGGTAGAGAAAATACTCATCTATTTTGATTCAAGAATAAAAGTTTTAAGATCTAATTGTTTAACCCACTTACAAGGGTAAGCAAAACTCCTCCACATAAATTATTCTAACCATCACCATATACACTTACATTAGCCATAAAACCTACACACCCACAGAATAAAATTGCTATACTTCATTTGAGTATGAATAAATTTACACCATTTATTTAAATAATTAAAGGTTGTAATTGAAAATAACACTATTTCCAATACCACTTTAAAATCACTCTTTGAAATTGATTATGGGTAAACCCCTAGAAAACTAGTTGATCTTACTAACATGCACTCACATGCATTTTTTTATTATGTATTTCTATTTACACAAGATTTTCAAAGCCTTCTTGATAATGTAAAGAAGAAATTACAAATTACAAATACAAAATAGAATCTAAAAATAAATTAAATTTTTTAAAGAGTTAAATATTAAGGATAATGTATTAATAACAATACATCCTGAGAGATATCCTTCCACTCAATTTAGAAAATTACAAGCTAGGGCATATGGGCCAATTCAGATTATTAGGAAAATTGACATGAATTCATATATTCTTGAATTGTAAAAAAGACATGTTTACAAGCCCAATTTTTAATGTGGAAGATCTTATATCATATCAAGGAGTTAGCCAACCTCCATATGAACAAAAAATTTCTTTTGCAAGAACACTACACCATTCTTTGTAGGAGCCAAACTGATAGTCATTTTTTGAAGTGGACCACATCATCACATATGAGGAGGATCAACTTTGTGATCATAGGTTCCAAGTGAGGTGGAAAGACAAACCACATACTAAGAACACTTGGATCACAAGAGAGGATTTGGAGAAGTTAACACCAAACCTAACAGTTGACTACTTGGACTTTAACTCTTCAAGGAAAAGTTCTTTGGGGTCCAAGGGAACTGATGGAGCACATGAAAGTAGTCAAATAACTAGGGCAAGATCAAAAGAACATGAGCCCAAATCATAAAGGATCTATCATGACTAACCATGAAAATCTACATCTTTTATATATTATGAGTTTAGTCTTTAATATTTATGTAATTTCATATATTTGGTGTAATAAGGGCTATGTGAACTTCATATTATTATATTTTTGTTTGTTAGTAATCATTATATTATGTCTAAAACATTTCAAAGGTTGCTAAGGATGTCCATGCTAGAGTACAAAAGTACATGGAGGTGGTTTAAATAGTTTCTAAGTGGGGCCCATGCATGGAACAAGGAGGTTAGCCCCTCCTTCCTCTTTTCTTTCCCTCTTATTTATGTCTGAATGAAGAGGTGTGTCTCTTTATTAGAATTCAGTTACATAAACTCCTTTGGAATAAATGGAAGGATGATTTTTTGTTTACACACTTTGGACTGAATTCCAAAGGACTTGATGGCTTGGTGGTTGGTTATTCCAAGGAGATTAGGTGATCTTCTTAGATTTCCTACTTTGGTGAGAAGTTTTTAATTTTATGCACTAAATGTTTGTTGAATGTCTCTTTCATTTTACTCTAGTGTACGCTATCTATCATAAAAATTTTAAAAATATCAATTATCTCCTTCTAATTCCCAGTCTAATCCTACCTACTAGACTCAACCCAAAATCTGCCATTATTAGACTAGTCTTTTTCCTTCTGTTATTCGACCAACCAAAACTCCATAAATTTTTCCAAATTCTCCATATCATTAGTACACATCCCATAACACAATAATCCTAATTTTTTTTGGGGTTATTCTAGAGAAATTCTTAGAGAGCAAATAAACCCTAGTTCTCAATTTTATTTATTATTTTGTCATTTATTATTTTTCTTCAAATATAAATTTCAAAAAAATTAAACTTTAAAAAAATATTTGAATTTCTAAATCACATTGAGGAAGTTTGCATGACATTTTCTAATTGGAATTATCAAATTCCACCCATTCCACATAAAACCACAACCAATTCCATAACATTGGTCTAATTTGGACAGAACTAACCAAAATCATTTCCAGAACATATTTGTACTACATAAAACTATCCAATCCTTACTAAAATTTCTACAAACAAAACTAGACAACATTCCCTTCAAATCAAGCCCAAGTTTTTTATATTTGGATATCTATAAAGGGAGAATCAATTGGTAAGAAGTTGGATTTGCATGCTCTAGACATATTATAGGGCTTGTGACCTACCACCAAATTTCATCCACCTTCAAAATTACTCTACTATTAAAATTGATCTTAAACCTTCTAATAATATTAGAAGAGTCCCCCACATCTGCCAATTGATCCCATCAGAGATCTAAGGGCCCACAATTCAACCAGCATCAGCAGCATCCACTTTACTTTTTCCTAGATGGGTATTCAAGATATCATCAAATTCTTATAGCATTAGAGGATTAGGATAAAACCACTTTTACAAGTTTTTATGGTACTTTTGCTTTCAAAAAAATGCCTTTTGGTCTATGTAAATCTCTTACTACTTTTCAAAGATGCATTATGGCTATCCTTTCTTATTTAATTGAGCAGTGCTTTAAAATATTCATAGATGATTTCTCTAAGTTTGTCACAATTTTGATGATTGCCTTGAGCACTTGGATTTGGTCTTAAAAAGGTGTAAAGAAATAAAATTTAGTGCTGAACTAGGAGAAATGCCAATTTATGGTGGCTGAATATACTATTCTACTGACAAGATATCAAAGAGAGGAATGGAAGCGGATAGAGCAAAAATCCATGTCATAGAAAATATGCCACCACCCAATATTGTTAAATAGCTTCTTAGGGCATGCAGACTTTTTTAGGGGATTCATTAAGGACTTCTTTAAGATAACTAAGCCATTATGTCATTTACTCGAGAAGGACACCCCTTTTAATTTAATAAAGAATATCTAGAATCTTTTAAGAGTTTGAAATAAAAATTAATAATTGCACATGTTATTATTGCACCAAATTAGGAATATTATTTTGAGCTCATGTATGATGCTAGTAATTATGTCATTGGAGTTGTTTTAGAGAAAATAATATATTAGAAATTTTATGTTATTTATTAAGCTAGCAAGACTTTTAATGATGCTCAAAGTAATTATATAGAAAAATATTAGTTATTATCTTTTCCTTTGACAAAATTAGATTAGACTTGGCTGGTACTAAAGTTACCATTTTTATTGATTATTTTACAATTAAATATATTTTCACTAAAAAAGATGTTAAACTTCAACTTACTAGGTGGATTTTATTATTGTAGGAAATTGATATTGGAATGCTTGATATGAAAGGAATGAAACATCAAGTAGTTGATCATTTGTTTGGACTTGATATATAAAAACTTGTGCATATTGAAAATAAAAATGTGTTCACTCCAAATAAATAATTATTTGAATTAATTGATCATATTACACCTTGGTATGCTGACATTATGAACCTCATTCTGAATGATATTTTTCCACATAGCATGTCATCTAACCAAAGAAAAAAAATTGTGCATTATATTAAATTTTATTTTTGGGTTGAGCCTTATTTATTTAAGAAATGTAAAGACCAAATTATTAGGAGGTGTGTTGACCTCATTATTCGAGGTCAATCTCCTCAAAACTCATTCCTAGCTCCTAGGTCTTCGTAGCCTAGCGTAGACATCACCTTTAGGTGGATACCCGCTGACATAGCCTTGACTCGATTATTCGACTAAAATTGTAACCATTTTTTTTTTTTAACGTAATTTGAATAAAATTAAATTAGCGCGAGCAAATTAAAATAGAATTAGTTTTAGTTAAATTAAGCAAATAAATTTAATTTAGCTTGAATTAAAATTTTAAAGAAATTTGTTTAAACTATCCTACATAAGTTCAAAAAAAAAAAATAATAATAAAAATTAGCATTTAAATTTATTTAAATTAAAATTAAATCAAAGTTTAAATCAATTGTATTTGGTTAAATGGGAGCATTAGAATGAGTTAGGGCAGTTCAAGACCGGCCCAAACCGCACCCCACGATCCTCTCATCCCCTATTCATTCGCTAAACCACCCCCACTCTCGGACAAGCCCATTCGGAACTCCTCCCCTCCCTCTCTGTTCAAAAGCTCCAGGCGGAAGAACCCTCCCGCGATCCCCTCTCTTCCCAGTTCGCAAAACGCTCCAGGTCCGCCTCTCTTTGCAGTTCGGAAATCCCCAAATCTTCCCCAGGCGAAATCTCGGTCCCCCGTTGCTCTCTCGCCTCCTCTGCCCTAGTCGAAGGTTCCCCTCTCCTGTTCGACTCCAGGCGTGCGAAACCCCCTAGCCGACGATCTTTGCCCTAGCTGCTACCCATAGGTATATGTTTCTCCTATTTCTTCTCCATCTTCCTCTTCTTCATTTCATATCACTTTCTTCTTCTAAAGCTTTCTCTCCACATTGCTATGTCTTGTTGGATATGGGTTTTTCTTTGCCGAATTGGTCATAAATCCTGATGATTATGAGTTCTTAAGCAAATAGCTATATACATTTGGTAGAGTTTAAGTTGTTGTATCAAGTATTTCAGAATTTAGTGTATATATCTATGCCTTGATGGAAATACGTTTTGGCCTCAAGAAATCGTAATTGATGGTAATATGCTCATGCACTTTCTTGAATCTGAAATATTGTACCATGACTTGATATTATGTAATGCGAGGGCTCTTATATATATATATATATTTCTTCTTTTATCGATTTTTTTTTTTTTTTGAGACTTTCTTTTAACACAAAAATGAAATTAAAACTTGCTATCTTATTCCTCTTTATGAGAAATTGTTATAGCGTATCTCCCAAGAGGCAAATTTTCTTTTTATGAAAGTGTTTGAATAAGATCATTTCCTTATAGGTTTGTTTGAATTAGTGAAATAAAAAAATGTTTACGGAATACATATGTTGTGCTTAAAAGAAGAAACAGGATGATGGCGAGTTTATTGTGGCAATGCATTGAATATATATTTGGTTTCTTGAAGTCATGCTTAGTTGGGAGAATTTTACATTCAACCCTATGGTCAAATTGTTTCATTAAGACTTCTTGTATTCTCACCAATGGTTGCATCTATATATACATATATCTGGATATAACTCTATGACAGAGTTCTGTTTGGAATTGAAAGAGAAAGAATAAAAGAAATCCACCATGTTTCTTTGAATATAGGAGATGTGATGAGATGCATATCTTGAACTTTAGATATGTATATGAAAATTTGATGTAAGCAAACAATATTTCCTTTATTACTTTTAATGATTGTAGTGGTTATATTGAAGAGTTTGTAAGCAATAGTTTACATATTTGCGACGGTCAAGGATTTGAGAAATTGTTTGAAAGATCATATACATAATTGAATTATAAAATTATTACATGACATGCTAGAGTTTGTAGTCAGGTTGAGAGGATATGGATGCTTGAAAGAAGTAAAATTTATGTATGTTTTTCTTCTTATAGATTTGGAAAAGTGAAGGGTATATGTTTTGAAGGGTGTTTTGTGGATATGAGTGTTAAGAGTAAAATGTGAGATCTTTGAGTGGTTGCATCATTTATCTTATTTGTGGTAGTTGAGATTGGAGATACTTTAGATGGGAAATGACATTAAATAAAACTCTTATTTGTGATTTAAGTTCTATGTTTGTGACTTGTGGTTTCAATATGCAATTGGTGTGGGATTGCCCATGTAGATTGCCTTATATCTCAATCCTCAACACAATGCTGCATACTTTATGTTGGATAACTCTCTTTGAGTTTTGGAAGAGAATTAAAAGTAAATTTCAAAATTTTGGCATATGCAGTAGTAGCCTAATGTGATGAAGGTTTGTGTTAAGTGATTGACAACATTTTAAGTGTATGTTTTGAAAAAGTGGGAAAGTGTGTGTTTTGAAAAATGGAAAAATGTATGATTTGGAAAATAAAAAAAAATGTATGGTGAGATGTAGGAATTTTGGGAAAATGAAATGTGTTGGGAAGTAAAGTATGTGGTTTTGAAAAGTAAAGTGGTTTGATGAGTATGTGTTTTGAAAGGTGTTGAATGTTTTGCAAAGCGAATTGTATATTTTGGGAAGGTGAAAATGTGTAAGTGTATAAAGGTGAATTGTGTGACTTTGGGAAAGAAAGTGTATGGTCTTTGAAAAGTGAATTGTGTATATGTCAAAAAAGGTAAAAAAGTGAAGTGTATTGAAAGGTGAAATATATGAATTTGGAATAATGAAAAGTGTGAGTTTGGAAAGATGAGGTGTATGTTTTTGAAAGGGAAAATGGGTGATATTTGAAAAGTGAGAAGTGTATATCTTAAAAGTGGAAATTGTGTGAGTTTTGGAAAGGTGAAAATTGTGTATGTTGAAAAGTAAGGTGTATGTGTGCATCTTTGGAAAGTGAAATGTGTAAGATGAAGTGACATGTGTATGTGTATTTGAAAAGCGAAATTGTGGGAATTGTATGTTTTGAAAGAGGAAAGTGTGTGAGTTGTGGAAATTAAAGTGAAAGGTGGTTTGTGTTGGAGAGTGAGTTAGTTGAGTGTGTATTAGAAAATGAAAGTATGGAAAAGTAATACCTCTCTTTCTCTCTCCCTACCCCTTTCTCCTTCTTCTACTACTTTCCCTTGTGCCTCGAGGTGAATGTTGGGAAAATACAAAGTATGCTTTCAAAAACGACAAGTTCAAAAGGTAGACAGCTTGTGCTGGTCTTCAAGCCCGAAGAAAGGTACGTTTTATTTTTAGTAAATTTCAATTATTTCATTATTTATTATTAAATGTGCTTCTAATCCCTCCTTATTTTCTTGTCTTTATTTACATGAACTGCGAGGAACGGTACCAATCAAGTGAACAAGAGGAAGCATATTAAAGGTGTCAGTCGCCTCTATCCAACCGGGTAGAGGTGCTACGGGCGTAATCCACCGGGTCATAGCCCCCGGTGTTGTAAGTTTTCTTAAAACTTAGAAAGCCCCTAGGAGGCCGTAGTGTGTTTTGTGCGAACTCCTTCCCTTTAGGTCCCTGCAGTAACTTCAATTTTATTAGGATTGTTTATTTTATTTCAGATCCTTAAACCTCTTTACACGTGCGCAAAGTCCTAAGGGTTAGTGGTAACAGAATTCTTTTCACTCCATATAACATTAGTGACATTTAAGGATAAAAATTAAGGACCAAGTCTTAGAAAATTTAGACTTAGGATGCATGCACACTTTAGGGTAGAAATACAGAACACAGAAAACTTAGTGACATTCTCCTTAGGATTATTGTATGTTATTAATACAACCTTAATCAAGTCTAATTAAATTTAAATAATCAATTAATAAGAAATTTTAAATATACTAGGGATAAGTCAGATAAAAATTTGCGAAAGTCATACAACCTTTAATAACCAAACCAAATAATAATTTCAACCAATGTAAATTAAACTTATGAAACGATAAATAACATATATTTGTTTAATAAAAGTAAATAAATTCTTAAATTGAAAATAAAATTTATATGTAATTAAACATTGAAATTACAGATAAAATTAACCTAATTAATAAAACATCAAAGTCATAAACTTATAACCAAAATTAAATCAAATCATAAAAAAAGGTTAATAAATGTCAATGAATAAAATAATAATAGTAATAATCTAATAAATCATTAACAAGTTAAATAAAGTCATAAAAATTTCAATTAAACATTAACACTCAAATAAATCAATTAAAATTTAAATAAATAATTTAGAATTAATAAAACATTAAAATGTTTAATAAATCATTAAAAATTCAATAGATCATTAAATATATAAAGTTAATTCAAATACACTTAAAGAACCAATCATATTAATCAACCTTAACAATCAAAATTTATTCTAAAACAAACTTCAAAATAGTAAAGACATTAAAACTTAAACTTGAACTAAAAATTTCCTTTGACCCTTCAACAAATCAATTTCAATCAATTAGAAAAGTTCAACTAAAAGTAAACCCAGGATATATCCAAACCACACAGCCTATCGCACACACTTAGATTTGTTTGCTAGGACAACCGACTCTAGCTCTAGGTTAGGCCGGTGTTTACTTTCTTGCTGTTGTGTGACGGGCTTTCTCGATTTTCATTGCATGCTTGTATGATTGACACTGAGTGTTTGTTTACTTTTATTGCTCTCTGTGATATGATGTGATGGGCGATAGATTACCCCTAGGTTAGGAACGATCTGGATGCTCACAGAATCTTATGCAGGTGGCCATGCTCGTGCAGGGCTAAATAAAAAGGGGGCAAATTAAAGATTTAAATTAACAATAATTTCTGCAGGTGCTTCAGAAAATGCTAAGCCCCCTTTAAAATTAAAAGAGCATGGCCAAGTGTGACTGATAAATTTAATTTGAATATATAACTGCTTGGGAATGGTTTTATTATAAATGTCTAGGATAACCTTGCAGGTGTGTCTAGATTTTCTTTTTCTTTCTGGAATGTAATGTAAATGTAATTATTTGTTAAAGTCAAATGTTGTGAAAGTGATTCAAAAGTGGGATATCACACCCAACTCGGAATCCAAAGAGAGGAGAATGTCCCTTAGGGGAGTATTCTCTTCTATTTGGAAAGCCAAGTTAGGGTGGTTCTAATATCCAAAGAGAAAAGAAAATACCCCTTCCGGGATGAGTTTCTTTTCATTTGGATATCCAGGCCCGGCGGACCCAAGGAGCTCGTAGCGGACCCAAGGAGCTCGTAGCATATCCAAGAAGCTTGTAAAGGAAAGAAGACAAAAAGTGAAGATGAAGAAGACGAAGAAATGAAGATAAGAAGAAAAGTATATCCCATTTTGAAATCACTTGCGTCAGTCTTAGGATTAGAATCCGGGTTTGTTGTCAGTGGTACCCGGCCACTTTACTTTTTCAGCAGACCCTGGGTTGTAAATAAACTGGACATTGGACATTATATTTTTGGATAATTTAATTTGAGTGTTTACATTGTTTGTGCACTAGCTTTTTTTAGGACTCTTGCATGCCGTGTTTTGTTTTAGCCTGGATACGCATCGGAGTGTTTTTTTGGTAAGGATCACGATAAACTTTTTCTACTTGAAATTTAAAATAAAATTTTTTTTAGGCTCACATAGAAACTCTAACGAATCTAAGAAGTAAGCTCGGACCGCCGAGAGTCAGCATAAGCATATTATTACTTTCTCTTCCTTGTTAGGCACCTCCCCGCCTGCGGGTTCTGGCAGACCACCTGGCCTATTAGGGTGCAGTTCTGTCAAGGGGATGTTGTGCAATCTCTAGGGAAAAATCTATTTTCTAAGCCTGATTTTAAAACTGCTTCATAAATCATTTTTATGCATTCGAGTCAATTAGCATGCATTGCATTAGATACAAATTAAAAGAGTCTAAAATTTTAATTGCATTATGCTCCTAGGCATTATTTACCCTACATAAGTAAAGGGGCCAATTAGGATTTGTCTTAGATGTCGGCCCCGATTTCTCAAAACTTAAATAACGTCCCTACCCATCTTTCATAAAAGACTGGACACATGGATTTGAAGCGCCTAGGTGGTTAGCTGGCTCCCCAATCCAGGCCGGGGTAAGTCCAGATTTGCACTGCATTAGCCAGGTTCGGGTCACTACTTTGTAGTACCCAATTTAGACTTAGGTTCTGAGGCAGATTTGTGAATCTTAAGTCCTCACCCTTCGGGAATAAAATCCCAAATTTCTAATAAAATGTCAATTCAAACCTAAAAATTTTCTCTCTTAAAATGTAAAGCCCAACATAGGATAGACTGAGGTTGCCTCTGAGCTTCTCAGAATCCGACACCTCCTACTTTTCTTCCTTTGACTCGTTAATAAATGTTCAATGTTGAGCTTTCTCCTTGAAAATTCTCACTTCTTTTCTTGCCTTCTACTTTGTAATCAAAGGGTACGAAATCACTGCTTTAATCGAGAGTTTTCTTAGGAGTAACCCCTCCTAGGATATAATTAACTATAGGGGCTTGCCCCTATAGGGATTTGAGAACCCCAGATTAAAATAAACCTTGTTTTATTCTTATAAAACAAGGGAAAAATCTTTGGGAACGCAGACATATTTTAAAACCTCATTTCTAATTTTTAAATATATTTATAGAATATTATTATTATCTTTCCAGATAATATAATATTCTATTTATTATATTCAATTTTAGAAATGATGACTTTTATAAAACCCATTCTTTCTTTTGGGTGTTTTTGAAGAATGTTATGTTCGTCTTTTCAGATGATACAATATTCTCCTTATTACACTTAAATAAAGGGATGGATGAACTTTTCAAAACTATATTTCTATTTTTAAACACATTCTACAGAATTTCGTGTTCATCTCTCAAGATGATACGTTATTCATAGAATTGTGTTTGACTATAGAAATATTATTTTCTAAAACCCTGTTTTGATATTGAATCCATTATAGAATAGTGTGTCAGTCTCCCGAGACTGTACTTTATTCTTAATGCAGTATTCAATTACAAAATAGGAGAAATCAAAATCTGCGTGGCGACATAAATTTTCCCACCAAGGTTTTTCTGGCGACTCCGCTGGGGAACTATCCTCTCTCCATCTTTAGCAGTGATTCATACCCTTACATCGGTAGTATACTTGTGCTTGGCATGAGTTGTAACTACCTTTCTTCCACCGGTTATATTATTCATTTCATTCTTGAATAATTTGGCCGGTATCTAAAAGAAATTATAGAGGTTTTATTTTGGACCCCCGTCAAAATATCGACGGGAAGTTCCTTTAATGACCTTTTTGTCTAAATAATCAGAAAATAAAATCCCTACGTGCTAACTTGAACGTTGCAGTTACATTTTTATTGTATCTTGATGTTTGACTTAGCACTGGGTCCAAATTCTTAGAATGAAAATTGAAACACTAAATAACGTTCATTCTTATCTCAACATTATGTATTGCAGTTATATTTTAATATAACTCGATATATATGCGATGAGATAAGACTTGAATTATTTGGTTGGGTCAATTAAGCTTTTGCAAATTAAAATAATTTATTCAAAAGACTAATTCAAAATTTTTCTTGAATTTCAGGAAAATGATGGGTAAACTAATCTTTTCCTTGTCGGATAATATGAACTTGGCTTACAATCCTTTTGCTGACGGAAGTATAATCAAATTTGGAAAAGGATTTGAGGATTTGCAGTTGTCTGTTAGTGGACCTGAGTTCACTATTGTCCCACCTGCTGAAATTGCAAACCAGAAGCCTATTCTAGAGTTCACTTTGGGATGTGGGTCTCAGACTGCCCCTGTAGCCCCTAGGCCCTCAGTGTTTGCTAGAATTGAACAGCCTAGCCAGGATCAGAAACTCAAATCAGTTGTCGTAGCAGATAGTGTTACTCCTTTCAGTGCTCCAAGCAAGTTTGAAATAGGCTCCTCTTCCAATATGTCGACGATTATGACTAAAACTCAGAGGAGAAATAAAAATCATCGAACAAAGAGGAGAATGGAAAAATTGGGACTATCAAATCAGAATGAGCAAACTCCTCCTACCTCTCCACATCTTAGTGGTAGTAGGTTCCATCTTCTCTCCGCTGCTGATGGAGAGGAAGATGTGAGGACGATTGCTCGTTCAGTTCCTACTGCTGTTAAAAAGTCTGCTACTGAGCCAGTCAAAGATAAGGAAATCCACATTCAGAATATGGTAAGGGCAATAGTCCAAGAGTGTGCAGATAATCATTTCCAAACCAAGGAAAGGTTTTTGAGGAATATGAAAAGGATGATTAATGAAAAGATAGAAGAAGAAGCATCGAGTCAGAAGAATACTGGAGCCCGGGTAGTGAGTCAGTCGAGGGCAAGAGATAGCAAAAGAAAGTTCAAACCTGTTGCAATCTCTGCACTCACTGATGGATACCCTAGGGAACCGAGGAAATCTGACAGAAAGACAGACAGTATTGTTTTGACTGATGTGTCGAGAAAATCCAAGAGTACTTAATATGTTGTCCAGAAAACTAGTCGTCAGCTGTCTCCTTCCTCCATGACACCTCAAGAAGTTAGAAAGGTTCAGCGGTTCTCTCGTGTCCACTCTTCTCCCCAGACAGATAGGCACCCCTCTACGGGTCCTTCTTCGTCTTCTCATCCGGATGTAGGGCGGTTGGAATCATCAAGCCAACTCTCTCCAACATCAGCTGAGAAGAAGATCTGGAGACCTAAGGAGGAAGTTGCTTCTCTGGTAGTGGCTTCACCTGAAAAGATGATAGAAGGAAAACCTGAAGTAGAGGAGAAATGTGAAATTAACCCTCCAGATCATATGGACTATGAAAGATATGTTCCCGTTGATCCCCACTATGTTTCCGGAAGGTCTATAGAGGAGATGCTAGGTGAACTAAAAAATAGCATTAAAGATCTGGAGGATGAAGATGCATTGAACTTTGATTTAGATCAAGATGACATGTTAGATGATGCAGTAGCCGATGTCCTTATGGTGGAAACAAGGAGATCAGCTCATGATGATCAAGCTGAAGATGCTGGAATACAAGACGTCGTGGTTGAGGAAGGCATTGCGCCGGACTTAACTCAACGTCTTATACAACAGCTACAACAAAAAGATGAACAGATCTCAAGTATGGAGAAGAAGATAGAGGAAATGATGGCCACTATGGCATCATTCCAGTGCCAGGGTCCTTTACCACCACGAGCACAGGTTGAGTCTTCTCAACCCGAGTCTGTTCAGGTGGTAGGGAAGAAACAGATAATTGAGGCTGTAGAAGAACACCAATCAGATCCAGAAATCAAAGCCTCTCAATCAAAAGAGCTAAAACAGATGGTGGAAAGACAAGTGAGGGAGGCATTAGCTGAGTCACAGAGTGCGTCGTATACCCCAAAGGGTAGGCCCTACCCAGAGGAGTTTGATGCAGTTCCCTATCCAAAGGGATTTGTGCCCCCCTCATTCAAGATTTTCGATGGTACCGGAAACCCTAGACAGCACATAGCGTACTTCCGAGCCAGTTGTTGCAACGCTGGAGGAAGTGATGCTTTACTCTTCAGACAGTTTGTTAGTAGTCTGTCAGGGGTAGCTTTTGACTGGTATGCAGACTTACCCAATGGTTCAGTGCACAGTTTTACAGAGCTGGAAAACATGTTTGTCAAAAGGTTTGCAGGCAGTCAGCATCATGTTACAGTTGGGGATCTTGTTATAGAGAAACAGAAGCCTGGGGAGAAGCTGGTTGATTATATACTAAGGTGGAGGAATTTGAGCATGAAGTGCGAACCTCAATTGCAAGAGCAACATGCGATTGAGATTCTGCTTAAGAACATTCATGGACCGGTAGCCTTTCTTTTGAAAGGATTTACCATCAAGACATTTGAAAAACTGCTCAATAAAGCCTCTAGCCTACAAGAAGAAGCTTCGCAGTTCACCTTCCTTACTGATCAGTCCTCTTCAGATCCTAAAAAGCTGAAACCCCAGAAGGTCTTTGAGAAGAAATCTGGGACGGTGTCAGCTGTGGATAAGGGAAAGCAGCCAATGAAAATTCAGGTAGAGAACCCACCTTCTCAGTTTTATAATCAACAGTATCAGAGGCCTCAATATACGTCACCACAGTATCAGAAACAGTATTCGCCACCGCAAGCTCAGCCACAGTTTAATCAACAACGGCCTTACCTTACTTCGGAGGAAAGAAGGGAGAATTGGGACAAATTTAATGCATTGATTGGCAAGACTTACCCCTTTAAAAAGGAGGCTTTAAAGAGGATATTAAAAAATCTTCTGAAAAAGCCAGACTTTAAATTGCCTGCCCCTAGGAGGCCAGAGGAAGTGGGTAAGTCTGATCAGCTTAATTATTGCCCTTACCATCAGATGTTGGGTCATCAGCTTGAAGACTGTGTTACTTTTAAAGAATGGCTTGATAGGAACATCAAATCAGGAGCTGTAGTGATTCCCAAAGAATACTTAGTGGATCCGGGGCAGGGATCAGCTAAGTGTGTGACTGGTGAGCCTATTGTTCCTGCTTCTTCTTTAAATTCTGACTCAACTTGGGATATAGCTTTATCCCGTTCCTCAAAGAAATTTCTGAACAAACTCTATTTTTCTTCTCTTCAGGAGTCTTTGGGAGCTCAGAAGCCTCTCCAGGTTGATCTGATAGTTCCGGAAGGTGATGTAGAGATGACTCCACCTTCAGAGCTTAAGGGAGCCCAAGTCAGCCAGGGTCCTACAGTTCAGGAGAAGGAGGATACCAGAGATTGTTTTGTTGCTTTTAGTAGTGTTGATTGTGATGTATCTAGTAGAGTTGTGTTTTCTGCGGATGGGGAGACTGTTATCCTCAATCCTCTTATCTTAGATGACTTTTATTTTGTTCCATGTGATAATGTCAAATCAATGAAAAAGGATTCTGTGTATATCTTATCTATTTCTGATAGCGATGTTACGGATGACTTGAAAAACTTACCTGAAAATGATTCTCTTAACAATCAATTTAATTTGGAAGAATTAAAACATTCTCTTGGCTATTATTCAGATAGTGATGCCCCTGCTCTTGATTTGCAGGGTACGCCTATCTGTATTGAAGCAGAGATGTCGGATTCTGAGAATTTAACAGAAGTACAATCAGAGTTAGCTGAGGTCAAAGTAGATAATCCACATGTTGCTTCTTCTGAAGAGATAGTGTAAATCAAACTTCGTAGTGGCAAAGTGCTACCACCTCAAGCTTCTTCTGGAGATAAAGGGAAGCAAGTTGTTGACGAACCAGAATCTTCTCTTCCACCTCAGCCTGTTCCCCTTCAGGGTCCAATTGAGAGTGGAATACCCAAGGTCGATTACAATGTCCTAGCTCACCTCAGGAAGCTGCCTGCCAAACTGAGCATTTATGATGCTCTGATCCTTTCCAAAGAAATGAGGGAAGCATTAATCAAAGCTCTGCTAGATCCAGATATTTGCATGGCCCAGTTAGCAGCTGTACAGCCTGATGAAGCTCTTTGTTCCAAAGGAGTTCCTGAAATTTTTTTTTCTGATGAAGATCTATGTTTAGGGACGACTGATCACAACCGTCCACTATACATAACAGTAAACATAGACAACTTCAGATTGTCACGTATCCTGGTCGATCCTGGTGCATCAGTTAATATTATGACTCTCAGAACTCTTGCTTATTTGAGAATAGACGTTTGTAAGCTCAGTTCAGACAAAATGATCTTACGAGGGTTTAACGAAAATGGCGAGAGGGCTTTGGGTTCAGTTACTCTGTTGTTGGAGATTGAAGAATTTAAAACTGAAGCAAAGTTTCATATTATAGACTCTCCAACATCTTTTAATGCTCTTCTAGGTAGACCGTGGCTTCATGAATATAGGATGGTTCCTTCCTCCCTACATCAGTGCATTAAATACATCAGAGATGGTGTTGAGCACTGTATTAAGGGAGATTTGCAACCATTCTCAATTCATGAAGTAGGAATTTATGAAGATGCCGCCTATTATTTGCCTAAAAAGCAAACCGTTCCTAAGGATCTCAAATTGGCCAAAAGTGAAATGGCACTTGAAAAGAAAAATGAAAAAGAAAAAGAAAAAGAAGAAAAAAGAGATGAAGAATATCCCTGCCTCGAAGATAGCATCCGTTGGCATCCTACTCCTCCCTCACAAAGAGGTGGTAGGATTACCCAATGGGGGCGAGGTAGAGGCAGAGGATGGCAAAATTATGAAAGTGCAACGTATGAAACCATACAAAAGCAAACTCCTATGATACATATTGATTTAGAATCTGACTCAGAGGATGAATCATGTGTATCTAAAGCTAAAAATAGTAACAAGAGGCCGAAATTTGAGATCTCTTTGGAACACGATAGTGACGATGATAAAGTTAAGGCAAAAATAGAGGATGATTCAGATTTGTCTACCTATGAAAAGCTTAAAGGATATGTGAAGACTTTAGCTCTAACCCCACTATCTCAAGATAGTATAGCCGGGTTGGCAGTTAAGGTTTCACCTGCCTTGAGCGATGATTGTAAAACTGCTAAGTTTATTCCTTCTTCTAGCAAGAATGTTGAAACTGATGTACACATTGATGATCCTTTGATGAATGAAATAGTAGAACTCCCTTTTGATTGGTATCCTTATGGTGTTAAAAATTTAATTAAGCAAGGTCTAACCCCATCTACTTGGACTAAACGTCAAGCTCAGTCCTTTGAAAACCTTTGGAATACTGAATATTATAAACCAAAGTCAAGGGCAGGATTGGGTTTTAGTACTGTTTGTCCATTTGATGATGATGATTACTGCTTGGTGATAACTAACAATTTAGGATCTGATCGTCTCTTTATGAAGGACATTGAAATTCTAAATGAATTTTGTTTAGAAACTTCAGATGATTCGGATGACTTTCAAGTTAAGGAGGCACCTCCCGAGCTTGAGGAGGAGATCCAATCAACTGTTGATGAATTGAAAGAAATTAACCTTGGTAATGAAGAAAATCCACGTCCGACGTTCATAAGTGCCTTATTGAACGAGGATGAGTCAACCAATTTAGTCAAGTTGCTTTCAGAGTTTAAGGATTGCTTTGCCTGGAGCTATGACGAGATGCCTGGATTATCTCCAGAAATAGCAGTCCATAAACTTGAAATTCAACCTGACGTGATCCCTGTCAAGCAAGCCCCACGACGCATGCGCTTAGAAATTGAACAACAAGTAGTGACTGAAGTTAAAAAACTGATCGATGCAGGCTTTATTCGAGAGGAAAAATATCCCTCTTGGTTGGCTAGCATCGTCCCATTAAAGAAAAAGAATGGTCAAATTCGCGTATGCATCGATTATAGGGATCTGAATAAGGCTTGTCCAAAAGATGAGTTCCCGTTGCCTATACCGGAACTCATGGTAGACATCGCCTCTGAGCATGCAATTTTCTCTTTTATGGATGGTTCATCTGGATATAATCAAATCAAGATGGCTCCTGAAGATGAAAAATTCACTGCCTTCAGAACACCTATAGGGGTCTTCTGTTACAAAGTCATGCCCTTTGGACTTAAGAACGCTGGTGCAACCTACCAGCGGGCTATGACCCGAATCTTCGATGATCTAATACACCAACAGGTGGAATGTTATATCGATGATTTGGTAGTCAAAAGTCGTCAAAGGGAAGACCACCTTCATGATCTGAGAATCGTTTTTGAAAGGTTGCGCCGCTACGATCTAAAGATGAATCCCTTGAAATGTGCTTTTGGAGTTACTTCAGGGAAATTCTTAGGATTCGTAGTGAGACACCGAGGCATAGAAATTGATCCTTCCAAAATAAAAGCCATCTTAGATATGCCACCTCCTAAAAGTCTTACCCAGTTAAGATCTCTTCAAGGTAGGTTGACATACCTACGAAGATTCATTTCCAACTTGTCTGGTAGGTGTCAACCATTCGCTGCTTTGTGTAAGAAAGATGCCCGATTTCATTGGGATGAAAAGTGCCAAAATGCATTTGAAAGCATAAAGCAGTATTTGTTAACACCACCAGTTTTAGCAGCCCCTATCCCTGGAAAACCCTTAATACTTTACACTGCAGCCTTAGACAGTTCTCTTGGCGCCTTGTTAGCCCAAACTAATGAGGAAGGAAAAGAGAATGCACTTTACTACTTGAGTAGGAGACTTCTACCAACTGAAGCTAATTATCCTCCTATTGAGAAACATTGTTTAGCTTTGATTTTTGCTGCCCAAAAATTAAGGCATTACATGTTAGCTCATAAAATCAACCTCATCTCTAGAGTTAATCCACTCCAATACCTGATGACTCGTCCGACGTTGTCAGGGCGTTTAGCAAAGTGGTCAATGTTTCTACTCCAATTTGATATCATGTTTATACCATTACGTGCTATCAAAGGTCAAGCTGTGGCTGACTTCTTAGCAGCACACCCGATCCCTGCTGAGTCCCCTCTGAATGATGATCTCCCTGATGAACAAATTATGAGTTTAGAGGAGCAGGAAGGAAATACTTGGGAATTATATTTTGATGGTGCCGCATCTTCACAAAAGATCGGGGAACCTCAGGAGGTAATCCCAGGGAAAGCCGGTATCGGGTTGGTTTTCATAACCCCTGAAAAGGGATTGTTGCGTTATTCTTACCATTTATTAGAGCCTTGCACTAATAACGAGGCCGAATACGAAGCTCTAATAACTGGTATAGAATTAGCAATATCAATGGAAATCAAAGAAATCAAGATCTTTGGAGATTCACAACTTATCATCAATCAAGTTGCTGGTATTTACAAAGTCTTGAAACCTAAACTTCTTCCGTACCATCAGTACACTATGAAACTTCTTGAGCAAATTCCGAGCGTAACCTTATATAAGATACCCCGTGGAAGAAATTCTACGGCGGATGCCCTAGCAAAGCTCGCAAAGGAATTAGCCTGTATAGAAGAAGAGTCCATTTCCATAGAAGTTCAAGGTCGTAAGATCTTGTCTCCTATAGACTTGGAATACATCAATAAAAAGTTTCCTTCCGAGGGCGAGATTGTTCTTGCCATTGATGATGATACGGTTGACTGGAGACAACCTTTCATTGACTATTTGCAAGAAAACAAACTCCCTCGAGAGAAATCTGCCGCAGATCAAATTAAGAGAAGGGCTCTTTCTTACACATTGATGAATGGCATTTTGTACCGCCGGTCTTTCGATCAATTGTGGCTACGTTGTCTTAGTAAACAAGAAGCCCAAAGGATCGTGACCGAGGTACATGCCGGATTGTGTGGTGCCCACCAATCTGGCCCCAAAATGAAAATGAAAATCAAGAGACTGGGTTATTACTGGCCCTCAATGATTGACGACTGTATGTCTATTGCACGTCGTTGCCACCAGTGTCAAGTGCATGGTGTAGTTCTACATCAACCTCCTAATGTTCTGCATCCAACAATTGCTTCATGGCCTTTTGAAAGTTGGGGCACGGACATCATTGGCCCTATTGATCCTCCTTCTTCTAAAGGTCACCGTTTCATTCTAGCAGCAACAGACTACTTCTCAAAATGGGCGGAGGCTGTTCCACTACGAGAAGTTAAAACTCATAATGTGCTCCAATTCTTCCGAGACTATATTGTATATCGATTTGGCATTCCTCGTCGAATTATATCCGATAATGGTCCCTCCTTCAAGAGCACCAAAATGAATAATTTTGCTAAACGTCATAATATTGATTGGAGGTACTCCACAAGCTACTACCCACAGGCGAATGGATTGGCGGAGGCCTTCAATAAGACGTTAGTAGGAATTCTAAAGAAAATCTTAGAGGACAATAAGCGACAGTGGCACGAAAAGTTGGGTGAGGCTCTGTGGGCTTATCGAACCACATGTAGAACCCCAACTCAGTCTACACCGTTTGCTTTAGTCTTCGGGGCTGAGGCTGTTCTCCCTTTAGAGGTACAGCTTCCCTCTCTAAGGGTTGCAATTAATAATAGTATTACATCTGAACAGAACGCCCGACTTCGTTTAGAAGAACTCGAAGGTTTAGAAGAGAAGCGTTTGCAGGCTCAACAGAACCTCGAGTTATATAAATCCCATATGGCTCAAGCACATGATAAAATGGTCCGTCCTAGAACCTTTCGAGTAGGAGAGTTGGTGTTGGTCTTACGTAGGCCTATCCTAACTCATCGAAGGTTTGGTGGTAAATTTGAGCCTACATGGAAAGGTCCTTTTGTGGTGGAGAAAGTCTACCAAGGGGGATCTTACCAATTAGTGGATTGTAAGGGTGATCGTCCTATGTTGCCTATCAATGGACGATATCTTAAGAAATACTATGTGTAATGACGTCGTTATGAAGATTTGCAATAAAATTATAAATTTTTCAGCATATACGTTGTCCTCGAAGCTTATGAATGTGACATACACTGGGTCCAAGTAGTTTGTATATTTTTGAAAATCAGAATTGAAAGATTTCAAAATTTGAAATAACTGAGATGTTATATAGTATTACTATAGAAATGTCCTTTTATTTATTTTCTTTCTTCATTTATGATGATTCAATATAAAAACATAATCCCCAGTGGATGATTTGTAAGTTATAAAGATCATTTATAATAAGGGAGAGAGCAAAATTTTCAATCCAAAAATTTTAAGCTCATTCTTTTGGATGGTTTTCTCTTCCCTTCTAGAAAGTGGCATATACGAAAGCTTTTGACGTCTAGTAATTGTTAATGCCATTTGTGATGAAGGGAAAAGATCAAAAATCCTGCAAGAAATCAAGCATTCATTAAAATTCCCAAACCCGACTAAATTTAAATCTGTCTTTAGGTATGAGTCCTCCTACGGCATCCTATTGACATCCATGAAGTTAGGAGTAAGCATCCCTAGTGGCGTCCTAATCTTTGTTCTGAAGTGAAGTATAAGCATCCCCAGCGGCATCTTCTCTTCATTAAAATTTAAATTCTAAATCCGTCTTTAGGTCTAAGCCCGCTTTTACGGCATCCTATTGACTTTTGGCATAAGTCCGCTTTTACGGCAGCCATCAATTCTAAATCCGTCTTTAGGTCTAAGCCCGCTTTTACGGCATCCTATTGACTTTTGGCATAAGTCCGCTTTTACGGCAGCCATCAATTCTAAATCCGTCTTTAGGTCTAAGCCCGCTTTTACGGCATCCTATTGACTTTTGGCATAAGTCCGCTTTTACGGCAGCCATCAATTCTAAATCCGTCTTTAGGTCTACGCCCGCTTTTACGGCATCCTATTGACTTCCGGCATAAGTCCGCTTTTACGGCAGCCATCCAGTTTAAATCCGTCTTTAGGTCTAAGCCCGCTTTTACGGCATCCTATTGACTTCCGGCATAAGTCCGCTTTTACGGCAGCCATCCAGTTTAAATCCGTCTTTAGGTCTAAGCCCGCTTTTACGGCATCCTATTGACTTTTGGCATAAGTCCGCTTTTACGGCAGCCATCAATTCTAAATCCGTCTTTAGGTCTAAGCCCGCTTTTACGGCATCCTATTGACTTCCGGCATAAGTCCGCTTTTACGGCAGTCATCCAGTTTAAATCTGTCTTTAGGTCTAAGTCCGCTTTTACGGCATCCTACTGACTTCTGGCTTAAGTCTGCTTTTACGGCAGCCATCAAATTTAAATCTGTCTTTAGGTCTAAGTCCGCTTTTACGGCATCCTACTGACTTTTGGCTTAAGTCCGCTTTTGCGGCAACCATCAAATTTAAATCTGTCTTTAGGTCTAAGTCCGCTTTTACGGCATCCTATTGACATCCTGAAGTGAAGTATAAGCATCCCCAGCGGCATCTTCTCTTCATTAAATTCTAAATCTTAAATTCGTCTTAAGGTATGAGTCCTCCTACGGCATCCTATTGACATCCTTGAAGTTAGGAGTAAGCATCCCTAGTGGCATGCCTATTGGGGGTCCATTTGTTGACCTCATTATTCGAGGTCAATCTCCTCAAAACTCATTCCTAGCTCCTAGGTCTTCGTAGCCTAGCGTAGACATCACCTTTAGGTGGATACCCGCTGACATAGCCTTGACTCGATTATTCGACTAAAATTGTAACCATTTTTTTTTTTACGTAATTTGAATAAAATTAAATTAGCGCGAGCAAATTAAAATAGAATTAGTTTTAGTTAAATTAAGCAAATAAATTTAATTTAGCTTGAATTAAAATTTTAAAGAAATTTGTTTAAACTAACCTACATAAGTTCAAAAAAAAAAAAAAAATTAGCATTTAAATTTATTTAAATTAAAATTAAATCAAAGTTTAAATCAATTGTATTTGGTTAAATGGGAGCATTAGAATGAGTTAGGGCAGTTCAAGACCGGCCCAAACCGCACCCCACGATCCTCTCATCCCCTATTCATTCGCTAAACCACCCCCACTCTCGGACAAGCCCATTCGGAACTCCTCCCCTCCCTCTCTGTTCAAAAGCTCCAGGCGGAAGAACCCTCCCGCGATCCCCTCTCTTCCCAGTTCGCAAAACGCTCCAGGTCCGCCTCTCTTTGCAGTTCGGAAATCCCCAAATCTTCCCCAGGCGAAATCCCGGTCCCCCGTTGCTCTCTCGCCTCCTCTGCCCTAGTCGAAGGTTCCCCTCTCCTGTTCGACTCCAGGAGTCCGAAACCCCCTAGCCGACGATCTTTGCCCTAGCTGCTACCCATAGGTATATGTTTCTCCTATTTCTTCTCCATCTTCCTCTTCTTTATTTCATATCACTTTCTTCTTCTAAAGCTTTCTCTCCACATTGCTATGTCTTGTTGGATATGGGTTTTTCTTTGCCGAATTGGTCATAAATCCTGATGATTATGAGTTCTTAAGCAAATAGCTATATACATTTGGTAGAGTTTAAGTTGTTGTATCAAGTATTTCAGAATTTAGTGTATATATCTATGCCTTGATGGAAATACGTTTTGGCCTCAAGAAATCGTAATTGATGGTAATATGCTCATGCACTTTCTTGAATCTGAAATATTGTACCATGACTTGATATTATGTAATGCGAGGGCTCTTATATATATATATATATTTCTTCTTTTATCGATTTTTTTTTTTTGAGACTTTCTTTTAACACAAAAATGAAATTAAAACTTGCTATCTTATTCCTCTTTATGAGAAATTGTTATAGCGTATCTCCCAAGAGGCAAATTTTCTTTTTATGAAAGTGTTTGAATAAGATCATTTCCTTATAGGTTTGTTTGAATTAGTGAAATAAAAAAATGTTTACGGAATACATATGTTGTGCTTAAAAGAAGAAACAGGATGATGGCGAGTTTATTGTGGCAATGCATTAAATATATATTTGGTTTCTTGAAGTCATGCTTAGTTGGGAGAATTTTACATTCAACCCTATGGTCAAATTGTTTCATTAAGACTTCTTGTATTCTCACCAATGGTTGCATCTATATATACATATATCTGGATATAACTCTATGACAGAGTTCTGTTTGGAATTGAAAGAGAAAGAATAAAAGAAATCCACCATGTTTCTTTGAATATAGGAGATGTGATGAGATGCATATCTTGAACTTTAGATATGTATATGAAAATTTGATGTAAGCAAACAATATTTCCTTTATTACTTTTAATGATTGTAGTGGTTATATTGAAGAGTTTGTAAGCAATAGTTTACATATTTGCGACGGTCAAGGATTTGAGAAATTGTTTGAAAGATCATATACATAATTGAATTATAAAATTATTACATGACATGCTAGAGTTTGTAGTCAGGTTGAGAGGATATGGATGCTTGAAAGAAGTAAAATTTATGTATGTTTTTCTTCTTATAGATTTGGAAAAGTGAAGGGTATATGTTTTGAAGGGTGTTTTGTGGATATGAGTGTTAAGAGTAAAATGTGAGATCTTTGAGTGGTTGCATCATTTATCTTATTTGTGGTAGTTGAGATTGGAGATACTTTAGATGGGAAATGACATTAAATAAAACTCTTATTTGTGATTTAAGTTCTATGTTTGTGACTTGTGGTTTCAATATGCAATTGGTGTGGGATTGCCCATGTAGATTGCCTTATATCTCAATCCTCAACACAATGCTGCATACTTTATGTTGGATAACTCTCTTTGAGTTTTGGAAGAGAATTAAAAGTAAATTTCAAAATTTTGGCATATGCAGTAGTAGCCTAATGTGATGAAGGTTTGTGTTAAGTGATTGACAACATTTTAAGTGTATGTTTTGAAAAAGTGGGAAAGTGTGTGTTTTGAAAAATGGAAAAATGTATGATTTGGAAAATAAAAAAAAATGTATGGTGAGATGTAGGAATTTTGGGAAAATGAAATGTGTTGGGAAGTAAAGTATGTGGTTTTGAAAAGTAAAGTGGTTTGATGAGTATGTGTTTTGAAAGGTGTTGAATGTTTTGCAAAGCGAATTGTATATTTTGGGAAGGTGAAAATGTGTAAGTGTATAAAGGTGAATTGTGTGACTTTGGGAAAGAAAGTGTATGGTCTTTGAAAAGTGAATTGTGTATATGTCAAAAAAGGTAAAAAAGTGAAGTGTATTGAAAGGTGAAATATATGAATTTGGAATAATGAAAAGTGTGAGTTTGGAAAGATGAGGTGTATGTTTTTGAAAGGGAAAATGGGTGATATTTGAAAAGTGAGAAGTGTATATCTTAAAAGTGGAAATTGTGTGAGTTTTGGAAAGGTGAAAATTGTGTATGTTGAAAAGTAAGGTGTATGTGTGCATCTTTGGAAAGTGAAATGTGTAAGATGAAGTGACATGTGTATGTGTATTTGAAAAGCGAAATTGTGGGAATTGTATGTTTTGAAAGAGGAAAGTGTGTGAGTTGTGGAAATTAAAGTGAAAGGTGGTTTGTGTTGGAGAGTGAGTTAGTTGAGTGTGTATTAGAAAATGAAAGTATGGAAAAGTAATACCTCTCTTTCTCTCTCCCTACCCCTTTCTCCTTCTTCTACTACTTTCCCTTGTGCCTCGAGGTGAATGTTGGGAAAATACAAAGTATGCTTTCAAAAGTGACAAGTTCAAAAGGTAGACAGCTTGTGCTGGTCTTCAAGCCCGAAGAAAGGTACGTTTTATTTTTAGTAAATTTCAATTATTTCATTATTTATTATTAAATGTGCTTCTAATCCCTCCTTATTTTCTTGTCTTTATTTACATGAACTGCGAGGAACGGTACCAATCAAGTGAACAAGAGGAAGCATATTAAAGGTGTCAGTCGCCTCTATCCAACCGGGTAGAGGTGCTACGGGCGTAATCCACCGGGTCATAGCCCCCGGTGTTGTAAGTTTTCTTAAAACTTAGAAAGCCCCTAGGAGGCCGTAGTGTGTTTTGTGCGAACTCCTTCCCTTTAGGTCCCTGCAGTAACTTCAATTTTATTAGGATTGTTTATTTTATTTCAGATCCTTAAACCTCTTTACACGTGCGCAAAGTCCTAAGGGTTAGTGGTAACAGAATTCTTTTCACTCCATATAACATTAGTGACATTTAAGGACAAAAATTAAGGACCAAGTCTTAGAAAATTTAGACTTAGGATGCATGCACACTTTAGGGTAGAAATACAGAACACAGAAAACTTAGTGACATTCCCCTTAGGATTATTGTATGTTATTAATACAACCTTAATCAAGTCTAATTAAATTTAAATAATCAATTAATAAGAAATTTTAAATATACTAGGGATAAGTCAGATAAAAATTTGCGAAAGTCATACAACCTTTAATAACCAAACCAAATAATAATTTCAACCAATGTAAATTAAACTTATGAAACGATAAATAACATATATTTGTTTAATAAAAGTAAATAAATTCTTAAATTGAAAATAAAATTTATATGTAATTAAACATTGAAATTACAGATAAAATTAACCTAATTAATAAAACATCAAAGTCATAAACTTATAACCAAAATTAAATCAAATCATAAAAAAAGGTTAATAAATGTCAATGAATAAAATAATAATAGTAATAATCTAATAAATCATTAACAAGTTAAATAAAGTCATAAAAATTTCAATTAAACATTAACACTCAAATAAATCAATTAAAATTTAAATAAATAATTTAGAATTAATAAAACATTAAAATGTTTAATAAATCATTAAAAATTCAATAGATCATTAAATATATAAAGTTAATTCAAATACACTTAAAGAACCAATCATATTAATCAACCTTAACAATCAAAATTTATTCTAAAACAAACTTCAAAATAGTAAAGACATTAAAACTTAAACTTGAACTAAAAATTTCCTTTGACCCTTCAACAAATCAATTTCAATCAATTAGAAAAGTTCAACTAAAAGTAAACCCAGGATATATCCAAACCACACAGCCTATCGCACACACTTAGATTTGTTTGCTAGGACAACCGACTCTAGCTCTAGGTTAGGCCGGTGTTTACTTTCTTGCTGTTGTGTGACGGGCTTTCTCGATTTTCATTGCATGCTTGTATGATTGACACTGAGTGTTTGTTTACTTTTATTGCTCTCTGTGATATGATGTGATGGGCGATAGATTACCCCTAGGTTAGGAACGATCTGGATGCTCACAGAATCTTATGCAGGTGGCCATGCTCGTGCAGGGCTAAATAAAAAGGGGGTAAATTAAAGATTTAAATTAACAATAATTTCTGCAGGTGCTTCAGAAAATGCTAAGCCCCCTTTAAAATTAAAAGAGCATGGCCAAGTGTGACTGATAAATTTAATTTGAATATATAACTGCTTGGGAATGGTTTTATTATAAATGTCTAGGATAACCTTGCAGGTGTGTCTAGATTTTCTTTTTCTTTTTGGAATGTAATGTAAATGTAATTATTTGTTAAAGTCAAATGTTGTGAAAGTGATTCAAAAGTGGGATATCACACCCAACTCGGAATCCAAAGAGAGGAGAATGTCCCTTAGGGGAGTATTCTCTTCTATTTGGAAAGCCAAGTTAGGGTGGTTCTAATATCCAAAGAGAAAAGAAAATACCCCTTCCGGGATGAGTTTCTTTTCATTTGGATATCCAGGCCCGGCGGACCCAAGGAGCTCGTAGCGGACCCAAGGAGCTCGTAGCAGATCCAAGAAGCTTGTAAAGGAAAGAAGACAAAAAGTGAAGATGAAGAAGACGAAGAAATGAAGATAAGAAGAAAAGTATATCCCATTTTGAAATCACTTGCGTCAGTCTTAGGATTAGAATCCGGGTTTGTTGTCAGTGGTACCCGGCCACTTTACTTTTTCAGCAGACCCTGGGTTGTAAATAAACTGGACATTGGACATTATATTTTTGGATAATTTAATTTGAGTGTTTACATTGTTTGTGCACTAGCTTTTTTTAGGACTCTTGCATGCCGTGTTTTGTTTTAGCCTGGATACGCATCGGAGTGTTTTTTTGGTAAGGATCACGATAAACTTTTTCTACTTGAAATTTAAAATAAAATTTTTTTTAGGCTCACATAGAAACTCTAACGAATCTAAGAAGTAAGCTCGGACCGCCGAGAGTCAGCATAAGCATATTATTACTTTCTCTTCCTTGTTAGGCACCTCCCCGCCTGCGGGTTCTGGCAGACCACCTGGCCTATTAGGGTGCAGTTCTGTCAAGGGGATGTTGTGCAATCTCTAGGGAAAAATCTATTTTCTAAGCCTGATTTTAAAACTGCTTCATAAATCATTTTTATGCATTCGAGTCAATTAGCATGCATTGCATTAGATACAAATTAAAAGAGTCTAAAATTTTAATTGCATTATGCTCCTAGGCATTATTTACCCTACATAAGTAAAGGGGCCAATTAGGATTTATCTTAGATGTCGGCCCCGATTTCTCAAAACTTAAATAACGTCCCTACCCATCTTTCATAAAAGACTGGACACATGGATTTGAAGCGCCTAGGTGGTTAGCTGGCTCCCCAATCCAGGCCGGGGTAAGTCCAGATTTGCACTGCATTAGCCAGGTTCGGGTCACTACTTTGTAGTACCCAATTTAGACTTAGGTTCTGAGGCAGATTTGTGAATCTTAAGTCCTCACCCTTCGGGAATAAAATCCCAAATTTCTAATAAAATGTCAATTCAAACCTAAAAATTTTCTCTCTTAAAATGTAAAGCCCAACATAGGATAGACTGAGGTTGCCTCTGAGCTTCTCAGAATCCGACACCTCCTACTTTTCTTCCTTTGACTCGTTAATAAATGTTCAATGTTGAGCTTTCTCCTTGAAAATTCTCACTTCTTTTCTTGCCTTCTACTTTGTAATCAAAGGGTACGAAATCACTGCTTTAATCGAGAGTTTTCTTAGGAGTAACCCCTCCTAGGATATAATTAACTATAGGGGCTTGCCCCTATAGGGATTTGAGAACCCCAGATTAAAATAAACCTTGTTTTATTCTTATAAAACAAGGGAAAAATCTTTGGGAACGCAGACATATTTTAAAACCTCATTTCTAATTTTTAAATATATTTATAGAATATTATTATTATCTTTCCAGATAATATAATATTCTATTTATTATATTCAATTTTAGAAATGATGACTTTTATAAAACCCATTCTTTCTTTTGGGTGTTTTTGAAGAATGTTATGTTCGTCTTTTCAGATGATACAATATTCTCCTTATTACACTTAAATAAAGGGATGGAGGAACTTTTCAAAACTATATTTCTATTTTTAAACACATTCTACAGAATTTCGTGTTCATCTCTCAAGATGATACGTTATTCATAGAATTGTGTTTGACTATAGAAATATTATTTTCTAAAACCCTGTTTTGATATTGAATCCATTATAGAATAGTGTGTCAGTCTCCCGAGACTATACTTTATTCTTAATGCAGTATTCAATTACAAAATAGGAGAAATCAAAATCTGCGTGGCGACATAAATTTTCCCACCAAGGTGTGCCCCTTAGAAGAAATTGAGAGCATTATTAGACAAGGCCATGATTAAGAATATAGAGGGAATTTGGTAGATTTTATAACTGCTTCAAAAATGTAGCTATTAAGATTCTTTTGTCCTTCACATTTTAGAGATGTGAATGTTTATATGAGGAGATGTCCTAGGTTCTAAATAGTAGGAAATTTATCTAAGAGATGAAATTACCTTGAATTACATTTTGGAGGTAGAGAGCTTAATGTTTGGGGAATAGATTTCATGGGTCAATTTGTATAGTCATTGAAAAACCAATTTATATTAATAGCAGTAGACTTTGAAATCAAGTTGATTGAGGGAGTAGTTGTCCTCAAGTGATACTTGGGTGGTGATTAAATTTTTAAGGAAAAAATATATTTTCTAGATTTGGGACACAAACCTATAAATAGCCAATTTCTTGGAGATATATGCAACTTTCAAGTATAATGGGGCCTCTGACAACACCATTACACTTAGGTTGTTTCCATTTTCTCTTAATGATAAAGCTAAGTTTTGGTTAAACTCTTAACCTCAAGGCTCAATTATCATTTGGAATGAATTAGTTCATAAATTCTTAGCCAAGTACTTTCTTCCGTATAAAATAGTTAAACTTAGGAATGACAACACATTATTCACCCAATTAGATAGTGAGTCAATCTATGAAGCTTGGGAAAGATTTAAGGAGTTACTAGGGATTCCCTCTGCATGCCTTACCTGATTGGCTAATTATCAAGACATTTTATAATGGGTTTGTAGGATAGTTAAGGTATGCTATAAATGCTGCAACAGGAGGATCTTTGATGTCTAAGCCTTTTGATGATGCCTATGTGATAATTTAAGAAATGACTACAAATAATTTCTAATGCCCTTCAGATAGGAACCATCCTAAGAAGGTAACTAGGGTTTATAATTCTAATATCTTATAAATATGAACTTCACAAGCAGCAGTAATTTCAAGAAAAGTATATAATCTAAGTATTAATTCTAATCAAGGAATGTCCATAAGTGTAGAGGAGAATGTGTATGGACAAATGGGTGGGCCTTACTCTTCTAGTGTAGAATCATTGAATATGGTCAATAATAGGCAGAACAATCCTTATTCCAATACTTACAATCCAAGTTTAAAAAATCATCTTAATTTAAATTGGAATAATAACCAACATAATGGGAATAAAATTGGCCTAGCAACCACTTTAAGGCTTCATTTGGGATGGCATTCTTACTACTTTTAAAGCAGCTTTCTAGTACAGAAATTTCTAGTTCTAAAAATTTTTCTACTAGAAAGCTGCTTTAGAAAGTATTAAGAAAGTTGTCCCAAATGAAGCCCAACTTCACAAGAAACTAAAATGCTCAACAACTTAATTTTGGTAACCCTAGACCTATTTTTTCCACCTAAGTTTAATTCAAGTAATCAATATAAAGATAAAAAACCCCATTTAAAAGACTTAGTGTTGCAAATGAGAACCTAATTATAGAGTCAACCTGCAACCATAAAAAATATTAAAAAGCAATAAGGAAAATTAGATAATTCATTAAATAATAGACCACAAGGAACATTACTTAGCAACACTGAGGTGAACCCAAGTGATCTAGGAAATGATCAATTGAAAGCAATTAAGTTAAAGCATGGGAAGGAAAATGGAAAAAAGTTTAGAGAGGAAGACCATAGCGAGGACTAAAAGTTGAATCTAACCAACCAATTGAGCAACATAATTAGAACATAGAAGAAGAGAAACATATTAAGAAGGTTGTAAATAGACAACCATCATATTTACCTCAAATAATTTAAAAGCAAATTTTGAATAAGTAATTCTCTAGGTTTTAAAGGTTTTTATGAAGTTCATCATTAATATTTTATCTGCTGAAGCTCTTCAATAGATGCTTAGTTATGTTAAATTCATGAAATATATCTTGTGAAATAAAAACAAATAGGGAAATTTTGAGATTATGGCATTAACTGAGGAATATAGTGCAATTATCCATAAGAAACTCCCCTAAACATTAAAGGATCCTAGTAATTTTACCATCCTTACACTATAGGGGAGAGATTTTTGGTAGGGTACTATATAACTTAGGAGCCAATATAAACCTTATGCCATTATCCATTTTTAAGAGACTAGATCTATAAGAGGTTCAATCTACCATTGTGACCCTTCAATTGGATAATAGATCCCTAACGTATCTTTGGGGAGGTTAGGGGGCGAGGGGGTGGGGGTGGTTATAGAGGCTGTGTTGGTAAAGGTAAACAACTTTACTTTTTATATGGGATATAGAGGTAGATTGGGAGATTCGAATCATATTAGGGAGATCATTCTTGGCCATTGATAAAGGTATGATAGATGTCTAAAAAGGAGAACTGATTATGAGAGTTCAAGATCAGGAAATGAATTTTAATGTCTTCAAAATTATGTATTTTTTTAATGAACCTATTAATGACCATTGCTTTAGGGTAGATCTAGTGGATAGATGTATGAATGAAAATATAGATCAAATGTTAGATTTCGACATTATAGAGAAAGCTTTGACCGAGGATGAGACAGGACAGCCTAGAAGTGACACTACTCTCTTCTTAAGAGATGCACCTGGAATATACAAAGAAAGATTAAATCCATTAGATACTTCAATTATAAGGAATTCATTGAAACCTTCCATCACTGAGGCACCAGCTTTAGAGTTAAATGTTGCAACTTGAGCTCACGAGTTTATATTTTTTATGATAACAAATATTGTGGCTCACATATTTATATCTCTTTGTTTTTGTATTTTATATTTATTAGTATTTGTTTTAATATTTTAGGAACACCATGCGCCATCCAACGAAGATTCAGGGCTCAAGATTTGGTAGAATAGGCTATGATGAAAGAGTTTGTAATTTTCATATATTTATTTTTAATTTTTGAGTTAAGTCCTGTAAGGGTCTATGCTAACCTGGTGACCATGCACACACACAGGGGGAGAAAAAATAATATAAAATATTTTAATTTTTCTAAACATTGTACTGTGTGATATTAATCATACTGTATGATCTAGTGTTACAGAAATTAATTAAAATATTTTTTTCTAGAAAAGATAATTTTGAAATATAACTAATCATACAGTATGAACACCACATCGTACTGGATGATATGTTATAATTAGAAACCCCACCAATTATTAAATTAGGCAAATTTGAATTAGAAATATTGCTCTAATCGCACTATATGATCTGGATTATACAGTACGATGTGTACAATCTCGCCTAAATTAATCCTATGATTAGTCAATCAAATCTGCTTAATTTTGATATTCTGATCGTACTGTAATAAATGGATCATACTGTATGATCCACAGAGATGATATTTGGTCATCCCAGGATTCATCCTAGATGATTTGCAGGTTGATTAAACTAATCGTATGATATGATCCTGAGATTATACTGTACGATCTTCAACGGTTGAATTGAATTTTTAGGGTTTTTTGAAGCTGTCTATTTAAGTTTTTCAAAAGACTTTGTATGAGTCTTTGGCATGCATTGAGTCATTTTTCCTTTGGAGAAAACTTGAAGAGAGAGCCTTGAAAAGGAGAGAGGAAAGGGTGGAGTTTAAGAGGGAGAAGATCCTTCGAGGGGGTTTCAAGAGAGTGTGGAGGGGGTTTCATATGGTCGCTCCGGTAAGCTTACACCTTAGTACCATCATTGTCAAGATTTATCTTGAGGAAAGTTTTGAGAAGAAGAAGATCTCTTTGGTGTCAAAAGACCAAGCTACTCCACCGCACATGGGAAGGTGAAAGTGATTACAGGTTCTCTGCCTCACTAGGACGGTAAAAAAGATTCCAGGTTCTCAGCCTCACTAAGAGGGTGAAAAGGATTCTAGGTTCTCTGCCTTCACCAGGAGGGTGAAAAAGGATTCCAGGTCCTATGCCTCACCGGGTTAGTGGAAGAGATTTTGTAAGGGCTTATCTACCTTGCTGTGGGGGAAAAAAGAGAGTCACTAAAGGTTTAGTGCAATACCTGGAGCGGAGGTCTCCAGGGAGTGGATGTAGGTCAGGTTAACCGAACCATTATAAAATCTGGTGTGTTTGTTCTTATTACTTTTTCACATTTTAATTTCAACACTTTTATTATCTATGATTAATTATTATGGTTTAAATCTCTGATTTTCTATTATTATGAAACTAATCTGCTTCCGCTTCCGGTGATTAAATTGTTTATTTTTAGATATTGAAAAAGTTATAAAAAGATTTTCTTTTTTTAAGAAAAAGTTATAAAAAGATTTTCTTTTTTTTAAAGAAATTTTTAAAATTACCAATTCACCCCCCTCATGGTTAGCCTCGGGCTAGTTCTTTAGGATTTCACAACCCTCATGAACTTTCATTAAAGGCTTTACCTACACACCTTAACTTTTCCTTCTTAGAATATACATCAACTTTACCTATAATAGTATCTGTTAAATTGGATGAATCATAAGAGGCACTAATGAGGATTTTAAGGGCCTATAAAAAACCTTTTCGTTGGATCATTATATATATTAAGGGAATAAGTCCATCGATTTGCATGAAAAAACTTTTGATGAAAGATAACCACCATTCAAAAGTAGATGCATAAAGAAGGCTAAACTCTTCCATCAAAGAGGTAGTTAAGAAGAAAATACTAAAGTTGCTAGATGTTGGGATGATATTGTCACAACCTAACCCAATATAACCCATAGACATAAAGGGTCATACCATGTTGGATGTTGATAGACCAAGCCCAAGATTTATTTTGCAGAATTTTTTAATTTTTTGTAATTATTAGCAAATAATAGAGCTCCTAATTAAATGCCAATAAATAAAAACTACACATCTATATCTTTTCTTTTTGTTAATCTTCAAAATATATATATACAATAAAATCTTTATAATATAATACATGACTCTAAAATAGAGCATAAAATAGTCATTTCTGTATAAAATAAAAAAAATAAAAAAAATACTTTTATAGACTTAGAGTATCACAACTTACATTCTAAGCTACTAAACTTGCTCCTTACCCATGCCTTGACCTGAAATAGAATGCAAAATTGGTGTGAGTCAACACAAATCAGCTGGTCATATCCACTGATCTAAATTTTTAATACCCAACATTCAGTTAATTGAATTAAAAATAGTTATTAATAGGTTATTATCCTAAACAAAGTAATGCTAGAACATAACTAAAATTAAATAAACTTTGCACTAAATATAAATAAATAAGCACTTCGTATGTCATAAGAAAATTTAATAAATTTTTCTCAAGCTTTTATACCTCCCAATAGAAATAGATATAAAAAATTTAGACCCTAATGACGCCTTATGCTAGCATATTAAAAATGGTCCTTATAACTCCCAAATGCTTAGCAGGATAGAAATTTAACATTTCAGGCCCTTATGACTCCTAGTGCTTCCAATATAATATAACTTCCTCCCAATATTAGAAGTACTTAGAATTATACACTTCAACTAGATAAACACATTTATAGTTACATTTCAATAAAAATAAATGGAAATAATCAAAATGTAGAATAATATATAATGTAATACTTATAGCCAAAATACTTAGCTGATTGAGAACAAATTTCTCATTTTTAGAATTGTACCAAATTATCATGGATTGTCTAAAACATCATTTTAAAGCCTTTAACGCATTACAACATTATTTTTTGAGGTTAAAACTATTTTTAATATTACTAAAAAGATCACACTTTCTAGTCTACCCACTAGAAATTTTTAAATAAAATACTAAAATGTTTAGAATATTCATATCTATAATGTACAAAAAGTGATATGATAAACATTTAATAAATATGAAGTTATTCATATTTTTATATTACAAATTTTTAATTTTAATTAGAAAAATCCAAAAACTCTCACATTATTAAAAATTGAAATGAGCAAAATGTAACCTATCTTGATCCGGACAACTTCTTGAATTGAGATGATAATAGAAAATGACTTGAAGTAGACTGAACCCAAATTTATCTCTCTAAAATCCTCTTCTCTCTCTGTAAGCTCATAGACTTAAAAGGGTTTTTTTTGCCAAAAGGATTTTCAAGTGGATTTTGATATTTTTATAAAATATTAATATGGCGTCATGGTGTCAGAACCCCCAGCATTGCATCACTCTCAACAGAGTACATGACACCGTACTGTCCAAGCTAGCGCCACAAAATTTCCCTTAAATTCTTAAAATTACAAAGAGCTCAATGGTCACTACCAACCACAATGCCACTACACTCCTAATGGAAAATTTTAGGTATCAGGTTTCATGTGTATAAACCCATGGGAAATGCTTCAAAGCAAATTCATGCATACAGAACACTCTCAGATATATATAGAATAAAATGTAGAAATTTTTAACACACCAAACTTACCGGGTCAAAAGAGGTTTAGAACTTAATACAATAAGTATTATAATCATCCCTCCTTAGAAAAACATCATCCTCAATATTTCTACATTCAAATTAGGTAAACTTGTCAAGGTATAGCTATCTCATCTCAGATTCTTCTTTTAAAGTAGCATATATGTCACTCATGTGCTTCGACTACACCTTGATTATTAGAATCTATTTATTTCTTAATCTTCAAACATCATGTCAAAAAATCCTTTCTTGTTCTTCTGTATAACTTAGATTAGGATGCACCTCGACATTTTGTGTAGATATTCAATTTCAAAAGTATATATCCATTTCCTCAAAGACAACATATGGAATACATTGTAAATGTTATATATATACTTTGGTAATAGTAACCTTTATATTGACTTCCCAATCCTCTCAACCACTTCAAAAGGTCTGATGTTCCACATACTCAGCTTCTCTTATTTTCTAAACATGCTTATACATTTCATTAGTTCGATCTAAACATATAATAAATACCCAATTTGAAATTTTATGGCTCGATGTTTCACATCATAGTGTTGTTTCTGCATATTCTATACAATATTTAATCAATCTCTGATCAAATAAATCTTTTCAGTAGCATCATAAAAAAAAGCTAGCTTAACAAGACTCTTTCTCCTCGCCTCTATTCAAGTTAATGGGGTTATACATTTCTTTCCTTTACGGAGCTTCATAAGGGGCCATATATATGCTTGACTAAAAATGTTTAATATAGGTAAACTAAATCAGGGGAATGTGAACCTCCTAGCTTTCACCAAAGTCTATAACATAGAGCTTCAGAAGATCCTCTAATACCTGAATAGTCCTTTTAGATTGTATGTTAGTCTACGGATGAAAAGTCACACTAAAGTGTAATTTGGTGCCTAGACCTTGTTAAATGCCTTTTCACCATCTGGAAGTAAATATATCATCTCTATCAGAGACTATTACCTTCTAGACTCCATGCAATCTTACAATTTCTCATATATATATAGATTTATGCTAACCTGTCTATAGAATAAACTTGTTAAATTAAAATGAAATACTTAGACTTTTCATATGATCTACTATAATCCATATAGCATCATTCCCTTTCCTTGATCTCAGAAATTAATAGCAAAAATCAATATCATCGCTTCCATATCTATGTTCGAGAAATCCATAGCAAATGCGCAGACTTTGTCAAATGGTTTATAGCAAACCAAATAGCATCATGCCCTTGCTCTGATCTAGGAAATCCATAACATCATGCCCTTGCCTCAATCTAGGAAATCCATATTAAAATTTATTTATACTCTAGAATAGGAAATGGTTATAGAAAACCACCCAATCATTGATGTTCTACTTTCACTAAATGATAAGATTCACATTTTGAAATAAAGTCAGTCACATTCTTCTTCAATCCAATCCACTAGAATATACCTTTCAAATCAAAGTATATTTTACTAGTTTTCAAATGTATAGTAAAACCTGAATAGTATGCTTCATGCATAGTTTCATGCCTTAAATCTCTGACATTAGAAACCCATTGCTTGTTCTTATAGAGATGATGCTAGAATTACATAATAGTAATTTAGGTTGTTTACTAGATTTGATTTGATCGATAAGCTTCAAATATTCTATATTTGACCACAGAGCTTTATAAATTCTTTTCTACAAAGATGATTGTATAATCATCTAAGCCAAAACATCCAATTTTTTATCGATAGATAAAATTACCTCTAGTTCTAATAACTACATATCTTGAATTAGGAAATCATTAGAAGTGAAAATTTAAATTATGGTTGTTAAATAAATTGAACTATAATGGCAAACCAAGAGAGGGGTGAATTGGTGTTTTAAATATTATTTTCAAAAATTTTCTTTTCAAAATTTAAATCAAATTCACTACTAAAATTTAAACGTTAACTATTCAAAGCGGAAGCAAATAATAAAATAACAAAAAATATTGCTTTTTAATTTTAAAGAAAAATAAAGACTTTTTTGTTCTTCTGATTTTTCAGATTTTTATTTCTTTACCTTTTACACAAAAACTAAATTCAAAATGTTCATACCATAAAGGTGTCAATTCTTAACTCAGATTTGTAGGAAAATAAATTTGCAAAAAAGTAGAGTGTAAAAATTAAAGAGCAAAAAATAAAGAAACGAGCTCACCAGATTTTTTATAATGGTTTGCTTAACTTGACTTACATCCACTCCCAGGAGTCTGCCTTTTTAAGTATTGTACTAAAACCCTTTACTGTCTATCCTCTTTCCACCACAGTAAGGCAGAGAAGCCCTCAAAATAATCACTTTCACCTTTCCCAGGTGCGCAGAGTAGCTGAATCCCTTTCATCTTCCCTAGTGTGATGGAGTTACTAGTGCCTCTTTGACACGAAGAGTTTCTTCTCGGAGTTTACCTCAAGTAAATCTTTGACACATGGAGGAAGAAGATGGATGTTGGCTGGAGAAACCATGTGTAGACTTTCTCTCATACTCCCTTGATCCCATAAAGCTATTCTCCCTCTCACAACTTCACCTCTCTCTCTCTCTCTCTCTCTCTCTCTTGCTCAAAACCTTCTCATCAAACCCTTGCTTATAGAAGATACAGAGCCCTTGACTACTAAAGACTATCTTTCATGAAATAAAATATGATTAAATAGTAGGTTTTCAGAAAATCTTAATTTTTAATTTAGCCGTCTTTATTTGTATAGTACTATCTAAAGATCGTACAGTACGATTAGTTTAATTCTTCCTTTTAGTAATATATAATTAATGTTAGCTTGTATGATCAGCTCTAAAATTTTCACTAATTGTCCAGTACAATGTTAGGGCCGTACAGTATGATTAAAATAATTAAATCATAGATCATCTAAAATGAACTCCTAGAAGACCAAAAATCATATATTTGTGTGAGACAATACAATTGTAATTTTACCACACGATCTTAGCAGTTAATTGCCTCAAATTTGATTGCTTAATCATAGGGATTAAATTAGATAAGCTTTTATTTAAACCCTACAGTACAATTAAAGTCATACTGAATGATTAAACCAAAAATTCAAAATTCAAAATATTGCTTAATATTAAATGGCGACAGGGATTTTTGATTTTAACTAAACATCCTATATGATTTAAATCATATAGTATAATTAGTTCATCTTTATTTTAATTTCATTTTCTTAATTTAAATGCCTTAATTAATTTATGATTGAATTATCATACAATACGATCTTGATAATATAATATGATCATCAGAAAAATTAAAACTTTAAGTTTCACTCCCCCCATGTGTGTGCATGGTTGCTAAACTAACATACACCTTTTATATTGATTGACTTAAGAAAATAAAAAACACATGCACTTGTATAAATCAAGCCTATAATACCTAGTCTTGAGTCTTGATTCTTTGATGGTTCTTGGTGTATGCTAAACCTGAAATGTTAGTATACATAAAAAAATAAATGCAATAATAAAATATAAGAGAAATAAGATACAATCCAATAATATTTGTTATCATCAAAATACAAACTCGAGCTTCTGAATTGTAATAATCCCCCTCTTTTTTATGATGAAAAATATTATTGGCAGAATTACAAGTAAATTTTATTTTTTTCCTAAGTTCTCCTCCTTACTAATTTTTTTCTTTTAAAAATTAGGGAGATACTGCAAAAAACATTATTTAAATAATAGCACAATACAATCACAATAAATAATAACAAATTATGCAATAAAAAAATACTAAGCAATGAGAATAATATTATACATTAATAATATCCTACTCCCCCTTTGGACATCACTAAAAAGGAGAACTACAAATTGAACACTAATACAAAAAATACAACTAAGAAATATAAAAAAAAATTATAAAAAAATAAATAAGCTACAGAGTACATAATATAGCTACTCGTAGGAGGGTCCCTGATTAGGTGGTAGTGAAGGTGGTTGGATGTAACGGTAGATCGAGCCAAACTACTCACCAAATTAAGTATGGTCAGCCTTGTGCTATTGCTACTACTACAACTAAAACTATATCTGATCCCAACACTAAGTGGACTCCTGGATATGTGTCTCCAGGAGCATCTTCAGGAAGTCAAATCTCTCTATCATTATGTCATAGAAAGGTGGCTGGTGCATATGTGCTGGCATTGGTACTAGAGCTTATACTGGAGCTAGAAGGTGTCCCCCTTCCTCATCAAATTCCTACTCCTTGGTAATTGTTGTTGAAAAGGAGGTGGAAAAAGCCATCAGTGTAGAAGGTAGGGAATGTGTCAATTGGTGTAGGATACATGAGCTAATATTTTGTATCTAAGATATAGGCAATGATGTGTCTTAAAGCTAGGTTCTGCATACATCAAACTCAAAGTTTTCTAATATATGTCAGATTATCAATGTAATGCATAATCATATCCATTGCATTGAATTCTATACTAAGCATAATTTAGTAGGTAACAATCAATAATAAGGGAGTAATGTTCACTCTATCACCAACCTTAGATAATATTGAGGTTCTAATAACATACTAGATGATGCATGTATTATGGGTAAAAGAATTTACTAGAGGAAGGTGCTAATTAATAAGTGCATTTCTAATGTTAAGATTTACCTGAGTCAAGTCATAATCTCCCCTAGAGCTTATACTGTGTGGTGTTATACCTATGGTGGAAAGGTGTAAGGTTTTACCAAAGTATTGATAAGTAATTTCTACTCAACATCTACAGACACAAGATTGCATAGTCATTCTTTCAGCTTGGAGTCTTAGGCTTGCGAAGAATTCAAATAGCATTTCAAAATTAAAAGGAAAGATAAGGGCAAAGATGAATTATAATGTGGTGCTAGTGAAAGATCTAGAACTTGATAGTCTAGAATATCTTGATTTAGAATCCTAGATGGGGTGATATGGGCTGCCTTATACCTATGATATGTGGACTCGTCTTTTATAGATTGGAATCTATAATCCATAGGATGATAAGAGAAACTTCCTATTAACACCCAAGAATGCTTGTCACTGGCTATGGGGATGCTAAGGTAAGGATTAAAATCTAGAAAGACATAGGATTTGGAAGGTTGTGTGCTTAAAACTTTAGGATAACCCTTTCTTATATATGCCTCAACTGATCATATAGTACGATTCAAATCGCATAGTATGATAAGAAGAATTTAATTCATCCTGGCCAAAGAGCTCAAAAAGGTAATCAAATCATACAATATGATTAGGATTGTACTTGATGATCTTTGTTAAATTATTCATCTTGAGGAGTCACCTTATATAATCTTTGACCAAACTTATCATATAGTACGAACAAGTGCTCATATATTATGATGTTTAATTAAATATCATATCAACCGAATTAAATCACCAACAATCATTGACATGTGTATCAAACTGGATGAAATATATGTTTGTACAGTATGAACATCAATAATTGAGGTAATTTGAACCGTTGGATTGACTAAATGGTGCTGATGTGATGATATGTGTAGATCGTACAGTACAAAGTTAATCATATAATACAATGTGATTAAAACTAGGATTTGTGAGTGATGATCAGGGAAATTCTACAAGCTAAAACATACACGCAAATAATTACTATTCATAAAAGAGATAAACAATTTTGATAAAAATAAAATACACAACATAAACATAAAACAAACAAACATGTAACACGAACAAAACAAGCAAATAAGCTCACTTCAACTTACCTCTACCATAATATATATGCATGAATATCAATGACACCTAGTCTAATCCCAAGTGTGCTAAAAATGTCATAATTGAGGGGTACGGTAAAGATGTTTTTCAATTAATTTTTAGTAGCCAAATGGTGCAATTCTATATCTCCATTTACCACATGAACTCTAATGAAATGATGTATAATATCAATATGCATTGTGTGAGAATGTTGAATGGATTCTTTGAGACGCAGATCACAATAGAGTTATCACAAAAGATAGGAATAGTGCTTATAGAAAGTCAAGGTCAAGAATTTGTTTTTTTAGCCATAAGACTTGAGCAATATAACTTTTTATAGCTATATATTTCGCTTCAGCTATGGATGGTCAAGAATTTGTTTTTTAAGCCATAAGACTTGAGCAACATAACTTTTTATAGCTATATATTTCGCTTCAGCTATGGATAGAGATATAAAATTTTTCTTTCGATTAGATCAGGAAACTAAAGATTGCCCTATGAATTGAAATACACATTTTTACATTGATTGACTCAAGAAAATAAAAATTATAGACTCTTGCATAAATTAAACCTATACTACCCAGACTTGAGTCCTGATTCTATAACAATGCTAGGGGTATGCAGAGCCTAAAATATTAGTACACATAGAAAAATATATACAATAAGAAAATATATGAGAAATAAGATACAAGAAGTAAGCAGAAGACTTAACATCCCAAAAAACGTTCTACTCAAAGCATCTACCACTATATTTGCCTTACCAAACAACACTGAACAGTTAGATCATAGTCCTTAATAAATTAGAGCCACCTCTTCTATCTCAAATTCAAATCTTTTTTGTGTGAAAATGTACTTTATGTTCTAATGATAAGTGAAGATCTTGCATTGGACTCTATATAAATAGTGCCTCTAAATCATTAAAGTAAATATAATAGTAATAAGCTCTAAATCAAATGTCACATAATTCCTTTCATATGCTTTTAACTTCCTATAAGTAAATGTTATAACCTTTCAGTGTTATATTAGAACACATCCCAATCATGTTAATGAAGCATCCCTAAAAACTTGAAATCCCTCTGCACCTGATGGGATGGTCAAAATTAGAGCAGATGACAAATTTACTTTAAGCTTTTTGAAATTCTCCTCACACTCAAGCATTTAGATAAATGCTACTGACTTCTAAGTCACACTTATTAGAGGCAAAAAAAATGAGAAAAATTATTTATAAATTTCTTATAATAATTGGCCATACCTAAGAAGCTGCATACCATAGATACCATAGTAGGCCTTAGCTAATCAACAATAACTTCAACTTTTTAGGAATCTATAAAAATACTTGCAAGACATGTCCCATAAATGAAATACTCTTCAACCATAATTCACGGTTGAAAAGTTTTTATGTATAGTTGATGTTGCCTCAAAATTTCTAAAACAATCCTTATATATGTTGTATGATCTTCTTCAGACTTTAAATGGACCAAAATATCATCTATAAACACTATAAGGAATTAATCCTAATAATCCTTAAAGATTTTATTCGTTTGATCCATGAATACTGAAGGCACATTAGTCACCCCAAAAGGAATGACTAAGAACTCATAATGCCCACACCTAATTTTGAATGTAATATTTACTATATCTTCTTCATTCACTCTCAACTGATAAAACCCAGACTTCAAGTCAATCATAGAAAATATAAAAGATCCCATAAGCTGATCAACAAAAGTCGTCAATCCTCAGCTTGTTCTTAATCATCACCTTGTTTAATTCTCTATAATTGATACAAATAGGTATAATGTTGTCCTTTTTCTTCATAAGTAGAATAGGTGCACCCCATAGAGATACACTAGGAAATATAAAATAGTTATTAACCAAGTCCTTAAGTTGTACCTTCAATTCTCAAAGCTCCTTAGGTGTCATCCTATATAGAGCCTTAAATATCAGAGCGGTACCCAAAAACACATCAATGTAGAAGTCAATTTCCATATCAGGTGGTAAATCAGTAAATCCATAGGAAAAATATTAGAAAATTTCCGCATTATTGGATACTCTCCAAAGATTTAGAATATATTTTCCTATCCTAGATAGCTATTATAAATAAAATACAACCCTCTTCTATAATCCATCCACTTACACAATAGTTATCAAACAAGTCAAAACTCCCCTAGCTCCCTAAAATAAGCAACTCTCAATACCTAGAAATAATGTGACTCTCTTCTTCAGACAATCAATTCAGGCTTTATATCGACTCAACCAATCTAAATATCAAATAACATCAAACTTAGAGATAGGCAACAATATAAGATAATATTTCCATTTCCTATCAAATACCTCTAAGTCACGGAAGTAAACTCAACTAGCTATCTCCTATATGCAAAGTAATAGATAATGAAAAATATAACAATATGGAAGATAAATATAATAGGTCAAAGTACCTCTCAAAAATGAATGAGTTACTAGCTCCCACATTAAATAGAATGTGATAAGGTATATTTAAAATATAAGTTTTACATGTAACCATACCTAGAGCATCTCTAGCTTCATAATGAGTCAAACTATATGTGCGTGTCTAAACTAGAGCTAGAGAAATAGAACTAATAGCCTCCCTCTGACCACTACTAGATGGTCTCCCTACTATAGAACCACTGCCTCTATAAGACGATCCCTTAATAAATATGTGAGGTGAAACTATCATAGGCCTCCCTATCTTCTTAATAAAGCTCTTAACCCTAGTCTTAGAATATCTATACGGTCCTACCTAAGGGCACTCAACTACCTAAAGTTTAGTCTATCCATATCAAAAACATTAACATACCATTCGATAACACTAACCTAGGTGGCTCTTGCCATAACTCTAACACACTGGTGCTCCACTTAAAAAACCTCCAGAATTGGTAATATTGTCACTGCTAGGAATAAATATAGATGTTCCATCTGTCATGGTATATCTAGGTCCAAATCTATTCCTCTTCTAGAAAAATCTACTACTAGAAGCCTCACCACCAAACCTCTTCCTACTAGTGACCCACCATTGCTAAGTAGCTACCATGACATTCTCAAGCAGACAGACTCTCTCCACTAGCTCAAAGAAATCATAAATATATAAAGGAACTGATGGTTACCTTAGACTATCCTAAAAACCTCTCAAACAACTATAACAATTTTCCTTCAAACATTTTAAATACCTATGGAGCATCTTGGCTAGGACAGTAAACTCTATCTCATACTATATCACAATCCTATTCCCCTGAATCAGTGTCAAAAATATATACTACATTTGCTGCTACACAAAAGGAGGTGTAAACCATATTTTAAAAATATTTGTAAATTTTGTTAAGTATACATAATGGATTATTTATTGTGTAAAAATTTAGTAAAAATATGTTATTTTAGTTATATTTGTGCAAGAAATGTTCAGTAAAAAAAGCATAAGTACTGAATGAGCATTGCAGCACCCACTAATTCAACGTTGTAGCACTTCCATCTACAATACCCCAGTGCCTAATTCAAACATTCTAGTGTCTGCTACTCTGGAATTTTAAGGAGATTAACACTGCAGTGGACCTAGGGTCAGCACCGCAGTGCATTCCAGCGTCCCTAAGCCAAAAATCAGCATCATAGCACAAGAGTATCAGGAAAATGAGCATGAAGCATTGAGCATTTCAACACCACAATTCTAGATTGCACTATCAACCACTATAACGCTAAATATTTTGTTACACCATGATGGAGCAGTTACTTAAATTAGGAGCCATGCTGACTTAACCAAAAGATGTGTCCATTTAACCATTAACCATGCTAGGTTAGCCCAGAGCCATAGTAGTGCAAGCCCATCAATGTTGAGGCACTAGTTTATCTTTTACAGCTGTGACACCAACATATTGAGCACTGTAGCACCTTAGGCCATTTTTGTACTTGTATAAATAGTTTTTAGTTCTTTTACTAAGAAATTTCTATCATTTTTAGTGGAGTCTTGTACTATTGAGTGTCTTTCTTTAATTCTACCATAGAGTAAATTCTAAGGAGGACTAAGGAAGGGCAAGATACTTTCACTTGGAGATCCTAGCCTATACTATGTAAGATATTCTATTATTAGAGGAAGGAGTGTGAAGAATATCAATTGATCCTTCCGGGTGATATTTATCTTTATTAATTCTCCTATGTTTTTTTCTTATATGAATGAAATGAACATGAGTTTGCTACTTGTGGTATTCATGTCCGCCTAAATATCTAAGTTTTGGGCTCAACCAGGTGGACGCATAACAAGAGTACTAATATAGACTCTTGTGCCTTGAAATAATTTATAGATGTTTTTAATAACTCCTATTGTTAATTTAATGCATATAATGTCAATGTGTGTAGTTAATATTTAGAGTGATATATTGCCTAAATAGGAGAATATTGGAACAAACACAAGTATTGAAATGGAATATTGGTATACCTAGATATAGGATTTAAAACCTTCTAGGTTCTATAAAGATATTATAATTATAAGAAGGCCATAAACCTTTCTTTTCACCCTTATAAGCTTGACTGAGATCTAGGGATGCATATGCTCTGATCCACATCTAAAAATAAGAGTCTCATTATAAAAACTATATTGTCCTGCATTCATTGGTCCAAAATATTATATTTTTATTAGTATCTAATTTTCTTGCAAGACTCCATTAAGTGGCAAAAACTCAAAAATAATCATTTTTATTCAGTAGGATATCTTATGCATCTACATTAGACAGTAGTAGTTTAATTACAATTAAGCAGAACACTTCCTCATAGGATTGACATTCTTCTCTAACTTTATTACTTGATCGATACATATACTTGCATATTTAATGTGCTTTCATTTTTTTTATATCAAAGAAAACCTAAGCTTATTCTTATTACACTCTAGCTCTATGTATAGCTCACACCGTTGATCACATAATCCCCGACCATCAAATTTCTCAAACTAATAAGGGAATTTAGCCTTCTCTAAAACTTCTTTTTTTGCTCGCCTAACCAACAGTGCTTAGCCACCCCAATTAACAAAAATGTAGCTATAGGTACCTTCCTCTCAGAAGGACATTACACACCATTTAAAGTGTCTCTAATATCATAAGCCAATCTTCTACAACTTTGGGCTAAATAACATCTCAAACCTCAAAGGATTCAACCTTAGAAACATCTGCAAGTGTCTATCGTCATCATCAAACCTAATTAAAAAAAATCCTGCTCTAGGCCTCACCCATCAACTGTGTTACTAAGCTAGCAAATTGAGATATCAAGATCAAAACTAATAATAGGAGTAGCACTCTGTACTGGCACTCTCCATCCATCAATCATATTTGGGTCATATAGATCAATCAGATAACCATATAGAATGCATACTACTAAATAAAATATGCACATAAAAATAAATAGAATAAATGCTCAAGACTATGCAAAACTATCTCACTTGATTATAGATCAACTCCTACAACTCTGTTTATGAAAAGCTCTAAAAAAACAACTCTGATACCAAAAAGGGGACTATCATTACCAAACCCAATATAACACATAGACAAAATGGGTCATATCATGTTGGACGGTGACAGACAAAGCCTAAGATATAATTTGAAAAACTTTAGTAGATGATAGAGCTACTAATTAACTTCCAATAAATAGAAATCTCTATAATATAGTAAATGAATACAAACAAAGATAAAACAAATTGGAAAATAGCCATGAATGAGGAAAATTTAAAAAGAAAAACTTATTAGGCTCAGATTATCAAAAACTACAATCTCAGTTACTCAACGGGTTTTTATACCCTTGCCTTGACTTAAAATAAAATGTAGAATAGGTGTGAGTCAACACAACTAAGAAGTTCACACCCACTAATCTAAATTTTTAATACTTAACCCAATATTCATTTAATTAAATTAAAAGCAGTTATTAATAGACTATTATACTAAATAGAGTAATGTTAGCAAATAACATTCATTTGCCTTCCAAAGAATGTCTTTTGGTTTATATAATGCTTTTGCTACTTTTCAAAGATGTATGATAATTATCTTCTTTGATTTGATTGAACAAAGCATTAAAATATTTATTGATGATTTCTCTATATTTGGCACTACTTTTAATAATTGCCTTAAACACTTGGGTTTGGTTTTAAAAAGAAGTGAAGAAATAAATTTAGTTTGGGAAAAATATGAATTTATGGTAACTGAAGGTATTGTTCTAAGGTACAAGATATTAGAAAGAGGGATGGAGGTGGATAGAGCAAAATTTTAGGCTATAAAAAATTTACCACCACCCAATTCTAGGAGAGGTATTAGGGGCTTCTTGGAACATGCAAGCTTTTATATGAGATCATTTACTGGAGAATGATGCCCTTTTGAATTTAATAAAAAATGTCTACAATATTTTTAAGTGTTTATAAAGAAATTAATCAATACACCTATTATTATTACACCAAACGGAGAGCATCTTTTTGAATTCAAGTGTAATGTTAGTGATTTTTTTGTTGGAGCTGTATTAGGGCAAAAATTAAATAATAAATTTAATGTTATTTATCACATTAGTAAGGCCTTAAATGAGGCTCAAATTAATAATACTACAACTAAAAAAGAATTATTTGTCATTATCATTTACTTTGACAAATTTAGATCATACTCAATTGGTAATAAAGATGTTATTTTTACTAATTATTATGTAATCCAATATCTTATCACTAAAAAAGATGCTAAACCTAGGCTTATTAGGTGGATTTTATCATTGCAAGAATTTCAAGTTGAAATACATGATATGAAAGAAATGAAAATAAGTAGTTGATCATTTGCCTAGACATGTTATGGAAAAACTTGCTCATAGTGAAAATAAACTAAATGAGTTTTTCCTAGATGAACAACTATTTGCATTAATTGATCATAGTACACATTGGTATATTAAAGTTGCAAATTTTATTATAAGTAATATTTTGTCATATAACATGTCATTTAACTAAAGAAAAAAAATTTGTGCATGATGTTAAATTTTATTTTTGGGATAGCCTATTTTACTCAGGAAGTGCAAAGATCAAATTATTAGGAGGTGTGTCCCCTTAGAATAAATTAGAAGTATTATTAAATAATTCCATGATTTCAAATATGGAGGGCATTTTAGAGGTTTTAGACATCTTCTAAAATTTTATAATTAGGATTCTATTGACCTACAATTTTTTGAGATGCGAATGACTATGTCAAGAGACATGATAGATGCTAAAGAGTAGGGAATTTATCTAAAAGAGATAAAATGTCATTGAACTACATCATAGAGGTACAGATCTTTGATGTTTGGGAAACAAATTTCATGGGTTAATTTGTCCCTTCATTAGTAAATCAATTCATATTGATAGTAGTAGACTTTGTCTCAAAGTGGATTGAGCGAGTGGTTGTAATACCCACTGATGTGGTATACAGGTCACCTATTTTTACCTAATCTAGTAAGAGTAATAAAATTTTTGCATCTCTAGCTTTTGCAAGTGTTTCTGTGTGCATCTAAATGTCTAAAATTTATTCTGAGGCAAGTATGAGGGGGTTTGTGTTCACAAAATCCAAATTTATAATTTTCCCATTGTGAGTACCATGATGTAGAGATTGGTGGCACTACAACACTGAACCCTCTGTATTTTTTAGAAAGAATGGGAAATGATGCAACATTGTGCTCTCTATTGATTATGTTGCGGTGCCACTATCTATAGCAACAAGATGCAAGATCTTTTTTTAATAAAAATATCAAATTCTACTTTAAAACCATTTAGCTAATCCCCCTTGAGTGATTGTCATTTTATTACAATCTGGGATCCCTAATTTAAATTTAAACTAATTGTAATGTATGATCCAAATCATATAGGATGATCAGTATCAATCAAGAACTCTGCCACCAATAATAAATTAAATAATATTTTGAAATTCAAAAATAAAACTAATAGTATTGTATGATTACGATCATACTGAACGATGTAATTAAATTTTGTTTAATTTAATCCTATAATTAAGTAATCAAATCTTGATTATTTAACATTTCATATCATATTGTACGATGTCCTGATTCATACAGTACGACCTGATTAGCTTCAGGGATGATATTTAATTGCTAGATATCATACATGATGAAAATACTATTTAATTACACTAATCATATTGTATGACCCTTGATATCATACTAGACAATCATTTCAAATATTTAAACTAATCATATTATTCAGATGTGCTCATTTTTTTCTTTTAGCACTTTTATTTTTTGCATTTTAATTTTTGCAATATTATCTTCTTGCAAATCTATGATACTATATTGTGATTGTTTCAGACTAATTTATGTGAGCAAGGAAAAGCAAATTAAAAATTTGAGAATAAAAAAAGTAAATAAAAATATTTTTCTGTTCATTTTCATAAAATTAAAAAATATAAATTTTATTTGGTTCATTGATACTTACTTTCTCTTGTCTTTTTATTTAACATCTTTCGTAAAATGAAAAAGGTTTTAAAAAAGAAAATTTTAAATAACCAATTACACCCCCCCCCCCTCTCGGTGTGCCTAGGGTAGTTTAACAAGATTTAACAGCCTCTTTTGAACTTTCACATTTAAGAGGGAATGGGAGAGAGATTCTAGACAGAGAAAGTTCATTTCAAGAAACTTCAGTCCATTTTTTGCTGTTGGTCCCGTTATGAAAGTTGTATGGATCGAGGTAAGTTAATTCTGCCCATCTCAATTTTTAAAAATAAAGAAATTTTGGGATTTTCTTATTTAAATTATAATTTCATAGCATAGAAATAGGGATAACTTCACATCTATTAAACTTTCACCATGTAACTTTTTATATGCTGTAAATACGTTCATTCTCAACATTTTAATATATTTTTAGGAAATTGTCACCTGGTTAATTGAAAAGTGTACTATTTTTGGACACTTAAAAAATAATTTGAGCTCAAAAAATAATAATGTAGAACATTTAAAGATTCAAAACAACATTCTAAACAATCCTGGGTAATCTAGTGAAATTCAAAAACCTAAAATTCTGCTGAGCAGTTTAAATTGTTGGCTATAGATATAGCACTATAAATTTTGACAATTTGATTTATTTATGCTTATTTTATTGTAATGTAATGATTTATGTGCTTATTGGTATTACAAAATTGTTTATTCCAAATTATTTTAATATTATCATTTTGTGTTTAAAATCCTTATGTTTTGTCTAGAAAAAGAGGAAAAATTCAAAAAAATTGAACCAGCACAGCAGTGCCACAAATACAACATTATAGTGCCTCAAATGCAGGTCCACAACCCAAAGCTCATTTCAGCACTGTTGTGCTAAACTTTGATGCCAAAATGAAGAGCTCGCCAAAATTTTGCTGGAGAGCTTAGCGCCAAAATGCTATCCAAAAAGTGTCGTAGCACTGGATCGAAGTGCCACAATGCCAAATCATCCAACATCACAGTGGGAGTCAGTTGAATCAATATGTCACAATCCAACATGATAAGACCCACTAATGGGGTAGGTCCCATCATGTTGAGCTGTGATAGTTGAATCCCAAGATCTAGTTTTAGAAAATTTTAAGATTTTATCTTCCAATTTAAACCTTTAACACAATAATAAACTACAGAGCTATAAAAATATCCAAAGTGTTGATAATAAACTAATCTACAAAATCTCTTTCATTTTATCATCAAAATATATATACAAAATCTACACTACAATACATGGCTACATAATAGAGAGCTAAGCAAAATATAACAAAAGCTAGCCATGACTATACAAAATCAGAGAAGAATACTTATATAGACTCAAATCAGGTCCTGAACAACTACTCAACCGGATTCTTTCCTTTCCCAAACCTTAAAAATAGAATGCAAAATTATAGTGAGCTAGAACAGCTCAACTAATCTAAATGTCCAAATATTTCCTTTATTAAATATTTTCTAGAATATTTAAATGTAGTATAATAAATCAATGTGTTGAACAAAGTAATAATAACATAATAGTTATCCAAAAATCCAAGTAATAATACTAAGCAGTTAAATAAACAAAAATTTATATCACAGAATAGAACAAAATAAACTTCTTTGGCCCTAGACATAATCTCAAAGGATTCTGACCCCTTATGACTCCTACTATACATAAAGCAACAGAACATGACATTTTCCACAAGAATATGCATGTATGCACCAGAATATCATACTCTTCTCACAATAATATTTCTAAAACTTTTCAATTCAAACCATAATACATATAGTACAATCATATAAATATATATTTCATCACATGGTAGCAATTAAAACATAATTGAGTCCATATTAAAATTGTACAGTTTTCTATAATGATAGGCAACAGAAAATTTTGCTAAGTAGAAATTCACAATTTCAAAATATAACCAAATCACAAGAGATTATGTAGAATCATATTTTAAGACATTAATCATACTACAACACTATATTTTAGGGTTCATATTATTTTTTATTTAATAAAAATAGTTTAAATTCAAAACCCACGGTGTAAAATTTCTGAAAAATATTTAAAATAATTAGAATCTAAATCTCTATAACATATAAAAAATTACATGGTGAAAGTTTTACTGGAGTAAAGTTATTCTCATTTTTTGATAATATAAATATAAATATAATCAAAAAAACTTGAAAAGTTCATATTTTTTAAAATTGAGATAGACATTGTGAGATTTACTTTGATCCAAAGAACTTTCAGAACTAGGCCGTTGGCTAAAAAAAACTTAGAGCAGCTAAAAAATTTTCTTTCCCTCTCAAAATCCATCTCTTTCTCTCCAAAAATTGGCTGCCAAAATGAATAGGTGAAAAATTGAGTCTAAAAGGATATTTTATGTGAAGAAATGGCCCAGTGCCTAAGCACCACTATTTAGCTTTGCAACACTAATTCAAATTCCAAAAACACAAGTGCACAATGTTGGAGCCCTACTATTGAGCACCTAAGCGCTAGTCAACACAACAACTAGGTGCCAGAGCACCTGACATTGTTATGCTCCAAAGGAAAAAATTCTAGATCTTTCCAACTTGCATTCAAACCCCTGAAACTCACTCTAGAATGTATGTAGCCCTTTTTCATACACACATATCATTCCTAAACACATATAAAAGAGTAAAATATAAAATTTCAAATATTTACCTATTTAAATTGGGTTAGAATATGTTGAATTGAACACTAAATTTGGAGGGGTCACATGATGAACCAAAGTGATAACTAGTGAATAGACATGCTGGTGTAGTAGTATTATAGTTCCACCAAGCCAGCTCCACAGTGCTCTTTCAGTTAATTTGTAAAATTATAAATAGTAACCTTAGACTTCTTATAGGGGTTGACACATTATGGAGTTATTTTATATGAGTGTCTGTGAGTGTGAGGGCTATCTTGAGAGGGAGGAGCTTATGTTCTTGTATTTAGAGTGTTGTATTATAGTGAAGCAAAGTGAAGAAGTACAAAGGGGTTATAATTCTAATTATGTGTCTTTTTTAAACATGTTTTATATTATTTACCTTATTATCTTATGTTTGTTAGTTTGTAACTTGATATTCATTCGGTGAAATAAAATATTTGTTATGTTTAATTTATGTAACGATGCATCCTTGTGTAGCTAAACCTTTTCTTTGAATCTATGATTATTTAAAAGGCATATATTGCTTAGAGAAAGTTTAATCTTTAAAATATCCATGGTGTTTTTAAATTCCCCATGCTTCAATTAGTTTATATATAAGACGTATATAAATTGAAAACTAAATGTGATCTAGAGTCTCGATGGAGGGATATAAGAATAATTCTAGAATTTAAAGCTAGTCCAACCATAATATAGACATATGATGGTTAGGATTATGGGGTCTTAAGAATATAGAAGAGTTACATTTAGGGTGGATCCTAATTAATGGTCAACCAAGATCGACAGAGATGAGATGCTACTACTATAATCCATAAGAAAAATGGGAAGTAAACCTCTCTAAGGCAATAGAGTTCTTTTGAAAAATCAAAAATTCAAAATTTTTAAAATTAGTGAAATTTCTTTATATAATTTAAAGCTTTTTTACTTTTAACCTAGACCATCCTTTTATGTCATTTATCTATATATATTTAGCAGTTCAATAGATAGTAGTAAAGTGAACTTAGCATGTCTCTAGTTTGTTCCTCTTGGATCGACACTTTTTATCATTATATTACTTGATATGATTCATGCACTTGCGTTAAATGAGACTTACAGCATAGAAAAATTAAACTTTCATTAGAAAACTGAGTAGTGTGTGTAAACTAAAGTACAAAACTCAATATTTGCTTAAGCTAATAGAAGTTATAGTAATGTCTTATCACTTATCTGCTTAAAATGTATGATTTTGAAGAGATCTAATAATACACTATGGGAGGCATAAGGGCATGAATTTTTGAATATCTGATGTGCTAAGCATTTGGAAGTTATAAGAATCTATTTTATGGTATGTTAGCATAGGGAGTCATAAGGGCATGAATTATGATATTTGTTTATGATGGGAGGTATATAAGCCTGAAGGAAATATATTATTTTTTGTTTTGATATATAAAGTACTTTTTTATTTACTTTCAATACAAAGTTTATTAAATTTTAATTATCAGAAAGCATTTTTCATTCCATACAATTGCTATAAATTACTGCTTTTAAGTTTAGTTACATGTAAAATGGGTTGATTATTAAAAATTTAGATTGGTGGGCATGACCTACTAAGCTGTGTTGGCTCACACCTATTATGCATTCTATTTCAAGTTAGGGAAAGGGGAAAGAGATAGTTGAGGAGTTGAGGTTGCAAATTATGATATGTTCGTTTCTATATAGGTATTTTCTAGTTTATTTTAAATCATGGATACTTATTTTTATCTCTTATTATAGTGTGTAGCCATATATTATAGTGTATAAATTTTATTGTGTATACATTTTGATGATGAATAACAAAGAAAAGAGTTTTTAGATGAGTTTATTATTTGCCGATTAAAAGTTAATTTATAGCTCTATAATTTATTTAAATTAAAGAAATTTAAAAAGTCTCCAAAATTAGATCTTGGGCTTGGTCTATCACAATTCAATATGATTTGACCTATTATCTTTGGGTCATATTGGGTTGAGTTGTTATAGTGGCTACACTTAGGAGTGATACTCAAGTTGTGATTAAATTCTTGAAAATAGATATTTTTTTCTGAATTTGGATCACCTATAGTGTTTATCAGTGATGGAGGATGCCACTTTTGTAATAAAAAAATTGAGACATTAATAACTAAATTTGTGATCTAATATATAATTGTTATTGCTTATCACCCCCTCACTAGTGGGTAAGATGAAATTTTGAATAGGGAGTTCAAAAATATTTTGGAGAAAATGGTCAATCAAAATAGAAAAGATCAAGTTTTCATTGGCAAATTAAATCATATTGATAGTAGTAAACTATGTTTGAAAGTGGATTGAGGGAATGGCAATCCCTAGGAGTGATACTCCGATTGTGATTAAATTATTGAAAAAATATTATTATAGATTTGGAACACCTAGAGCGATTATCAGTAATGGAGGAGCCACTTTTGTAATAAAGGAATTGAGATATTAGTAGCTATATTTGGATCCAACATAGAATTGCTACTACTTATTAACCTGTTACTAATGGCCATGTTGAAGTTTCTAATAGGGAGATCATAAAGATTTTTGAGAAAATGGTCAATCTAAATAGGAAAGATCGGGCTTTGAAGTTAAATGGAGTTATGGGCTTATAGGACTGCTCTCAAGAAACCCATAGGAATGTTCCCCTCACTTCGAATTAGAGTATTAGGCTTTTTGGGCAGTTAAATATATGAATTATAATCTTAAGGATATAGGATAAAAAGGTTATTAAAGTTAAATGAATTTGATGAGTATAAATCGGAAGCTTACAAAAATGCCAGAATTTATAAGAAATAAATTAAGAAATGAAATGATCGTAAGTTGATTAAGGAATTTTCTCCTAGACAGCGAGTGCTTTTAAGTAATTGAAGATTAAAATAATTTTCTGGGAAGTTGAAGTCTAGGTGGTCTAAAACATTTACTATAGCGAAGGTGTAATCTTATGGTGTAGGTGTAGTTGAAAATGAGCATATAAAACTACCCAAATATTTTAAGTGAATGGTTAGAGAATTAATCCTTATTTAGGAGGGGAGATAAACCACCTCAGGCTAACCTTAGAGTTGGCTCTAAACTAAATGTTGGCATTGTTAGGCTGAAGACTATAATCCAAACACTGCTTGGGAGACAACCCAAGAAAGTATGTTGTATGTTTGTGATTTCTATAAAATCATGTGGTTATGAGTATATGAATATTGTATTGTTCTGTATGTACCTTAGAAAACCTTATTACATGAGAATCCTAAACAGTGCTGTGGCCCCACCATTTTAGCCTCGCATCACCATACACTTTAGCAGTATAGTATTATTCATTTTAGCACCGCAATGCTAGTCTTTCTATATTAATTGAATTTGATGAAGCACTATGGTGCCGCATTTTTAAGTAAAATAATGATAAACACTTCTTAAACAAAGTGATAATGATCAGTGAAAAAGACTGACTTTGCAAAATCCTAAAGCAAAGTGTAACAACACTATCTATCATAGTGTCACAATGCTATAATGACATTTGGAAGGATTTTTGTGAAAATTAAAAAGAGAAGCTTGATCAATTGATGCTAGTTTGACTAAGATAGTGTCATAGCACAACCTTGTGCAGCACCACCGTGGCTAATCTTATTATATATAAGGGTTGAGAGGATTTGGATGTTTCACTGCACTTTGAAACTTCTTAAGCTCTTAGCATCCTAATTATCTCTCTCTCTCTCTCTCTCTCTCTCTCTCTCTCTCTCTCTCTCTCTCTCTCTTTCTCTCTATCTCTCTCTCTCTCTCTCTCTCTCTCTCTCTCTCACACACAGCTAAATGGCACCCAAGGTCAGTGGATAAAAAAGAAGAGGAATCCCTCATCTTTTGACTCCAAAAGTACATTAGTGCAGAAGTTAAAGAAAGGCACAATATTTTTATTATGCACAAAAACTTTATCCTTGAGGGAGGATTTAGGAGTCCATGGGGAATGGTATAAATGATGATAGTACAATAAGGGCGGGAGCTATTTACTAAGGAGCTCATAATAGTCATTATCACTATTGTTTGAGAATTCCTCTCTAACATCAAAGAGCACCAAGACAACAAATATTATGTTAGGTGTAAGTGGGTTCCTTTTGATAGTGAGATCATCAAACATGTTTATGATACCCTTAGTATGGAGGTTAATGACTATTTGGCCTTTTACAATGCCCCTATTGATTATGATCAAGGTTTGAGGTTTTTTATTTTCCCCAACTCTAATGCTAAATGGAAAAGGAATGAGGATAAGTTAATAAATTTTCTTGCCTCTACTTTGACCCGAGAGTCAAAGGATTAGTATTATTTTATTTTTACCAAGATGATGCATTTATAGAAAGTCATTTGTAGTCTATTTAGTGTATGCTTAGGGGATCAACCACTATAGTTATGGATACCCCTCCTTGATCTATTTATAGCATAACCTAGTACGGTTTTATGGAAATCCTACTGAGGAAAAGCTATTCCCCAATGTTGCTCTCACTAAAAATATAATTTTATCATTTAAACAATCTACTAGGGAGCCTAGTGAGAGTTTTTCCCTTACTCAGCCTATCTATAATAAATCTAGGGCCACCTAGACTCTTGGTGATTAAGTTGCAGATCTTATGGAGCAAGTGTTTAGGATTTATTAGACTCTAAATGAGTGAAGGAAATAACATGAAGGAATGAGTCACAAAATGGATTATATTTTGCATCAATAGTTCAACTACACTATTATGTTTAACTCAGCCCTTGCACACATGTTTAGGAACTACCAACTAAATGTTGGTCCAAATAGAGTGTTCTTTCATGCATCCTCTACCATCTCTCCCTATAGTGGCCCCTTTAAATCCTTAGTAGCAGTAGTAGCCGAAGAAGATGAAGGAGAAGACAAAGAGTATAGAAGTGGAGTTCCTAATTATTATTATTATTATTTTCAATTGATTGTATTTTCTTTTGTTTAATTAGGGGGGGGGGGGGGGGGGGCAGATAACATGCAATGTGCTATGCCGTCAATATTTGTGCCTCTTATTTTCTTGTATCTATGATTTGAAGTATGATTCATATTTCATTCTTTCTTAGCTTCAATCTTAAAATTTACAACAAAGGAAATAATAACTAAGTGACTAATAGATAAAAAATTTGGAAAATAATAAATTGATTAACGTAATAATAACTAATAATTTTATTAAAGTTAATAATTCATAATAATACAGAGAAACTCCTGAATCACCTAAGCACTTAGCTGATTTTCTTCGGATTAATTGACTAAAAGCTAATATAGCATGGAAGATTTACTTTAGTCTTAAGAGCATATTTTAGATGTGTACTACTTGAATAATAAACTTTCCATAGACCTTAGCGTAAACTAATTTAAATAAAATAAGTGAGAAAGAATGATCAAAAGGTATTCAGAATCATTAAGAAGTATTTAGCAAAAGAAAAATAAAATGATGAAAAGAAGATAAGAAAAAGACTAGAAAAAAAGAAAAGAAAAAGTTGTATTAATAGTTGGAAGTTAAGTACTAACAAATAAAAAATTGGTGCCTATTCTTCTAAATCACATGATAAAGTCTTAAGATGTTCAACCCTAAGAAAAATTAAAGGGATTGTGGTGAATTAGGAAACCTGGATTATGTCTTTAAGATGTATCTATGATTTGAAGTATGATTCATATTTCATTCTTGCTTAGCTGCAATCTTAAAATTTACAATAAAGGAAATAATAACTAAGTGACTAATAGATAAAAAATTTGGAAAATAATAAATTGATTAACGTAATAATAACTAATAATTTTATTAAAGTTAATAATTCATAATAATACAGAGAAACTCCTGAATCACCTAAGCACTTAGCTGATTTTCTTCGGATTAATTGACTAAAAGCTAATATAGCATGGAAGATTTACTTTAGTCTTAAGAGCATATTTTAGATGTGTACTACTTGAATAATAAACTTTCCATAGACCTTAGCGTAAACTAATTTAAATAAAATAAGTGAGAAAGAATGATCAAAAGGTATTCATAATCATTAAGAAGTATTTAGCAAAAGAAAAATAAAATGATGAAAAGAAGATAAGAAAAAGACTAGCTAGAAAAAAAGAAAAGAAAAAGTTGTATTAATAGTTGGAAGTTAAGTACTAACAAATAAAAAATTGGTGCCTATTCTTCTAAATCACATGATAAAGTCTTAAGATGTTCAACCCTAAGAAAAATTAAAGGGATTGTGGTGAATTAGGAAACCTGGATTATGTCTTTAAGAATAAATAAATATGAAATTCCTATAAGCTTGAACTCATTAAGACCTCTTAAAGTCAATTAAAACTCACAAGTACACTTAGGGTTTTGTTTAAAAGATATATAATGGAAATAAAATATTAGACTATTATTGGTTACACTAAATTTATTTTTTTAAAAATTGTGCACTTGTTTAATTCATTGTTGTTATGTATTGAGCTTAAAATTGAAAATTGTATGCTAAAAAAATGAAACATGGCATCATAACATACATTTGGAGTACTTGAGGACAAGTGATAGATTAAAGTTTGGGAAACTTGTTGAGCTACAAAAAAAAAGTTTTAAGTGTATAAATTTAAGTAAAAAAATTACTTAATTCTTGTTGTTTTGTGTAGGAATTCTCTAAATAAATAATGTGAAAAAGATTTTGGCCTAGCACCAAAATGCCATCAGTTTAGCACCACAATGTTATCAAACAGAGAGCCCAATATTTGCAGCGCCAAAGAATCCAGTGCTATCACACCACATGAGACATAGTTTGACGCTAAGATAGAGAGCTTGACAACATAGTGCTGAACATCTAGTGCCGCAGTGCCAAAAATCCAATGTCTTAATGCTCTGAAGAGTATATTTTGATGTTAAAGATAGAGAGCTCACATCGTAGTGCCATCATTGCAGTGCCACGGTGCCAATTTTCTTTAATGCCGTTACACCAAGTCTTCCCAACACCGTAGTGGTGTGCATGAAAGTTCGAAAGGGATGTTAAGCCCTACTGAACTAGTCCCGAGGCTAACCAAGAGGGGGGGTGAATTGGTTATTTAAAAATTTCACGATAACAACAAAAATCTTTTCGATACTTAGCAGCGGAAACAAGTAAACAATAACGAAAAGATCAACCAACGATAATCACCCAAGCAGTTTATATTGAAAAGTAAAATGCAAAACTGAATCAGAAAAGCAAACCAGATTTTATAGTGGTTCGGTCAACTTGACCTACGTCCACTCCCCGGAGCCTCCCCTCCGGGTATTGCACTAAACGAAAGTGACTCTCCTTTTGCTCCCACAGCAAGGCGGAGAAGCCTGTACAAAACACCTCCTTTTCACCACACGGTGAGGCAGAGAACCCGACCTCCTTTCGCTTCCTCCTGAAGCAGGCAGAGAACCTTCGAACTCCTTTTGCTTCCACCTGAAGCGGGCAGAGAACCCACGAACTCCTTTCGCTTCCTCCTGAAGCGGGCAGAGAACCCTGATCTTCTTGCGAACGATCCTCCCACGAAGAACACCGACTAGACGACAGACGACGAGCGGAGAAGACGACTCTGATCCGTGCTTTGAGCAACCTTAGTGAATCCCTCACTAACTCCCCCTCACAAGATCTCTTCTCTCTCTCCCAACTCTCTCTCTCTCTAGGATTTCTCAGGGAAGGAAGGCAGCAAAAGATTTTTCCAAATCTAGGAAAAAGTTCTTTTAAAGGAGGGCTTAAAATTTGCCCTAAATCTCAACTTGTCGGCCAAGATCGTCCAGGACGATCGGTAGATCGTCCTGTACGATCCGTTCAAATTCAGCTGTTTCAGCCTGGACGATCTGGCTCTTCTGGACGATCAGTAGAAAAAGTTGTTCATATCGTCCCGTACGATCCTGCGATCGTCCAGGACGATTAGTTCAAATTGAAGGAAATCGTCCAGAAGACAGTTCGGGTCGTCCAGAGAAATCTGTGCTGGACGACCAAAAAATGACTTGATCGTCCCGTACGATAGGGTAATCGTCCGGTACGATTAGTTCAAAAAGGCCCCAAATCGTCCTGTACATAGTTCTGGACGTACAGCTGAAATGCACAAGACGATCACGATCGTCCGGGACGATCCTGCGATCGTCCAGGACGATGTGATCGTATCAATTAAACATTAATTGCTTTCCTTAATTACCAGACTAATTTAGGCATGATTGTAGTAAATCGTCCAGGACGATACACGTATCGTCCGGGACGATCAGAACAAAATACTTAAAATAAAACTTGCCTAACTTAATCTGGCGGCTGAGAATTTCTGATTTGGGCATATCGTCCCGTACGATCCATAGATCGTCCAGGACGATCGGCTCAATCAGTCCTTCTTAACTTAGTCGCCCTAATTAGGGTTTCTGTTTTAACTGGATCGTCCAGGACGATGGAACTATCGTCCAGGACGATCTGAACAAAATTTTAACAGAAACTCTAATTCACTCAATCTCTCTCCCTGAGTGTGTGTGTGCAAGGTTACTTAGCTAGGGAATCAGTTACATTACAATTGACTCAATAAAAGGAAAAATCATACATTTGACACACTTGGACCCGATCTTGAGTTGGCTTGAGTAGCTCGTGGTCTTTTGTGCCTGAAACTGATTAGCCAAGTAAAACACACTGGAAACATGTTTGTCATCATCAAAACCAGATTTGCAACAATCTCCCCCTTTTTGATGATGGCAAACATTTGTAAAGTGGTCTAAAAAAAAAAGTGAAACTAAGAAATCAAACAAAACAAACATTTTTTAAATTTTCATTTAACAGCTCAAACAATACAGACAACATGAAAACAGAATATAGAAACAGACACGACTACAACTGACTCCCCCTTTTGACATCACAAAAAGGAGGAGGGAGAAACATAAACACGGAAATAAAACAAAAAATAAAACAAATACAGAACAACAACACGACAGTGAAATCAAAATCACAAAAAAAACGAATAAAACTTACGTAAAAAAACACATAGAAGCATTTTTTTTTTTTTTTTTTTTTTGATTAAACTGCTCTTAGAAAATCAGAATTTTTCCTTGACTTTAGATTCGAAAACCAATGACAGGACGATTGACAGCGCTGAAATCCAGAAAAGGTTGGAAATAATCAACATTCGTAGCGCCGACCCCGGGCACCTTATCGATGCAAACCCCTTTCAAAACAAAAATCCGATTCAGAATAAAAGACATTAGATTTGAAAAGAAATCCTTTCAAACCTCGTTCCAGAAAAATATCTGATATAATAGTGTTACAAAGTAAAAAATCAGAAATCAGGATTTTCAAGACTCAAGCTTTTGAAAATATTAAGTGGCGCACAGATTTTTCTAAGACATTTAATAATCTGAAAGGAAAGAAAGCTTGTGTTGGGCTCATTTTGTGCCTCTTTTGCAACTTGGTTGGCGCTTTGCGCATCTTTTGATTTTTGATACACTTTGTGTATCCAATTTGGCAATTTCGCATCTTTTCAGTGTTGGGCTCATTTTATGCCTCTTTTTCAAATTAACTGGCGCACTGCGCATCTTTTATAAGCTTTCTCCTTTTCATAATCATTAAAGAGTCTCAGCTGTGAGATTATCTTCCAGACATAGGAGATGACTCTCCGCAGTAAGGAAGAACGATTCACAAAACAAAACCCATACAACATATGATAAATGCAATCACTTGGTTTAGAAAATCAAACTACTGACTCAAGACTTTGAAAAACACTATTGATATGAGGCAGATTACTGTAGGAAGATAAAATAATCTCTATTTCAAAAACTAACATTTTAATTTTGAAAAGGATTTTTATTCAAAAGAAACTATACACCAGTAAAGGAGTTAGAGGAAGAGAAACAATTATCAATGTTTCTTCCCTTTGACAGATTCAGCGAAGTCAATCACTGCTTATCAGCTTCCAAACCAAAACAAGGTAAAAACTCTCAATCAAAATTCAGATCACCAGAAGTAGTGAGCGGTGATCAGATCTTGAAAAGCATAAAAAAAAGATAGGTAGAAAATCATAGCAAAGTAAATACTCAAATCAAACTAACAAAAAAAGGTAACACAGAAATCAGCAGAAGAAATAAAATCAATTGAAAGCAAATAATCAAACCAAACCTAACTAACAGAAATCAGAAATCACAATACAAAGACTAACTAACAGAAATCAGAATACCAATTATAACAATCATAAATCAGCAGTCATCAGAATCAAGCATTTATATCAATCACTCCTAATCTGGTTCTCAAAATGCTGAATGAGTCAAAGGCCAGTGGTTTAGTGAATATGTCAGCCAGCTGATTTTCAGTTGCTACATGATGTAGCTCAATGTCCCCTTTTGTAACATGGTCCCTAATGAAGTGATGCCTAATGTCTATGTGTTTGGTCCTAGAATGTTGGATTGGATTCTTAGAGATACAGATGGCACTAGTATTATCACACAGAACAGAAATTGTGCCAATAGGTACTCCTAAATCCAAGACTTGCTGCTTCAACCAAAGAACTTGGGCCACACAACTTCCTAAGGCAATGTACTCAGCTTCAGCAGTGGAAAGTGCAACTGAGTTCTGTTTTCTACTGGACCAGGAGACTAACGACTGTCCTATGAATTGACAAGTCCCAGAGGTACTCTTCCTATCCACCCTACACCCCGCAAAGTCAGAGTCAGAATATCCAATGATCTCAAAAGAGGTGCTGTGCCTAGGGTACCAAATTCCTAGGTTTGGGGTCCCTAAAAGATATCTAAGAATTCTCTTAACAGCAGTCAGGTGGGACTCTTTAGGATCAGCCTGAAACCTAGCACAAAGACAGACACTAAACATGATATCGGGTCGGCTAGCAGTCAGGTAAAGCAGTGAACCTATTATCCCTCTATACTTCTTCTGATCAACAGATTTTCCATTTGAATCCTTATCTAACTGAACTGAGGAGGGCATGGGAGTATTGATTGGCTTGGCTTTGTCCATTTCATATTTCTTCAAAATGTCCTTAGTGTATTTTGATTGATTGAGAAAGGTTCCATTATCCGTTTGCCTTATGCTAAACCCCAAAAAGTAGGACAATTCTCCCATCATACTCATCTCAAACTCTTTACTCATTGTTTTAGAAAACTCTTCACATAAGTATTTATCAGAAGATCCAAAAATTATATCATCAACATAGATCTGGACAATGAGTAAGTCATCTCCTAATCTCCTCAGAAAAAGGGTGGTGTCTACGCTCCCCTTAACAAACTCTCTTTCTAACAGGAATGTGCTAAGCCTCTCATACCAAGCTCTGGGTGCCTGTTTCAATCCATATAAGGCCTTTTTTTAATTTATAGACATGACTTGGATATTGGGAACTCTCAAAACCTGGGGGTTGTTCTACAAAAACATCTTCTTTAATTACCCCATTTAAAAAGGCACTCTTGACATCCATTTGAAACAGCTTAAATCCCTTATAACAGGCAAAGGCTAGTAGCACTCTAATGGCTTCCAATCGAGCTACAGGGGCAAAAGTTTCCTCAAAATCTATCCCTTCTATCTGATTATACCCCTTAGCCACCAATCTTGCCTTATTTCTCACCACCACACCAGAATCATTCATCTTATTCTTAAAGACCCACTTGGTTCCCACAATACTTTGATTTTTAGGTCTTTCTACTAACTCCCAAACATCATTCCTTACAAATTGATTCAATTCTTCCTGCATAGCTAAAATCCAAAATTCATCCGACAGGGCTTGATTGATGTTGGTGGGTTCAGTCATTGAGATAAAGGCAGAATGGTTTACTTCCTTCCTAAGTCCATGCCTAGTCCTAACACCTTCAGAAGGGTCTCCTAAGATCAGTTCTTTAGGATGACTCGAAGAATATCTCCAATCTCTAGGCAATGGGGTTTGAGGTTCTACCCTTTCCTCCAAATTTGTATTTCCAACTCCTTGGGTAACCTCAACAATCTCTTCATCTTCTACTTCAGATCTAGACTCCTTAGGATCAGATTCATCAAACACTACATGGGTTGTTTCTTCCACCACCAAAGTCCTCCTATTGAACACCCTAAAGGATTTCCCCATACTTGAATATCCTAAGAACACTCCTTCATCAGATTTGGGGTCAAATTTTCCTAAGGGTGACTTCCCGTTGTTCAGAATGAAAATCTTACAGCCAAAGACATGGAGGTGGGACAGATTTGGAGTTCTACCCTTAATTATCTCATAAGGTGTCTTGTTCAGTTTGACTCTCACATTCACCCTATTCAGCACATAACAGGCAGTGTTCACCGCTTCAGCCCAAAAGTATTTTGGAAGTGAATACTCGGCAAGCATGGCTCTAGCGGCTTCCACTAAGGTCCTGTTCTTCCTTTCAGCTACCCCGTTCTGCTGAGGGGTCCTAGGAGCTGAAAAATTGTGACTAATCCCATGATTCTCACAAAAACTTCCAAATCTTTCATTTTCAAACTCCCCTCCGTGATCACTATGGATGGTAATAATCTCACATCCTAACTTCTTCTGAATCCAAGTAGAGAAAGATCTAAACTCATCAAATGACTCAGATTTGTGTGACAAAAACTTAACCCAAGTGAACCTTGAATAATCATCAACAATCACAAAACCATAGACTCTCCCCCCTAAGCTGGCAGTGCTAATGGGTCCAAAGAGGTCCATGTGAAGAACTTCTAAAGGTCTAGAGGTGCTAATGTCCTTAACAGAGTGAAAAGAGGACTGGACTTGCTTCCCCAACTGACAGGCATCACACAGGTGATCCTTAGTGAACTTAAGCTTGGGCACACCTCTAACTAAGTCCTTTTGGGTGACTCTCCTAAGGGTTTTCATACTGGCATGACACAATCTCCTATGCCATAACCAAGACTCATCAGCAGCAGTTTTTAAGCAAATTGAATTATCAGATTTAATGCTACTTACATCCAGCTTGTAGACGTTGTTGATCCTTTGCCCCTGCAAAACAACTTCATCATTTAAGCTTAAAATGCAGCCAGTGGGCAGGAATTTGATGCTGTATCCCTTGTCGCAGAGTTGACTGATGCTCAGCAGGTTGTGTTTCAGTCCATCTACAAGCAAAACATTATCAATCATAAAGTTCTTTGAATCACCAATTATACCTGTGCCTACCACCTTCCTGGTGGTGTTATCTCCAAGTGTAACCTTGCCTCCAGCTCTGGCCTCCAGCGAAATGAACTGATTTGCATCTCCAGTCATATGTCTAGAACATCCGCTGTCCAGGTACCACATGCTCTCACGAGGTCTTGTGTGAGAGCACACCTACAAAATCATCAAATGTCAGTCTTAGGAACCCAAACAGGTTTGGGTTCCTTCTTATGAAAAGAAGAATGCGATGCATGTGTGCTGTGCTGTGCAACAGGCAGTTTGGGTCTCCACACCCAATGTGTACTACGGTGAACAGTACAAGTGTGTGATATGTGTCCTAACATGCCACATGAAAAACATCTAACACCAGGAAAAGGATTAACTAAACGTCGTGAGTGATAGTGCCTCTTCCTAGTAGTGTATGAAACATGCTTTGAAGAACTTGCAACAGAATTTTTAAAAGGTGGCGGTGCATAAAATTGTTCAAAAGTAGGCGGTGTTTTGTTATTTTCAAAAGAACTGATTTTCACTTTCAAAAACTCAATGTGTTTGTTTAAACTTCCAATTTCAAACGTTTTTGCACTATCAGTACTTTCTAACTCAGATGCCAAATCATTCACTTTCTTAAAAGCAAGTTCTAATTCAACATGCGCTGTTTTTAACAAGTTATGCTCAACAATTAAATCAGAATGCTTTTTATTCAGTTCATCAAACTCATCTAGTAAAGACATGTGATTGCTATCAATGGTGGAATGATCCTTAATCAACACTTCATGCTCTTTTTGCAAAGTCAGATAATCTAGTTTCAAACTAGCATGGGTTTTCTTAAGCTTCCTATACGATGTATGAATCTTTTCAGAAACTTCAAATAACTGATCGTAAGTAAGCTCACATACCTCTTCCTGGTCGGACTGACCAGGGTGATCATCAGCCATCAAACACAAGTTTGTTTCCTCCTCTTCAGCTTCAGTCTCAGAAGAGTCGGATGCAGAGTCTGCCCAGAACGCCTTCTGAATCCGCTTCTTGTCCTTTCTGTACTTTGGTTTCTCCTCACCCTTCTCCTTGCTTGAGTGAGCTTTAAGTGTTGGACAATCAGCCTTTATGTGTCCAGGCTTCCTGCATTCAAAACAAACCGATTCAGATGAACCCTTAAAGTTTTTATTGAACTTACGCTTGTTCCACTTCTGATGGTTCTTATGTTTCTTCCTTAGAAAGCTTTTGAATTGCCTTGTGATTAAGGCAACATCATCGCTATCAGACCCGGAAGTGCTAGCATCTGAATCTTTGGCCTTTAGTGCCACTGTCTTCTCTTTCTTGCGTTCACCTGCATCAAGTTGCCTTTGGTTCACCCCTTGCTCGTAAGCAATGAGTGATCCAAGTAAGCTGTCAATAGAGTAAGTGTTTAAATCTTTGGATTCAGTAATAGCAGTAATCTTAGCATCATAAGAAGCAGGCAAACATCTAAGAATCTTGTTCACTCTTTCGTAGTTGGTAAGTTCTCTACCTAAAGCATGCAAAGAGGTAACAATCTGAGTGAACCTTGTGTACATTTCTGAAATAGTCTCACTAGGTTTCATGCGAAAAAGTTCGTAATCATGTAACAAGATGTTTAACCTAGACTGTTTGACTTCAGTTGTACCTTCATATGTTATACATAATCTATCCCAAATCTCTTTTCCCGTTGTACAAGTAGAAACACGCATATAGTCCTCAGATTTTAAAGCACAAAAGAAACAGTTCAAACATTTGGCATTTAACTGTGCTAAATCACGATCATCAAACGTCCAATCAGCAAACGGCAATTCAGTTTTCACATTGTTAACCATTCGAAAAGGTGGTTCGTATCCGTCCTTAACTAACATCCACATGCGATAATCGATAGACTGAAGAAAAGTAGACATGCGTGTTTTCCAAAAATCAAATGGAATGTTATCAAACAACGGTGGTCTAGTTATAGAATAACCTTCAGCAGTATTACGATTGTTACAGTTAGCCATTGATCAAATTCAAAAGTTTTTAAACAGAAATTTTGAATCCCGCTCTGATACCACTTGAAAGTTCGAAAGGGATGTTAAGCCCTACTGAACTAGTCCCGAGGCTAACCAAGAGGGGGGGTGAATTGGTTATTTAAAAATTTCACGATAACAACAAAAATCTTTTCGATACTTAGCAGCGGAAACAAGTAAACAATAACGAAAAGATCAACCAACGATAATCACCCAAGCAGTTTATATTGAAAAGTAAAATGCAAAACTGAATCAGAAAAGCAAACCAGATTTTATAGTGGTTCGGTCAACTTGACCTACGTCCACTCCCCGGAGCCTCCCCTCCGGGTATTGCACTAAACGAAAGTGACTCTCCTTTTGCTCCCACAGCAAGGCGGAGAAGCCTGTACAAAACACCTCCTTTTCACCACACGGTGAGGCAGAGAACCCGACCTCCTTTCGCTTCCTCCTGAAGCAGGCAGAGAACCTTCGAACTCCTTTTGCTTCCACCTGAAGCGGGCAGAGAACCCACGAACTCCTTTCGCTTCCTCCTGAAGCGGGCAGAGAACCCTGATCTTCTTGCGAACGATCCTCCCACGAAGAACACCGACTAGACGACAGACGACGAGCGGAGAAGACGACTCTGATCCGTGCTTGGAGCAACCTTAGTGAATCCCTCACTAACTCCCCCTCACAAGATCTCTTCTCTCTCTCCCAACTCTCTCTCTCTCTAGGATTTCTCAGGGAAGGAAGGCAGCAAAAGATTTTTCCAAATCTAGGAAAAAGTTCTTTTAAAGGAGGGCTTAAAATTTGCCCTAAATCTCAACTTGTCGGCCAAGATCGTCCAGGACGATCGGTAGATCGTCCTGTACGATCCGTTCAAATTCAGCTGTTTCAGCCTGGACGATCTGGCTCTTCTGGACGATCAGTAGAAAAAGTTGTTCATATCGTCCCGTACGATCCTGCGATCGTCCAGGACGATTAGTTCAAATTGAAGGAAATCGTCCAGAAGACAGTTCGGGTCGTCCAGAGAAATCTGTGCTGGACGACCAAAAAATGACTTGATCGTCCCGTACGATAGGGTAATCGTCCGGTACGATTAGTTCAAAAAGGCCCCAAATCGTCCTGTACATAGTTCTGGACGTACAGCTGAAATGCACAAGACGATCACGATCGTCCGGGACGATCCTGCGATCGTCCAGGACGATGTGATCGTATCAATTAAACATTAATTGCTTTCCTTAATTACCAGACTAATTTAGGCATGATTGTAGTAAATCGTCCAGGACGATACACGTATCGTCCGGGACGATCAGAACAAAATACTTAAAATAAAACTTGCCTAACTTAATCTGGCGGCTGAGAATTTCTGATTTGGGCATATCGTCCCGTACGATCCATAGATCGTCCAGGACGATCGGCTCAATCAGTCCTTCTTAACTTAGTCGCCCTAATTAGGGTTTCTGTTTTAACTGGATCGTCCAGGACGATGGAACTATCGTCCAGGACGATCTGAACAAAATTTTAACAGAAACTCTAATTCACTCAATCTCTCTCCCTGAGTGTGTGTGTGCAAGGTTACTTAGCTAGGGAATCAGTTACATTACAATTGACTCAATAAAAGGAAAAATCATACATTTGACACACTTGGACCCGATCTTGAGTTGGCTTGAGTAGCTCGTGGTCTTTTGTGCCTGAAACTGATTAGCCAAGTAAAACACACTGGAAACATGTTTGTCATCATCAAAACCAGATTTGCAACAGTGCATGGATAATTACATATACAAAGAGACATGTCGATTCATAAAGCATCACAATAATTTATATAGAATGCCACAATGCCAAATCTTCCCAACATTGAGGTGCTACAGTCATAATGGAACACCACAATGTTACACTTTGGCTATCGTGGTGTTGTAGTTAGTTAGGGAGTTATTTTATGCATGAAATATAAATAGGGGAAAAAATTCTCGTGAGAGAGACTTCTTTCTCATATTTATCTACATTTGTATAGCAATTTAGGGAGTCAGAGTGTGAGAGTGTGAAAGTAGAATTGGGAGCTGCCCTTAAGAGGAAGGAAATACTTGATCATAACATAGAATTTATGGTTCTATCATTCTACTTTTGTACTTTTTATTTAAAAGTTGAATGAAAGTTATGAATTTTGTTTTATTTAAAATGTAATTTAGAGGCTAGAAATCTTTCTAATTTTATGACTTGATTCTTGTGTTGTGTGCAATGTAGATTAGGTCTACGCGTTTTTTATTGCCAATAATTGTTTCATGTTTCCCCAAACTTTATTTAGTTATGTTTTGATCATTCACATGTGATATATGTCATGATGGAGGCTAGGGGTGTCCAAATTAGGTTTCAGGTCGGGTTCGAGTCGAACTCGGAACTGACCCGGGTTCAAATGGGTTGACCCGAACCTAACCCAATTTTGCAAACGGGTCAAAAACACGAACGCAGACCCGACCCAGCAGGTTACCAGGTTGACCCGACCTGACACAATTTTGTAAACCTGGGATGGCAGGGCTCGTATTGACGGCGGGGCTCACATCGATGGCGAGACGGCGCGATGGTGAGACTGCAGGGCTCGCGTTGATGGCGGGACGGAGGGGCTCGCGTTGACGGCTGGACGGAGGGGCTCGCATTGATGGTGGCACAGTTGGAACGTCGTTGAAGGAGGTATTGGATGGCGGGGCTCATGTTGACGGCATGATAGAGAGAACAGGACGGCGAGGATGGCAACTCTAACGTGGATGGGATGGTAGGCATTCAATGCAGACAAGTCACTAATGCAGACAAGACATGATGTGAATGAGACTCATGTGGACGTGACACAGATGAGACTCACACATACCCATATGAGACCCAGTTTTCCCGGGTTAACCTGGGTTGAGTTCAGGTTGCCGGGTCAACTCAAACCTAACTCATTTTTTCAAATGGGTCAAATCCGGGAAGCCAATGCGACTCATCCTAAAATCAGGTCGGGTCTAACCCAAATTTTTTGGGTCGGATTTGAGTCGGGTTTTCGTGTCGTATCAAATATTAACACCCCTAATGGAGGCGTAGTGGAATAAATAAAGAAGCTTGAAAAAATTCTTGAAAACATAAACACATGCATTTTCAAGGTTTTGGGATTAATAAGGAGATATTGTTCATATAGTCAAGCTTGTGATTAGCATAGAGTACATCTAATCATAACTTCATTAGGATTATGATGAGCACGATAGAGATGAGGATTTATTAATGCTTTGATTCAAAATTGAATTTCATAGACCAATTTTGCGTGGACATAATTATCAAATCATCATAAATTTAGTTTTTTTTAATAAAATTAGAAAACCTTTGCAAAAGTAGTGTAGTTTTCTTTTACTACATGATAAAAATCTTGACTTGTGGTAAGATGAATTTAGTGATTTACAAAAATTAGTACTTAACTTGATAAAAATAGCCAACTTCTTCCTCCTGGGAATGATATTTTTCTTACTACTGTATCACTTGAGATAGCATGTGCACTTTCATATCAGTATATTAACTAGTTACAATGTTTTGTCTTTGTAGATGATATGCTATTCTTAATGCAATATTTGATCACGAAAGTAGGAGCACCAAAATTAGTGGGGTAATTTTGTTTTCCCATTGTGTCGAGTAGGCAAACCTATGAGCGATTTCTGAGGATGAGGAGCTTGAATGCTTTGGAAGCTATTGGCGGCCTACACTGAGCCTTGGAATGCCTAAGTGAGAAGGTTAATGATCCGTGATTCGAACAAGATGGGCTTAGTGGTCAACCAATCATGGTAGGGTAAGCTAACGACTCCATAAGTTGATGATTTTCTGTTGCTGAGTCTCGGGAAGATGATCACTCTAAGAGAGAGCGAATGACTGAGGTCACTCAGAGGAGGAACGAGAGACTGAAGCAGTCACCCAAGTGTGTGGCAAGTTGTTATCCTGATGAGGAGTCCATGGTTCACCCTGTAGAGATTGTGCTCCTTGGTAGGCCTTAGTGAGCAGCACCTCGTGATTACTCCAAGCGAGACTCCTATGAATTCTAGGAAAGTAGTGTCTCCTGTTTGGCAAGTTTTGTCTGTGAGCCCCCCTTGAGGGCTAGTTTCTCACCATAGCCTGTTAGGTACCTGAGGAGGAGGAGGAGGGGGAGGAAGGATTTTTAGCATTCTCGAATAGACAATCCTCACATGAGAGAAACACAAGAAAGAACCACTTGAGGGGAAAATGGGAGATGTTATTTCTTTCTTTGTAATCTAAAGCTCTAGCTTTCCAACTATTTGTATATCTGGCCTAGATAATAAAGCTTTCGTCTAAATTCATACAATCCCTTACCTTCTCTCTCTCTTTCTTCATATTTATACTTGACTATATTCTTGTCTCGTGCTCTCCACCTACCGATGGCGTATAGTATGGCCCGACACATCCATCGAGCAAAATGGGATTGAGCACTATCGACCGCCACCCACCATCGTCGTTGGAGACCCACTGCCTCTGGTTGCCACCACCATCGATCATCACCATCTTTATACTTTACACTTCATTCATTTTACTTCAAATCAAATCAAAAGAAAAAAAAATCTCCCGTATTCATTTTATATTTATCTAAATAACTCAAAAGTATTCTTTTAGAGTTTTTTTTATAATACATTTTTTTCAGTCCATTAAATAGCCCTCGAGTAAAAACTGAGAAGTGTTTTCCATGAGAATGCTAAGAAAAAAAAACATGTTTTTATTAAAACGCTTACAACAAAACGTTTTTAGTTTAAAAATAAGCAATTAATTTTTATCTTTTGCACTTTTTTTTTTTCGCGCTCCTTAAATATCATTAGATGCTACTAACAAACCGTTGACCATTTAATTTTAGGCTACAGCTTGAAGAGGGCGAGAAGCTCCGAGCAGAATTGTAGCTACAATGTTCCCCAAAATGGTTTGGAAGAGCGAGATAAAAAAGGTCATGGTGATGGTATTACCGGTGCTTCTGTTGTGTTGGGAGCATAATGCATCGGTTTTGTGCCTGCTGGAGTTTACCAGAGAAGATTTCCCTTCGGATTTCGTTTTTGGAGCAGGAACCTCAGCATTTCAGGTTACCTTTTATCTTCTTTGGCTATTTTCCTTTTGAGGGCTGATAAGCGTAATGGATTCCAATCCATAAACTCTGTTGCTTGACAAAATATACAATATTCTACTGGGAGAATACAACCTCACCATGTTTTCGAATGTACCGTAATCACATGAACCCTTTCCAATTGGTCCCATGGAAAAAAGTTTATCCTCCATAGAAACGTTTTTCTCTTACAATTTTTTTTTTGTTTGGAGGAATGCTAAGTTGAGCCACTTCTACCGGTTTGTGATTTGAGTAGTTGCATGTGGGGTAAGAAGTCGTAGTCGGAGAGATTTGCTGCGGTTTTATTAGTTTGCTACTCCGCTGTTATTTCCATTGGTTTTCCTGTGGTCGTAGAGTCATATTATAAGCAGAGATCCATGTGGGGGGTGATTAGCTAAGCCATGTGTCCATGAGAGTCTATAATGATGACATCATCTATTGTACTTTGTACTATTTTTCATTTTGTTTGGTGTAATTTTTCATGCAGCCTTTAATATACAATAAATAAAGGGTGAAGGGGCCTACTTGAGATCTTTTTGGACCTTGTCATCTTCTTAAGTCTTTGTGGAAGTTTTGATTTTCTACTTTATAGTTCTTTTTCAAGATTCCACATTATTCTCTTACATAACCCACAACATATATACTCTCCATACTAACTTGAAACCCACTCATCTCCCCTAACTCTCACCTCAAGTTTGCTTGTAAGTAAGGTCAGTTGTTATCTATAGAAAAAATCGGATCCAACATCCTTGAAGGTGCAGTGAACATGGATTGATGCCCTTGACTAGGAGAGAAGTTCACCTTGAAGAGTAAAACAACCCCGAGCCATTGGTAAACATTAAGAACCCCACGTACACCACTTGTTGCGATTTGATGGAGATAGAGGAAAGACTCACAAAAAGGATCCAAGATGCATTAGGAAGATTTTAGAGAAACACTCCAATAGAGAGCACACTCAAAGGATCCTCTGACTTGACAATTTGCTGTAGAAGGCCGAAAACAAGGGTGCTCACCTCAATGCCTAATGTAGTATGTACTTGCACTTATACTAGTGACGAAGAGTACCACCCACCTAAGGAGGCAATCCCTGAACTGGTTGGAACACCTCTCGATACTGTTGTAGGAGTGGATGAACCATGTCTGATGCCTTTATCTTCTCTCCATCCTCTTCTCTTTCCAAACTCTACAGCTCCACAAAAAATTCTACTTCTTCACTCTAGATTGCCCTCACCATAGTTTTGGATAGGCTAGGATCCCCTTTAATAACCACTTTCCTCCCCTCAACCTTGAACTCCATCGTTAGAGCCTTCCAATCAATTTTGGTCTTCCCCAATTTCTATAACCACTGCATCCCCAGTATTACATATGTGCTTCTCAAATCTAATGGCAAAAAGTCTTCCAATACCTGATTCTTTGGAACGATTATGATCACCTATTTGTAAATTTCTCTACTCTCTATTTTTCCTATTCCCAACATAACCTAATGCCCCTCATGTCCACTAATTTCAATCCCAACTAATCCACCATCCTATTGGAAATAAAGTTATGGGTAGCTCCACTATCCACCAGTATTATAACTAACTTATGCTCGGTCTTCCCCTTAACCTTTATGGTGTGGTTTGATGTGAACTCGATCACTGAGTGAAGGGATGCCTCTGGAACATCTAAGTGCAGGTGATCATCTTCCTCCTTTACTTTCTCTTATGCAATATCTTCCTCATCACAGAATGTTGGGACTTGTAACTAATTGTTCTTACAACAGTGGCCCGGAGTGAACTTCTCATCACACCTAAAGCATAAACCCTTTGTCCTCTTCTCTTGAATTCTGACTTCGTCAACCTCTTGAAGTTCCCCCCGGTCATACTCCCTGACCTCTATCCCTTAGGGCTTCCTTTTGAATAGGCATCGTTTGCACCTTTGGTGCCAGAAATGTAGTGGTCGTGTGGTAAGATACTCCCGAACTACTACTACGGTTACTCCTCTCCAAGGAGTTCTTATCCTCCACCAGCTGAGCTAACTCCATAGCCTCTTCGAAGCCATATAATCTCAATACTTTGAGCCCTTTCATAAAGTTTCCTTATAGCATAATCTCTAGCAACCTTCCCGATCGGCTCGAGAAATTCTCGAATTTCTCCCGGTATTCTATCTCCATCCCCTTCTGCACCAGAGCAAAGAATTGTTCATAGAGGTATCCTTCCCAATTTCGAAAATGTTCTAGTAAACAGTCTTTAAACTTTCTCCATGATCAGATCGGATCTCGCAAGTCTCTCCACTAGTATTAGGACAGAGCCTTCCCTTCCAGACATAGAGTGACTGTGGTGAGTTTTTCATCTTTTGTTAACCTATTTACAACAAAATATCGCTCCACCCTATAAATCCACCTGTGAGCATCTTCTCTCTAAAAAAACTGGCATCTTCAACTTTCTCATCGTAGGATTGCCACTGCCCCAACTTCCTCCTCCAAGGGAGCGGGTGTTGTGATCCGTCCATCTTTCTCTCTCCTCCAATCAGCTCTTTGATCTTCATCATCCCAATTTCTTCACCTGTCATACACTTCTCCTATTACCCTCCTTGGAGGTGGCTCCAAAGGTGGTGACTTCTTCTCCTTCTTCCCCCAAAATTTCCATCTCCCGATCCTCCCTCATCGTCCCTATTTTAGGGTTTTCTCCACTTCCTTGTCCGATCAATAGTGTTCTTGCCTCTGATAATGTTGTTTTGGCTAAACTCTAGTATCCTTTTCATCATCTCTTCCAGATTCGAAAATCTGCCCTCAATTGCTGAAATTCGCTCTCTGAATTCAGATTTCAGATTTTCAACTTCCCCATTAAGCCTCTCCTCCAACGCATCAACCTTCTTAGCCTTCATAGGTCCTAAAAAAGTGCTCTGATACCAATTTGGTAGGAAATCGATCTCCACACAACAAAATCTACAATAACGAAGAGAAAACACAAAAGAAATCAGTGAGAAAGAATGAGATACCAACACAACAAACTAAGATACAAGTTGATTTAATATTCAAGAGGTAGATTGACTCTACACAAATCCTATGCGCTGCTAGGAATAACTCCAAAGAAAACAACAGGAAAACAAAATTCACATAATGAAAATAAAACAACTTAATTAACTCTAAATATACATTCATAATTCCCTCCTAAATCTAAATCAAAATGAGCACTCTTTCCCTAAATAAACCTTCCTAATTTCCTCTCAAATTTAAATTCAAATCAACCTTTTTTTCTTAAATAAATCTTCCTAATTCCCTCACAAATCTGAATTCAAATCGGTCTTCTTTCCCTAAATAAGTCTTCCTAATTTCCTTCCAATTTTGATTTTCAATGGTAAGTAATTAAAGGTAGAATTAATCTCCTTTGAGACCCCCTCTCTCTCTCCTCCTTTACCATCCACCACTTTTGGCTTCGACCTCACTTTATACTCAACCTTCCTTCGAGCGACAATTTAAGCAATGGTTATCCCCCTGCTTGTAGCAAGAGTGCAGTGATAACTGGGGAGTCAACCCTAACCAACACCATCATAGTTTTGGCAGCCCCACGCGACTTAGTGGGAGGCTCTGTTGAATGGAGAGGAATTGCCTCCATTACGGGGAGGCTTGCTGCCTCCTTTTTTGGGAGAAGCCTCGGCTTGTTGACCGCTACTAGCCTCTTCTTGGTCGCCTCCTTCAGACTTGTCAAGGTCTCCTCCTTTTATTTCTTGGGGGGAGCCTCCTTTGAACTGGTTGACGCGCCTCATCCTCCTTTCTCTTCTCTTTCTCGGCTAGAGGATCCTCATTGAGGAACCTTAGCACCTCCAGATCCTCTGCGTAGGAGCAACATGGTACTCCACCTATGAAGAGCACTTGTCAATACAACAATGGGTAAAAAACTAGAGGTGCCTTGCTCCCATATGGTGATCGATCACCAATAATGTTTTGGTTAAGCTTCAGAGTGTCGCAGCCTCCTCATCGCTCATTTTGTGCTCTGGTGCCTTATCCTTCAAGAAGGGGATGGGTGTAGTTGACATTGACCATCCCACTAAGGAGTGGATGAATGCGAACTTCACCTTTCAGTCGTAGACCTTGTTCACCAATCTGCTAGTACCCATCGCCATCATGAAGAACTGAACACATTTGTACTTGAATGCCGTCATTGCAAAGATGTGGCTAAACAATGTCAAATTCCACGGCAACTTGTGCAACCATAAGAAAGAGATGAAGCTTGCCACCGAGTTAGGCATATTTTGGGTAGAAATGAACCCAAAGAAGTTTAGCACTTCTGTGAATTTCCTGCAAATCGACATCTCTACAACCCTAAGTTGAAGTTGTCACGGGGTAGCAAGGCTCATCTTTCTAGAATGTATTGAGGTGCTTGTTTTCATCAGGAGCCCTCACTTGCAGGTTCATGTTGCTAAAGTAGTACCCAATAAACGCCTTCGATGCCTGGAGGTAGTCATCATCAGTGAATACCTTAGGGCAGAAGAGCTACCATCTCTTTTATGAACACTCACACTGATTGGGAAGTAAGGAAGATTGAAGGCCGAGTGTAAAAGAAGAAAGTCGCGGCCCCTGATGCTCATGCAGGTGGTGGGGGTGTTTATATGATGTGAATTTCGAGGCCATGGTGACATCTGCCATTAATGCTCAAGATTGCACCCATATCTCCATCTTTACTGACAAATTTGGTGAATTCCCCTCATGTGAGGTCACCTCCTTGAGGAAAAATCAAGCAGTCACCAGTACATATGATTTTATCGCGCCTTGTGAAATATCAACATTGAATCACCTCGTTCCTTGCCATCAACTCTCCACATTCAATATTATGCCCAACTCGCCCCGCATAGATCCACATTTAATTTGCTTCAACATGGAATTAAAAAAGCTAAGTCAATAAATCGTCATAACTTAGGGCTGCCAAGAGAGGAATGAGGTATTCAACACACGTAGTACTATGAAGTCACCATAACTTTGAAAGCAAGGTCAAGTAAAGAACAACAGAAATGCAAATTCACTACACAAGTTCACCAAGAAACCAAATTTTATTTTTCATAATATTCCATGTATATTACATGCTTACATGATTAAAAAGACATGAAAAGAGAAAGAAAGGCGGGGACGAGCTTACTCATGAGCTCATCCCCACTAAAAATCCTACATACAGGATCCAATATTGAATTCTAAGTCAACATCCCCTTTTTTATTAAGTAGTGCAGGTGAATAGACCCACCAACAACAAATTGAATCACCCTTGTCGACTCATAAGATGGTGAGTAGCCACTATCATTGTCTTGAGCACCTCCATCTCTTGGCAGTATGGAGCCTCGTCGTTTCCTCCAAAAACCTTTTGCAAGATCCCCTTACCCTTGTTGAGTGCACCATGGATGTTGAGGACCTTCTCCATCAGGCTTACATGCACGGAGGCTCCTCAAGGTAAGCGGTGCCTGAGTAGGGATCCTGTCGCCAATGGAGGTGAAGAAGGCAAAGGATTCTGCGGTCATTGAGACTTGAGTTGTGGGAGGTTCTTGAGCTGAAAGTGGCACCATGAGCACTTCAACTTTGCCGCTCTGCAATGCCTCAATAACCTCCACCGTAGCCTTAGCCTCCATTAGAGATAGAGCTCATTGTTCCATAGTACTAGCTACTAAGGGAGCCGCTTTTGTGGTAAATGGTGAAGGAGCATCAATATATATCTCTTTGTTTAGAAATCTTAAAGGAACCACCAATTATTTGTCATGCATAATCATCATCCGCCCACTCCGTCAAAGCCAAGGCTTTAAATTCACTCAGTTGGTATCCTAATAACTCACTAGAAGTTAGGCAGGCCCTTGGCTCGCTAGTGGACGTCAATGCTCTACCTCCAGACAACAGTTGCTCAAAGTTTTGAAAGTCTTATCTTTAGCTCAGCCTTTGGTAGGCTTGGTCACCTTAGGAGTGGGTACAGTCTTACCAAAAGCTCTCACTTTAGAAGTCTCACCTTAACAGCCGCACCCACAATATTTTACTCTGGGGGAGGTCTCCTCACTCGCCTCATAGTCAGAGGCACATCACCTGAACTAGAGGACAAAATTACTTTCCTTGGGCTCCCCCCAATTAGCAGTGCCTTACTCACCTCTATTCTCTCGTCCTCCTTGTGTGCAGTTGGCACCAGTTCATTTTCCCTTGGGCCAATGGACCCACTCATCTCTGTGACCATTATTTCTTTCTTAATCACTAGAGCAGGCCTCTTCACCTTGTCCTCTTCTAGTTTATGTTTGCGCACATCAACCTTCTTTAGCCTCTTAAGGCTAGACCCGACCAACTTAGCAGGGTCAAAGTCGTCCATCACGAGCAATTTAGTCACAATTTTGAAAGAGAGTAGAATGTAATATAGCAATGCCCCACTTGTCAAGCACTATTATAGGTAATGATAGTCTGCTAGCTCAAATCAAGGTCCTATGAGGAATTTTACATGGTACCCAGGGTTATGGTAAATACAAGGCTGTAGCTTCTACTTACTCTCTTTTTTTGTTGTTTGGTGATAGCATTAAATGCTTATCTTTAGTTCACTTGTCCTTTTCACAACTTGCTTTTCAAAGGGTCAAATGGATTGGGGAACTAAATGCATACTTGTACATATCTATGTAGGTACTACATATGTATCCAGCAGTTCCTTGAAGAGGACTCGCCCCGAACGATCATATCTCCCATGAGGAGCACTCGCCACGAGGAAATGAAGTCGACCAATAAGCTGGTCGGCACCATTTTATAGAAACGTGGCCAATCTCCCAGCAAAGTGACCATAGATGAACTAGGCTGAACTGGTCATTCTAAGGAATCGCCGCAACAGCTTATTCCCTAAGGAGACTTGTCCAGATCGGTTCGAGCTATAGTTTCCACTCATCCCAATAGGAGTTGTTCATCCACTGACACTCTCCATTGTTAGAGTGACTCGGCAACCCTCGGCATCATCATCCCAGTTATAGGAAATCTGTATATTGCAAAAGCTTCATTTATGATCTCTTCTTACGTTTAGATAGTCCTCAGGCTTCAACCTCTCTCCATCAAGGGAACTCATGCTTTGCTTTCAGAGGTCAGAATCTCGCCTAAGATGAACTTGACCCCACTTCTATAGGATTTGCCTTCATGGGATTTACTCATACACCGAGATTCGAGAACTCTCCCTCAACAATCGCCCATAGGACCAAGAGTTATATTAGGCTAAGTCATGTGTCCCTGAGAGTTTGTAATGAGTCACATCTTCTGCTGTACTTTGTACTATTTTCCATTTTTTTATACATGGCCTTTCATATAGCCTTCAACTCCCTATAAACAAAGGGTAAAGGGGCATACTTGAGATCTTTTTCGACCTTTTGGATCTTTGTGGTAGTTCTGATTTTCGACTTTCCGCTTCTTTCTCTAGATTTGCCCATTATTCTCTCACAGAACCCGTAACATATATACTCTCCATGCTTACCTGAAATTCAATTAGCTCCCTCAACTCTCATCTCAACATTGTTTGCTAGTAAGATCAAGTGTCACCCATGAACAAAATCGTGTCCAATAGATCTAGTACCTTGTTGAGGCCTCTTAACATGAACTGAAATAACTTAGGGAGATGGTTTTATGAGTTATTATTCTCATGATTATTAATTAATGAATGTATGCTTTTAGATAAAAGGTTTGTTAACTTTTCAAGTTACTCCATAATAGGCCATGTACAGTTTAATCTTTGTTCAATAGACCCATCATACGGCAGTGCATGTGCGTCTTGCTGGGAAATGCACCCAAGAACGTTCTTCATGCTTCAGTTTCACATGTATTTTTGTCTTCTCATTTACATACTTTTAACTTGCAGAGATTTTTATAATGCATTGCACATTTTTTGCAGTATGAGGGTGCTTGGGCTGAGGATGGAAAGACCCCGAGTATTTGGGATACTTTCACACACTCAGGTGATTCTCCATTCTCCTCAGTATCAAGGTTTTCATGCTAATTATAAGTAAACCGTAATTGCTAATGTACAAATTATTGTTACATAGCATGCATGTTCATTTGAACTAAAAATTTAGTGGTATGGTGAAATGAAAAGAGTGGTCTATTCATATGGAATTGCCATTTACCATAAGAAAGTTAAAAAAAAAGGAGAAAAACCTAAATTCTGTGGTAGTCTAGCTGAATGAATTGCTTTTCAGGGTTGGTTGGTGAAAGCATTACTGATGTGGCTTCTGATGGTTATCACAAATACAAGGTATGCTTTCCCTAGCCATGAAATTTCTATGAGGAATGCTTCTCCAACTTACTCAAGCTAAGTGCTTCTAATAGACATAAGGGGTCTAGGGTTGGCTTTCTAAGGGTCCTGGATACTACCTAGGTTAAATTAGGGTTAACCTAGCTTGAGGATCTCAAGGGTCCTCCTATAGGGAAGGGTACTCTAAGGTTTTGGATTTTCTATGGTTAGCCAAAGCTAAGTCAATAGAAATCCACCTATAAAGGTCTTATGAGGGAGACCCTACACTAATGAAACAAATTTAAGCACGAAGGCTAAGGTCAGAAGGATAATATCAACCTTATTAAAAAATGAGATCAACAGTCATCTTTTTCCTAGAAATTGCAACATATGTAACAACAACAGTGCAAAATAAGGTGCTTGAGTTCTTTTTTAGGGTGCAGAGTATGCTTTAGTTACTACATGATTATTTTGCTTGCTATTTAATGGCAGTCATGTTGTCTCGTGCATTAACCCGATATCTCAAAATTTTACAGGGAGACATCACTCTCATGAGTGATACTGGGCTTGAAGCTTATAGATTATCCATCTCTTGGCCAAGGCTCTTACCAAGTATGTTGTGGATGAATAACGCTGTAGACTTTTTTTGGTTTATATCACTGTTCATAAAGCCCATAATTACTTCAATTTGTCTAAAGTACATCTTCAGCTGTTTCATTCTCTAAACTGTTTACAATTATGACCTTTTAGCTTCTTTTTAAAAGGTGAAACTAGTCCGGTACATGTTGCATTTCACTAAAATAATTTACTATGTGTGCTTAATTAGGTGAACTGGCCACATCATGAGCCTTTTCTCGGCCTTATTCCACCTATTTGGGGCCGGCTAATCTGTTGACAAAGCATGGATACCATATTAGTATTCTAAAATTTTCATTTAGAAACTTATGATTTTCATAAATGGTATGATTTATTATATAAAAGTAACATTTTTGAATTGTTCATTACCTATGATAAATTATTTGCTCTTAAAATGACCAAAATATCCCTCTTTTTGAGTGTATGCATGAAAAACATGTATGCTGTTTGATTCTAATCTATAGATGATTGATTAGTCATTCATTTTTAATTTTAGAACCTGTTAAGATGAACTTGCAGATATGTATGCTAAAGTATTTTGTTTTAATGTATGATCATATGGTACAGAAGGGAGAGGACCAGTGAATCCTAAAGGCTTGGAGTATTACAACAATGTCATCGATGAGCTGATCAAGCATGGTATGGTTTGATATTTTTGGCACTTTGAAAGATTCTGTTAAGCAGGATGCCAAGCTACATACGTTGAACTGTCAAACTCAATCTCTCTTGTGATGAGGAAAAAGTTCGACTCAGTAAAATTTAGCCTTTTAAGCTAAACTTCCAGCTGACAAATTTTTGTTTTCAAAAATCTAGGTTCGGTATTCACAGTAAATAAGTGATCATTATTAATTATTAAAACGAAAAATCACCACTTTTTTTTATAGCTTCCTAAAGTTAGATCTAGATTGATTTTATCATTTATTGTCTTCAAATGAAGCAGGTATCCAGCCTCATGTCACTCTGCATCATTTGGATATTCCTCAAGTGCTTCAAGATGAGTATGGGGGGTGGCTAAGCCGAAAATTCATGTAAATGTTCATGTTTTATACATTACTGTTTATTGATAAGAGTGTGGCCCGTATTACTAAACACCTGAATACATTTCACAGTGATGATTTCAAGGAGCTTGCTGATGTGTGCTTTAGAGAATTTGGCGATAGGGTTTCATACTGGACCACCATGAATGAGCCCAACATCAATGCCATGTCTTCCTTTGATTATGGATATTTCCCTCCCAATCGTTGTTCATTTCCATTTGGTGATAATTGTACTAGAGGCAATTCTACCGTGGAGCCATATATTGCTGCCCATAATATGATACTGGCCCATTCTGCAGTAGTTGAGCTTTACAGGCAAAAATATCAGGTTGGAATTTTATGCTAAAGAGCTTTCTTTTTCATTTATGACTAAATTTTTCCTTTTGAGTTATTCAATCATCAATTCTTTACTAGTCTTCATAAAATTTGTGTTAGTCGATGTTTACAGTAATTGCCAACAGGTGGCTTAATATAAAAACTGCTTTGCATATTGATATAAGCATTTATATATTGGTTATGACCTGATCCAATGTATTGATAGAGTACCAGAAAAGGGGAAGGAAAGAGGATATGATTCAAAGAGGGTAGTTTAGAGAGAGATAGATGGGGAATTAGTAGGTGGAGGTTGTGTAATAGAAGATTCAGGTGAGGAAGGAGAATTTTTGGAAATAAACTTAAAGCAAGGAAGTTTTAGTCAATCTTTTGTCCTATTCATGTTTCTTTAATTGGTCACTTAGCACTGACGTATAGCTAATAAGATCCAAACATAGGTAAATCAATTGAACCAACTATTACACGTTGCTTGGGAGTAGTGGAAGTAAAGTAAGCACTTGTTAGAAAAGAAAAATAAACAAAAGAAATGTGGAGATTCTTTCTCATTTTGGAAGTTTCAAGGGAAAATGATCTCATCCGTCCTTTGATCTCTTGTTAATTTAGAGTTGAAAGAAAAAGAAAAAAAATGCAAATATAAATTCAATATTCATCAACAAATATAGGGGTGAGTTTTCGACTCAGTCGTTGGCTTAATCATAATGTTGCAATTATGAGGTGGAAATATGCCTTTTACTTAGAATATTCATAATAAATCACTTGTGGATATTGATTTACAGTGATAACATGAAGAAAGATGCAAATATCCATAAGGATGTCAAGACAAAATGTTAAGCAAATGAAACATAATACATGTTTTGGTCAGTCCTGGTCATGTAATATTAATATATATCACAGTTATATCAATAATAAAAATTAATATGTTAAAAGTAAACAAGTTTAAATTTTCATATCTATGTAAGCCAAAAACATATCATTAAACTCAAATATATGATATACATGCCATCATATTGAGATAATTCATTTTTAGATTGTCAGCCAACTATTTATTCCTATTCCGGTCGCCAAAGCTCCTTCCCGTGGAACACATTAGCTGCCCTACAAACGAATCAGATTTGAAAGACTCATCAGCCATAACTTGAGCTATTAGGCTCTACAAATTTCCATCCAATTATAACACTTTGATATACTCACTAAGAATGGCAAGGGATAAAATATAAATAGTTGTAAACACTAATATACCCTCTAACAATGGCATGAGATAAAAATATCAGTAGTTTTTCTAATATAGGATTTCAATATTGTTGACCTGTAAACTGTTAAACGACCAACTCAACTGGCCCCCACTCACCCATGCCGCTTCCTCCTCCACTTTCCGGAAATAACTGCTATCTTAGTCGTGTAAAAAGAGCGAGGAAACGAATGCGAAAACTATGCGAACTTACTGGCAATCAGAAGGTCTAGTTCTCCCTGCTCTTTCTCTTGTGCCGCACGCAAGCGAATAAGGCCCGAGCCCTTCTTGCCTTCCATCCGTCTCTCCTGGACACCCTCAGCCGCAAGAACTTCCAATACTGTCCACAACCTGATGCCGACGTCCATCCCACACCCGCGAGAGTGACTTTGCTCGAACTTCCTCGCTCGTCTCTAAACTCCTTCGACCACACCTCCCCAAGCCGGCCTCCTGTCTGCCTTGACTGCCGCAAGCAAAGCGTCGAACCGGTTTTCATTGACTCCTCGTGTAAGTCCGACTTCCCACGCGAAGGCCACACCCGATCCGCCTCCTCTGTGCCCGAGCAGCAATATTTATCTGTTGAAGTGTGAGTACAGGGAAAGAAATAGTATGTATAACATATATTTATGTATATATAGATAATTACAACAAATAGGAAAACCTCGCAATCACCAATCGGAGGAATCCCAGGGTTAATTCGGTCCCTTGAAGCCCTCGGCTGTCGATCTGATCTAGCCGAGTGGATTGAAGACTCGAAGACCATTTTCCGAGTTGATTCGCTCCCCCGAAGTCCTCGCTGTCTATTTGATCCGGCCGAGTCGATCTAAAAGGGCAAGTGCCCTCCCCTAACCTCCTCTCGCGGGGAGGGGATGTCGGGAGATTGCCAAAATTTCCTCAAAAATTCTGGACTAATGTGGATTTTGGAAAACACGAATTTAATTTGAAATTAATTAAATTAATCATAATATTAATTTAATTGATAAATTAAAATGATTAATAATTAACTGATTAATTACAACTAAATTTCACTCTTGTACATTAAAAATCTAAAATCTTATTAACTTAAAATCAATTAACTTAACTCAAAGGATAATTGAATTTTCAATTTAAAGCTTATTAATTAAACTACTGCCAAATTTAAATTGAACTCAAATCTTTTAATTTAATCTAACTAATCGTGTAATTAAATTACAACTTTAATTTAAATTACATTGAGTAAACTGTCTAACTAATAATTAAATTAAATAAATTAATTAAAATAAAATTGAGCTTTAATTAATTTAACTAATAATAACATCAAACTTCAATTAACTAATTTTGAAATAAAATTAAAGTCCAAAATTAAACTGAATCTAATTAATTGATTTAAATTCAACTTAGAATTTTAGCTAAACTTCTGATTTAAGTTAACTTTCAAATCTAATTAATGTTAACACATGTTAAGCTATTAACTTTGAACTAAATTTAAAATTCATATAATTAAAATTCAATTTAAAAGTTGATTAAAATAGAAAATAAAAGAAAAAAAAATTAAAATCAAACCTGAATCTAAATTAATTTAAAATCAAACCAGAATCTTAATTAATTTAAAATTTAATTAAAATTAAAACTCAAATTTAATTAAATAACATTTAATCAGAAAAACATTTAATTAAATTTTAAACTTTTAAATAAAATTAATTGAGTAATAAATTTAAATAATTGAATAATTTTAAAATACATATAAAATTCAAACTAACAAATTGAAAAAGTAAATTTTAATTAAAATTTAACCTTTAATTAATTAACTAATTTAATTAATTAATTAAAGCAACTAAAATCAAACAGAAAGAATACACAAAATCATTGTTTTCCACTATCTAACCTATGTACAAACTACGGCTCTCAAACAACTGCTCTCCAACTAAGCAGCTCTTACAACAACTCTGTGCAAAACAAGCCCTCCAAACTACACTCTCAGCATTAGCCTCAACAACATCTGCTTGTGTGCTCTTTGAACACTCTAAGCTCTCCAATCTGCTGCAAGTACCACGAGCACCTGCAAATAAGTAGACAAAAGTTAGCACATAATAAATAAATGTTGGAAAGAGTAAAGCTACTGCTAAAGCAGAAAAGTTACAAGCACAAAACAATCAGTACACTACTGAAAGTTAGAGTAGAGAATAACTACTGGCTAGTAAGTGTCAAAACAACAACGACTGCATGTTTGTACTTAAGCAAGGCTGGCAAAACAAGACGCTGATGCTGGTGTCAAAATGGCAAAGTTGTAAAGTTATGTTCTCACTAATCTAAGCCCTATAGGTCACTTTTAATAGAAGCAGTAAATCCTTCGGGTAGCTATTTCATTAAGTATATCCATTAAGTGAAACAATAAATACTTAAAATTCTCTCACCCACTTTCAATGAAAGCCGTAAGTCTAACTTTTAAGGGAAAATGTCTAGGTAACATAACCCTAGACCCCTCTAACAAGCATTCTAGTCTATAGGGCTGGGTTGTAAGCCCCACTATATTATCCTATAAGGCTAAGTTGTAAGATCCTTCATTAGGGCTACTTTCAAATGAAAGCCGTAAACCCCTACCCTAATCTAATCACACGGGCTACTTTCAAATGAAAGTCATAAGCCCCGACCTAAATCCAAATTACTGGCAACTCCTAAACGGGGCCATAAGACTTGATTCAAATTTAAACTATGAGCAACTTCTAAATGGAGCCATAAGTCCCTACCCAAACTAAATAACGAATATAAATCCACTTCAATTTCCTTGGGATTCCTGAGAAGAGGTAACCCATAACTGCTAATTAGATTCCCTGGACACTATGATCAATAGCCGTTAGTGTTGGTAGACTGCACTCTGCGGAATTCCCGGGATGGCAGAACCATGGGATCTTGATCGGGTCTATCTTCATCCCCCACAACTAGGGTTTAGAACATTCGCACACTGTTGCACACACATATGTACTTCATGCACATACTAAATATAATTTCATCCTTAATTGAGAGTGCTCTTCTATGTGTTAGAAGGGGTAATTAACTATGAGGGCTTGCGCTCATAAGAAGTAGGGCCCAGATCTAAATAAACCCTAATACTACTCTCAGGGAAAATCTGATTAATTTAAAATTCAATCTATCTCGAAAAAATAAGGACCTTAAGCTTGTGAGAGCGAGGTTCAAGACTTTTTTTCTTAGCGGAACAAATATGTTTAAGGGGATTTTTGATTGTAAGTATTTCAAATACATGTACATTTGAAATGTAGTATAAATTAAATATATTTTTTTAAATATGTAGGGTTATTTGATTTGTTGTAAAATAAATTAAGGAGATTATTTTTTTGTTTTGGTTGTTTGTAAAAGTAAATTAAAAGTTTTGTATTATTCAAAATAAAAAATTACCCAATCGAGCATTTATGTGTTTTTTTTTTTCATAAGGCGAGGCATAAGACTCAAGTTGTTTTGAGACTTACACCTAAAATTAAACCATTGAATTAAATAAAAAATAGTAAAAATATTGCATTTAAGAATAATTCCCCTAAGGACTCAATAATAGTTAACATCACAAAAAATTGAATTCAATTTTCTCTCAATAAAATACTCGAGAGTTTCCAAAAGTATTAATGTAACTCATGAATTGATACAAGCACTCAATTATAAGTAAGAAGTCAAATATAAAAAAAATTGAACAAAAACATGAAGTCTAAAATACACAAATAAATTTATCCAAACTAGTTATAAATTAAAACTTTGATTCAAAATTCTCTCTTATTCACTTTACTAAGGGTAGTCTTCATTAAAATCATCATCATAGCTGATTTCTTTGTTGTCTTCTTCATCCTCACTCATATCAACATGTTCTCATTTTTCTGTCATCTTTAGTCTCATTTATTTCCCTCTTTCATTATCAATAAAATCTAATAAGAATATTATTTAAAACAATACTTATATTGACCTTTTAAAACTTCTAATTTTTGTATTACAAAGTTTTATACTAATATTTTATATTATTTTTTCATTGACTTGATATTCTTATTTCTTCCTCCCTTAAAAAGTCATCATTGAGATTTTCCTCTTGTAATTGTGATGGTAAAATTATATTTTCATCATCCACAAACAATTCATTATACTTTTTTCTATTTTTTTATGATCTAGAATTATTCATAATACATTGGAGCATTCGAATGACAAATAATTAAAAACAAAAGAATCATCACCATCCAACAAATGCCCCATCATCATCCAAATTTGTTGGAATTTACTCAAGAAATCTGTAATTATTAATGCATCCCATATACAAGAACACTAGCATGTATAATTCAATTCAATTTATAAATTGAATTAAACAAAACCAAATTACTCTAATCTAGGGTTTTAAAACTACTCATGTAAAGTAGTGAAAATTCTCTAAATCAAAAAGTATTTGTAAGATCTCAAGTTATGGCGATTCTTCGACCACATCCTCATTGAATAAGCCATCATGGCAAACTAACCTCCACCCATGGAGGTAGAGTGAAACAAAAAATGATAGAGAGCGAGGGAAGAAGAGGGACTAGGAAAGATAGAGAGATGACCCATCTAATCATCTGATGTTGGCTTGCTGTTTTCCTCACACTTCATCCCCATTTTGTCACATCTACTCGTGATCAATGTTTGCAAGAGACCCTCACTCCCTATTTGGAACTACTTCAAACCCTAATAATAAGAGATAGAGATGCATGTTTGTTGGTTGACAGTGAATCGGTTCAGTGTAAGCAGGTTCTCTGTTTCTTTTTTTTTTTTGCCATTACATTTATAGTGCTTTCACTAGGGTTAGAGTAGGGTTTGGAGAAGGATAGATATGGAAGTATAATGCAAGTGCTGAGGTGTTTTTATAGTGATTAAAAAGGCCCTCTGCACAAATGGGCTTGTGGATGCCATGCTTGAGAGTCGTGGAAATATCTAGGGATAGGACATAATATGTTTTTTCTTTTAGAATAATAAGTAGCATTGCTATCGTCACAAATTTTATTAATGGTGATTCTCTCTTTTATTTTTGCCGATTTCATAAAGAAAGAAAATCTTCCTTTCTCTTGAAACTCCAGTTTTCACTTCTTTGCAACTCATAACTCTAATTTAAAAAAAAATGGAATACTTATTAATTCATCTCTTTTCCCTCCCTTTTTTTCCAAATTAGAATGTTAAATGACACAATCATGATGGAAGAGATGAAAGTTCGATAGGGATGTTAAGCCCTAGTGAACTAGTCCCGAGGCTAACCAAGAGGGGGGGTGAATTGGTTATTTAAAATTTCACGAGGAGCAGAAAAATCTTTTTGATACTTTGCAGCGGAAACAAGTAAAACAACAACGAAAAGATCAATCACAGATATTCACCCACGCAGTTAATATCAGAAAAGTAAAGTACAGAACAAAATCAGAAAAGTCAACTAGATTTTATAGTGGTTCGGTCAATTTGACCTACGTCCACTCCTCGGAGCCTCCCCTCCGGGTATTGCACTAAACAAAAGTGTCTCTCCTTTTGCTCCCACGGCAAGGCGGAGAAGCCTGTACAAAATCTCCTTTTCACCACACGGTGAGGCAGAGAATCCGACCTCCTTTTGCTTCCACCTGAAGCGGGCAGAGAATCCCAGATCTTCTGGCGAACGATCCTCCCACAACGAACACCAACTAGACGAAAGTTGACCAGCTGAGAAGACGACTCTGATCCGTGCTTGCAGCAACCTTAGTGAATCCCTCACTAACTCCCCCTCACAAGATCCTCTCTCTCTCTCCCAAACTCTCTCTCTCTAGGGTTTCTCTGAAAAGGAAAGTGGCAAAAGATTTTTCTTGTTTGAAGAAAAATATCTTTTATAGGAGGGCTTAAAATTTGCCCTAAATCTCAACTGGTCGGCCATGATCGTCCAGGACGATCAGTTCAAAATCAGCTGTTTAAGCCTGGACGATCTGGCTCTTCTGGACGATTAGTAGAAAAAATTGATCATATCGTCCCGTACGATCCTGCGATCGTCCAGGACGATTAGTGCAAATCGAGGAATATCGTCCAGAAGACAGTTCGGGTCGTCCAGAGAAACTTGTGCTGGACGACCAAAAAATGACTTGATCGTCCAGGATGATAAGGGTATCGTCCTGTACGATTAGTTCAAAAAGTGCCAAAATCGTCCCGAGCATAGTTCGGGACGTACAGCTGAAATGCACTAGACGATCATGATCGTACGGGACGATCCTGCGATCGTCCAGGACGATATGATCGTATCAATCAAAAATAAATTGCTTTACTTAATTACCAGATTAAATTAGGCATGATTGTACTGAATCGTCCAGGACGATACACGTATCGTCCGGGACGATCAGACCAAATAACTTAAAATAAAAACTTGCCTAACTTGATCTGGCGGCTGAGAATTTCTAATTTGAGCATATCATCCCGTACGATCCAAAGATCGTCCAGGACGATCTGCTTAATCAGACCCTCTTAACTTAGTCGCCCTAATTAGGGTTTCTGTTTTTACCTGATTGTCCAGGACGATGTGAATATCGTCCAGGACGATCTGAACAAAAATGAACAGAAACTCTAATTCACTCAAGCTCTCCCCCTGAGTGTGTGTGTGCAAGTTTACTTAACTAGGGGATCAGTTACATTACAATTGACTCAAGAAGAAGAAAAATAGTACATTGGACACACTTGGACCCGATCTTGAGTTGGCTTGAGTGGCTCGTGATCTTTTGTGCCTGAAACGGGTTAGTTAAGCAAAACACACTGGAAACATGTTTGTCATCATCAAAACCAGATTTGCAACAAGAGAATGAATTGAAAAGAAGTTCAACAACGAGGAAAGCCATAACGATGTGTAATCAATAAAGTCTATTATTTTGCTGATAATATGTACCATATGAGCTTGTGATCAGTGTTTCTATGCTTTTGTCTAAGTCACAAATTGATGGCTTGGCATGATACTGGTAGAATAATCTTCAATAGTTAGCTCAACCAATTATGTAAATTAATATCATATTGTGCTACATCTAGAATGACCTTGACATCTTCATTTTCTTTTTGAATTAGGCCATCCAAAAAGGTCAGATTGGCATCAACATCTACAGTATTTGGTTCACCCCGCTGACAAGCTCTGCCGAAGATGCTTTTGCAACAAAGACCGCACTCGACTTCATACTAGGATGGTGAGTTATTGTTTGGAATCTATGTGTACTGTTTTTGTATATAGACATGCCTGCCCACATACAGATAATTTTTGTACAAAATTATGCGAATTTTATTTTTAAATATGCATGTTTAACTGCATACACATCCATACACACCTTTTAGAAAATCCTATTTTTCTTGCAAAAAATTTCAGTGACAAAAAAGTCAAAAATTGTTGCATGTTGGATTGGTTTTGTTGAGGATGATGCTTGCATTTAAATTGTCTGATTGATAGGGGAGGGAGGATTTTAGTAGAAGAACTACAAAGATGCTTAGGTGAGTAAGGGAAGCGTGACTAATATTAAACGCAGTCCAAAGCCGTGTAGGAAGAATTGAGAGAGTGAGAGAGAATTCCTTGAGTATGTTGTATTCCCCATCAATAATATTTTTTTCAAGTATCATCTAGTTATAAGAACTATTTTATACGAAGTAATAACAACAAAGGAAAATCAAAGTGTAAGAAGTGCTAGATACACCAATAGCAAACTTGTTTTTAGTCAAAAGCTTATGCCTATAGGTGAGGGCTAATCATCTAAAATTTCAACCCCAACATATTTTACATCCATCTGGTCTGAGACTAAACCCAATACTCTAAAGTGTCTTATGAATCTCCCTCTCATGTGAAAGCTCTCCACATTGGCATCACTCCCCACTAACAATTGTTTTTTAACACCATCAAGTTTCATGCACTAAGGGCCACTCTACCATATGGATCTATCAAGGAGTCACCCACCCTTTAACTTAGCTTAATTATGGTAGAAGGTGGTTGAGCTATATCGAAGCTACAAATAATATGAACTAGTCAATTCTAGCAAAAACGTAAGTGTTGACCTCCACATATTCATCAAATAAGTGCGAATGAAGTATAGTCTTGTGGGCTGCACACTGAAGAAAATGACAGCATCCAAAAGATGAAATGACCAAACTGCACTATCGATTTATACACTTCAATTAAGGGTCTTTCAAATATGCCTTTTATGAAAAAGATCCTTTAAATATAGCAATATTTAATTCATATTTCCGACTCCACATAGTGGGATAAAAGCTTGATGTTGTTGTTGTTGTTAGGAGAATAATTCAAATGTCAATGTCCAAATAAGACACTGATGACATATCGAATGATGTGTATTAATAGTAACGCCGTGGCGCAAGAATTCTTTACTTAAGAGTTGAAGAGGAGTAGCCAGTGTTTGTGTAAGCAGCTATGTTGGAACATCATCTTGTATTCATTTAATTACACCAAAAGCAAACATGCAGGGTAGTTTGATGGTTATGGAGGAGGTTGACATCCAATATGAATGACTTATGGAGGTATTTGTTAGTTAACTGTCAATTTAGAATTTGGGGCTTTAGATCTGGATCCAGACATAGGCTAGGAGCTCATGACTATACAACTGCGACGGCATTTTGAAGTCAACTTATATTAATGATGAAGCAGGCAATAATATAGGACATTCTCTTAATAGTCACATTGACCGGTTCAAGATCAAGATGTCTCCATTTGTTATGCCATTGTGTAGGACCTCCTATACAACAGTCTGATGGTAGAAACAATGAAAAAGTAAAGCCAATCTGTGATGGTGTGAGTACTAGTAGGAAGCTATGTAATAACTTTTTGCTTCATCTATAGAGCTCAGGGAGCAACATTAGTGGTTGATCACTCCTCAGACTCAAGTTCATTTTCATTCTCTAGCAAAATTTTCTATATAAACTTTGTTTGAAACTCTTCTTTAGGCACAAATTAGGTTCAAGATGAAGCACATCGTCACACTTAAGCTCCGTAATCCTGGAAACTCTATGTAACCTAATTCATCCTAATCAAGATTAAATTAAGAAAGTTGATAATCCCATGATTTTTTCATGTTAAATCAAGACCAATTAGCTCAAGTTACGTTTGAGATAAGTAATAGGTATTATGCTATTAAGATGGGACCTTAAATTATGTTAAGTGGGTCCAAAACAGTCAGTTTAGATATTATGAGCTTTGAAAGAACCTCATGTCTTTTATAAGAATGTAATTTATTTGTTAAAAAATTAAGTTCTATAGATTTATGAGAATAAATGGAAAATAGACTAAAAATATATCAAAAAGATTTTTCTTGAATGGTATAGTGGTCCATAAAGTTCCAAGAGAAAGCATATGATAAAGTTCCATGAGAAGTGATATGGAGAGTTCTAGAAAAGAAAGGGGTTAATAATGCTTATATTCAACTCATTAAGGTTATGTATGCTGGAGTTGTTATTTGTGTTCATACACAAGGTGGTTTGACCTAGTATTTTCCTATTTCAGTTGGATTACCTCAAGGATCAGCCTTAAGCCCATATCTTTTTGCTTTAGTCATGGATGTTCTCACTAGACATTTGCAAGAGTTTGTACCCTCGTGTATGCTTTTTGCTGATGATATTCTTCTTGTTGATAAGACTAGAGAGGGAGTTGAAGGTAAACTTGAATTATGGAGGTCAACCTTAGAGTCTAAAGGCTTTCGTTTGAGTAGATCTAAAACATAATATATTGAGTATAATTTTAGTAATAATAGTTCTTGTGGGGGATTATGACTTTGGGTAATCAAGTCATTAATAAGAGTATACATTTTAGATATCTTGTGTCTTTTGTTCAGAGTGATGGTGAAATAGATGGTGATATTATTAGTAGAATTCAAGTTGGATGGTTGAAGTAGAGGAATGCATCAGGCTTGCTCTGTGATAGAAAAACTCCCATCATACTTAAGGAAAATTCTATAAGATGGTGGTTAGGTCTGCAATGCTTTATGGTGCAGAATGTTGCCATTAAAAGAGAAGCATAATATTAAGTTAAGTGTTGCAGAGATTAGGATGCTCAGGTGGATGAGTGACTTTACTCTTAGAGATAAGATATGAAATGAGCGTATACGTGAAAAGGTTGGAGCAGCTCCAATGGAAGAGAAGATTAGAAAGAGTCGCCTTAGATGGTTTGATCACATAAAACGGCGGCCTTCCGATGACCTGGTTAGGAAAATAGATGTATTACATTTGACTTATATTAAGAAAGGTAGAGATAGACCTAAAAAGACTTGGTTAGAAAATATTAGAAATGATATTTCTTTATTAGATTTAAATGAGAATTTAACTTTTAACATAGCACAATGGAGAAAAAGGATACATGTAGCCGATCCACATTAGTGGGATAAGGGCTTGATGTTGTTGTTGGTATAGTGGACCATAAGATTTTATTTATTTTTTGGGGGTCAAAGTTTTCAATGGGCATAATCCGCCTTAGTTAATTACATCCCTGATGTGATACTCATAAATATTTTTTTTATTTTAGATGTTATGTCGCATTTTTCTATTTGAACAAAGGAAATAAAGTTTATTCAATATAAGATTCAGAGATGGAGACTTTTCATTGGAAAGGATAGATACCAAGGAATTATAATTCTATTAGATGGAAAGATTAATGAGACCCTGAGACAAGGGAGCATAGAAGTATTAATGCCAAATGAATCCACAATTATGTTAATAGTATATGTCAAGTGAGTTTTAAAATAAATAAAAGAGAATGTGTCACCATTGCAAGAATTTGATATAATCTTGGAAATGAATTGGTTATCAAATTATTTTATGATCATAAATTGCAATAAAAAGATTGTAAAATTTAAATTTTCGGGTGAAAAAGAATGTAAATTTTATGGAGATAAAGGAAGTACTTTAATGGTAATACCGTATATGAAAGCTTGCAAATTTCTATCCAAAGAATATGAAGGTAGCTATTCCAGTCATCTACATGCTGTATTGTAAACATTAAGGAGAATAGGTTATATGCCGAATTTTTAAAATATGAATTATGATTGAGCAGTATAAATTTTCCTGGACATGTGATTAGTGGTGAATGCATTTTATTTGATCAGAATAAAATTCAAGCTACTACAGAGTGGCCAAGGCTGATTACAGTTTCAGAAGTAAGAAGTTTTTTGGGTCTTGCTGGCTATTACAGGAGATTTGTAGAAGGATTCTCTCAGATTACAATGCCGTTATTCAGATTAACTCAAAAGACAGTAAAATTTGAATGGAATAATCAGTGTGAAGAAGCTATCTAGAACTAAAGAATCACTTAATGACTGCTTTCATATTAATAATTCATCAGGCACAGAGGGATTTCAAATTTTCTGTGATGCTTCATTGAGAGGTTTTGGATGTGTATTGATGCAATATGGTAAGACAGTGGCATATGCTTCAAGGCAATTAAAGCCCATAAAAGAAATTATCTCACCCATGATTTGAAATTATTAGCTATGAGTTTTGCACTCAAAATTTGGAGGCATTATTTATGTGGAGTCAGGTGTGAGGTTTTCACAGATCATAAAAGCCTTAAGTACATATTTAATCAGAAAGAGTTCAATCTAAGGTAGAGACGATGGTTGGAACTCATTAAAGATTATGACTTGAATAGACAATATTATCCTGGAAAGTATAGTTGCAGATTCATTAAGCAGAAAATTTTTTGAATGTGCAAATTGGTTGATTACCCAACAAGAGTAGATAATTAGAGATATGGAAAGATTATAAATTTCAATGATTAATCAGAAGATACTGAAGTTATGCTATTAAATCATCTGATGATTCAATCTACACTAAAGGATAGAATAAGAAATTCTTTATCTCAAGATGTAAAGTTCTAAGAAATTAAAAAGAAAATGCAGGCATAACAGATGGAAGATGTTTGTATTGGATGATGAACTGTTGAAATATAAAGGCAGAATTTATATTACAAATATTAATAATTTAAGGGATGAAATATTACAGGAAGCTCACCTCTCTAGTTATAAAATTCATTCAGCCAGTAGAAAAAATGTATCAAGAATTGAGAGGTATATTTTGGTGGCAAAGATTAAAATAAAGTGTAGTAGAATTTGTGGCAAAATATATTATCTGTCAAATGATTAAAGCTAAACATAAAAAGATAGGTGATCAATTGCAGCCTTTACTAATACTTGAGTGAAAATATGAAGAAATTACAATGGATTTTATAATTGGATTACCCAGGTTAAGGCAGAGTCGGGATGTTATATGGGTTGTTTTAGATTGATTAATAAAATCTGCCCATTTCTTACCAATTAAATAGGCAAATTCAGTGAAAATTAGCAAAGATATATGTTGATGAAATTATGAGATTGCATGGAATTTCAAAATCAATATGTCTCTTTGGTCCGCCTAAGCAGTTGTTCGGCTCCCGCTCGCGGTTTAAGGTTTAGGGTTGGTCGGTTTAGTTGAACCGGCCAGCTTAAACCGGTTCTTAAAATCTCCCCTTATAAAAATTTCGTCCTCGAAATTTACTTATAACTTCTAATACATAAGCAAATAATATCTTCAATTTTATTCAACATAAATTGCAACTTTGAATACATAACTGAAAAAAATTAGGCATTTGATATAACATACAAGATAACATGATAAACCTAAAATATCTGATATCATATAACATGTTATATTAAAGTCTTCACTTTTCATTCATCTTTATTAACATCTATAGATTCATTAGACTCTTGTTGAGTTAAAGCATAAACTTGGGGTCGAACATTCTGTCTGGATTGATTTTGTGCTGAAGCTGAAACTGACGGTTCTATCATCTTTTGTTTGCCAAAGCTCCTCTGTGAAGGTGCTTCACTTGATCTCATTTCTTCTAAAGTCCTCTGAAACAATGTAGGCAATATTTTGCTATGTGTCCAGGCTGACGACACCAATAGCAAGTATTGGAACTCATCAGACATTCACCCTTATGTAATCTGTCACACTTAGCACAAGCTTTCATGACTTTACTAACCGTTGCACTACTGACTCCACTAGGAGTAAGCTTGCCCTTCCTCCCATTTGATCCTTCAATCTGAATGCTTTGGATATCTTCTTCAACACTCTTCCTTTTATGCTAGTCTCTTCTCTTCTGAGTAATTTAGAAGTCAATCTCCACCATTCTAGCTCTTTCCACCAACACTGAATAATCCTCACTTCCTATAGGTACTAAATGTTGTCTAATTGCATCTTTTTGATCAGATATGAATCGATAATATTTCTCCTCTGGTGTTACAATCAATTGCGGTTCATATTTGGATAGAGTTGTAAATTCTGCTCATATTGCATCACTGATTTATCTCCTTATACTAGTCTTATGAATTTGTCCTGCATCTGCCTCCTTGTTGACATAAGTATGAACCATTTTATGAAAAGTTCTACAAAGTCTTCCCAGTTGACCAGTAAATTTGGAATATCTCGTAGCTTGTCTTCGCATTGTCCTCTCCACCACCTTTCTGCTTCTCCGTCCAAGACAAATGTAGCAAGTGACACTTTTCTTTCATTAGGACATGACGTGCTATTCAGAATCTTTTCTATACAAATTAACCAATTTTTTGCCTCAATTAGTCCTTCATTACCCTTGAGTAATGGTGGTCGCATGTCTTGAAACAACTTCAGATATTTATCCACTCCAACTCCAGGCTTTGATCTTGATTCGTAAAGCATTTGGGTCATAGCCGTCATAATCTGGGCAAAGGTATTGGTGTTCACAGTCACTTCAGGTGATGGTTCTTCTCCTTCCATATTTCTATTAGCTATTTCCTCTTGATCATTCACATACCTGATATATTTATAATTGAATTAATTATATTATCTAATTGAATATTATAATTCTCAAATAAGTTCATAAATCATTCATATGACTCTTTCATTACGATTCACATTCCTAAGATATTTCTTGGGCTCATATATCTCTTTTGTCACGACCCGGCCCGAAGGCTCGAATTAATGAGACATGAATAGACGGTCGTATGGTATATTAAATTTTCATTTGCTAAATCTACATTACACTGAAAGAGCCATTAAGGCCTCTAAAAAAAATTATGTAAAATGAATTAGATACATTTCATTCGGTATGTTACGTTTACGGTACATATTTGATTATATTAAATTATACCTGAAATATTAAAGCAACTAAAAGTAAGTTACAACTCAGTGAGTAAAACATACTTCTAAATTACAGTAACTCAAGACAATTGCAATAATATGCATGAGCATTTTAATTCATATCATAAAGTAATTTCATTTAGATTCATTTTATTTCAAGACTCTCAATATTATGCATATACAATATTTTTATATCTTTTTTTTTCTCATAAATAATACAACCGTCATAGGAACCATCGTCTAATTTAGTATCAATGAAGGTACTCTTTTCCCATTTCTTTTTTTTTTTTATAACCTTTTTCATTTACGTGCACGAGTATATTGCGTCCCCAGCCAGTACTATAAAGGATCTTATATGCTCCATCAGTCAACATGCACATGCAAACATATCTATCTAGTCATATCATGTAAATAGTATTCTTTAATGATAATGTGAAAAACAATAATTTAATTTTCATTTGACTCAATATCACCAATCATAGGATATGAGAAAGACACATCATGATCTAGCTTGCAATAAATACTTCATAAAAATGTATTATTATCTTTCGATGCATATAATTTAAGAGAGAACAAAATCATTACTGTAATTAAAAAGTCATGAGCACTCATCTTGAACTTAGAAAATGCGTTGCTTCACTTTTACTCTTTATTTCAATGATGATAGATTTAAAGCCTATTAAAGATCACTTCATTAAATTTAATTTATATTTGCTCTTTAATTTCTCTAACTTTTTATTTATAATTAATTATTATAATTTCAATTTCAAATTAACATCTCAAATATTATTGATTAGAATTTTTCTCACTCTCTTAATTAACTATTTATTAAATATATCTAATTAGTGCTTGTATTTTAATTTAGCAATAAAATTTACTCGTTATTTAAATTTGGATAACATCATAATTAAAGTCTTGCTTAATGATGAAAAAAATAAAATTTATTTTTATTATTATTATTTCTATATTTAATAAAATATCTGATTTTTTATAAAATTTATCTCATTTCCTATACAATTTATTCTAATTCATTATTCTTCTCAATCAAGTTTATATAAATTTAATTTATACATTTTCTAACTTAAAAATATCATATTATCTTATATACATATCATCATTAATTAATTTCTAATATATAAATTTTCTTAAAAAAATTTTTATGATCATCATTTATCAAAAAATACTAATAAAATCTTTCCTTCTTCCCTTACACGAGACTCTCGCTTGTGCTACGCATCGAGTTCACTTCATTCCTTCTCCCTTTCTCTCGATCTCCCTTTAATAAAACTTATCTTTTCTTAGGATTAATCACAGAAGAAGAAAATTGTCAAAAGAAATAAATTTGAAAAACTTACTTTCTTTCTTCGTCTTCCTCTTAGTCGCTTCTCTCGACAGAAACTTCCTCATGCATTTTAACCTTACGAGAGCGAGTAACCAAAGATATTATTCATAAGGAGTCGTTAGTTTTCACTCTTGTACGCATCCGTTCACTAGATCACGCAATCCGATCCGTCCATCCCTCCGATTGAGTCACTCGCATGTGTCTATTTGGTCTGCCCAGGCCTCTGTTCAGCTCCTGCTCGTGCGGTTTAGGAGTTAGGCTGTCGGTTGAACCGACCAGTTTAAACCGGTTCTTACATTGGTCATCCACAAGAGTAGGTGTCGGAGATAGTTCCAGACCTGATCGCCTACTAAACTGGGTTTTTCCTATTCTTTATTGCTTTTCTACCTTTAGGGAGAGGTCAATGATGTCGGTGATAGTCCAATATAGCTTAAGTTGTACCACGTTGGCGATGGAGGGGTTTAAACCTCCAATAAACCGTGCCATAGTATTTTCTTCGGGTTCCACCAAGTTGCATTTAAGCATTAGTTGTTCGAATTCGGCCGCCTAAACTCTCCACCGAGAGTTCTTGTTGTTGAAGATGGTGTAGGCGAAGGAACATATCCTGCCGGCAGTTGGCCGACAAGAATTTTCTCTGCATTTCCTTCGTGTTGTCCCAAGAGCTGATCTTGATTTTCTTGTCCCATTGTCTTGTGCACTTCAAGTCCCACCACAAGGATATGCTGCCTTTCAATTTGATTAATACCAGTTTTACATTGCGATAAAGGGGTACTTCTTTGTATTCAAGAATTCTTTCTATGGTGTGAAGCCAATAAAGAAATTCGTCCGGGTCCAATCTTCCTTCAAAATCCGGAATATCAATCTTGATGCCGAAGTTGTGAGGGAGTCTTCTTGGTTCATGTCGATAGTAGCGAAGAGGTGGTTCTTTTTCTCTACTAGAGACCTCTTGATAAAAAGGGTTCTCCTCTTCTGCTTCACGTTCTTTCTCATTCCGATGTTCAGTTGTATGATGCGATTCCATCACCACAAGCCTTTCTTGGAGTTGACAAATCCACCTTTGCAATTCTTTAATGGAAGTTTCTTGAAGTTGCCTTGGATTTCCTCTTCTTGGAGGCATTTTTGTGGTTCTTGGTGGTACTCTGATACCAAATGACACCAAAACTTGTAAAGAAAAGGAAAAATGCAGGTATGACAGCAGGTTGGTTCACCTCTCGTTGCTCGTGAGTGCTACAGGATAATAACCTCTGGTGGCTGTTGGAGACCTGGGAAGGAACCAGACAGCAGCTAATCAGCCCTGTTTGGCTGCTGAAATGAAGTTGGGCTGCAATTTCTGCGGCAGGAAGTCAAGAACAGCAGCTGGTCAATCTTAGAGAGCAAGTCTGGACAGCAAATCTGCCGCCTTGAAGGAGGCGGACATCACTTTTGGGGTATGAACTGAGCGGACAGCAGTAATCTGCAGACTTGTTGATGAAGGGAAAGTGAGAATAGAAATGCAAGAATCTGAACTGAAAGGAGGAGAGGCGGACAACCTTTGGCTGTGGTCAGCTGGACTGCTGGGAGGGAAGACCGACAGCCTTTAGGTTGCTGCTGGTGGATGACGGCCAGGGGAAAATCTACTGGTCTTATGCGGGGATGAGTGAAGAACAGCCGGTGGCAGTTGCAGCTGGAGAGGGGAAAGGCGGCCACCAACCGGAAACAATCCAGGATACAGAGAAAAATACAATCTCTGAATTTTATTTCAAACCCATAAAAAACTACCTATAATAGAAAAAAGCTCTATTTATAAGAATTGAGCCCCTTGATGACTAGGATAGGATAAGAGCTAATCTTATTGATGACTAGGATAACTACCAATAAGATAAAATATAAAAAAACGAGACTCAATGCTTATGGAAGCATCTCCTTTTGGAGTCTCTATTGAATCTTTGACTGTAAGTAGGGGTGTCAATTTCGGGTCACGGGTCGGGTTCGGGTCGAACCCGAAACTGACCCGGCACTATTTGAGTCAACCCGAACCAGACCCGTTTTTGCAAACGGGTCGGTTTTCATGACCCGAACCCGACCCGACCCGACCCGAATGACCCGGTTCCAACAAAAAAACTGCTATTTTTCGGGTCAGAAACGGGTCAATCTCCACTTTTCGGGTCAAAATCGGGTCAGAAACGGGTCAATCTCGGGTTGTCGGGTCAAAATGTGTTTTCGGGTCAAAAACGAGTCAATTTCGGGTCAACGGGTCAGCCCGAACCCGACCCGATTTTTGAAACAGGTCGAATTGTTGAACCTGAACCCGACCCGTTTCGGGTTCGGGTCGGGTTTTCGGGTCGGGTCCAATATTGACACCCCTAACTGTAAGGCCAAATAGGTTATCTAAGAATGTTCTTTTGCTTGTTGGAGACTCGAATTAATGAGGCGGGAACAAATGGTCAGACGATTGATTAACCTTTCGTTTGCTAAAACTATCCCTAATAAAAATTTTGAAAGAGCCACTAAAACCTCAAAACAAATAATCTAAAAAATAAAAAATAAAATAAATACTTTACCTTTCTTCCTAATCTCTTCCATACTCAAGCCCTAACCTGCACGCATGCAATTTTCCCCCCTTAGCTGCTTGCTCGCAGGTGTCGTCCCCCCTTACCCTTTGTCTCTCGTATTTCTCTCATTTGATGACCCTGGACGGAGCGGAACAGAATTATCTCACGAGAGGAGGCATCGTTTTTCGCATCTGAATGTGTTTCCTCGCTCACGTATGCGATTCGGTCCGCTCGGCTTGCCCGTTGTTCACCCACTCATGTCTCTGCTTGCGTTTTTTTTTTTTAGTTGCGCCGGTTCAATTGAACCGGCCAAGCTTGGTTCCTACTCATCATATACATATACAAAACTTATTGACACTTAATTAATGGTACCTAAAATTCAAAAAATTGATGCAACACAGGCATTTTTGAGGAACAACTATAGACCTTGAGATTATCATTAACTTCATTACACGATGCCTTTCAGGTGGTTAGAAAAAAGCGATGTTGAGGATCCCAAGATTATCCTCACCAGCAACAATTCTAATTACTATAAAAACATGCAACATCCAGTCTGATTGCATCCCCATATGGCATGAAAAGTATTATCTTTGGTGAGCCTCCTACAACATATTGCTTGTTTTTGTTTTAAGTATTATTTGTTCTTTAGATGATGGTGATCAAAGTTGTCCAGTGTAGCATGCATGATATAACTATCATGACAATAAGATAGTCGTGGATGTGAGACAAGCATCTTATGATTCTCAAATGTCAACTGTTGATGAAGTTGCTATTGTTTTATGCGACCAATCTGACATTGCAATGCAAGAGATAATAAATGGTCAATGTGGAGAGTTATCAGAGATGAAAAACTTTTGTAAACTCTTCTCATCATAAAGAGAATCTGTTGACCACCGGATACAAAACAAAAAAGGGAGAGAGGAATCGCTCAAAATCCCGGAAATCCCGTTACCTGACTGTTCGGCGCCGTTGGCGTCGCTTCTCCACGATTCCTGCTCAAATCCCGCTCTCGATCGTGCCCCCATTTGCGTCTATAAAATGGAGGAGAGGAAGGCTTCCTTCGGTAGAACTCTCCGACCACAGTTCGCAAGCCACGAGCAGCTCCTCTTCCTCACTCGCCTCTTCCCCTCTCCCCACGCAAAAGCTCCAGCTCCCTCCTCTCCTATTCGCGAGCAAATCCCCCATCCCTCTCGACTTCCGAACTATCTCCGACTCCAACCCGTAGCTGAAGCCTTCAAACCGACGCCTCTACCTCCCAGATCTTGCCGCACTCAGCTCGATCTCCTTACCCGTCGCCTCTGCTTCTTCGGCCGAGAGAGAGAGAGAGAGAGAGAGGTTTCCCGCTAACCTAATTGAAGCCAAGCACCTATCCCGAACCCATCTCCTCTCCGACGGCGAAGACCTCCACTAGAGCAGCTCGACCCATCTCTGCCCTAGCCGACGCCTTTCCCTAGCTGATCTCTCCCTTCCGCCTCCGTCCACGACGTTCCCTTCCTGCGGGATCGGAAGATACAACATTTTGATCTAAGCAATCAACAGGAGCTCGCTTGCTTTAAAGGTAACTTTCTCCCTTTCCTGCGCTTTCTCGGCCAAATCCTGTGAATCTGCCGAGCTCGAGAGAGTAGGGGAGAGATTGGGAGGATAATTATAATTAAAACTAATTTGATTAGTTTTAACTATAATTATTTTAAATAACTATAGCTAATTCAAATTAATTCAAATTAATTTTAATCAAATTATTATAATTAATTTTAACAAATTAATTATGATTAATTTTAATTAAAGTTAATTTTAATTAATTATGAATATTTCTTTTTGTTAACTATAATTAATTATTATTAATTAATTATAATCGATTAAAGTTAATTAATATTTATTAATTAATTATAATTATTATAGTTAATAATCTTAATTAATTATGATTAAATATAAGTGCATTAATTAAATATGATTATAATTAATTTTTTATCATAATTAATTAATGATTAATTACCAAAAAAGGAGGGGGCAAATACCTCTCTTGCCTCGTGCAAACATCACCACCGGTCCGACCACTCACAAAGGTATAATCTCTAAAACTTAGATTCCCGTTCTGGTCGTTAGTGGCGAGCTAGCAAACCCCCTATGCGCTCACGTAGCGTAGTAGGGAGGGAAACTAGCGCGACGCCTACGACAAGGCGGGCAATCGCCTTAAACCCCGTCCTCGACGCTTGCGACGAGCCGGCAAACCCCCTACGCGCTCACGTAGCGTAGTAGGGCGGGAAACCGGTGCGGCGCTCGCGACGAGGAGGGTAATCCCCGGACCGCTCATGTAGCGTGAGGGGGAACAAAATTAAGTACCCATACGTGGGGAAATCCTCCTGCTTTCTTTGCAACAGGTGCCCAAGACCCCTAAACGCTCATGTAGCGGGCGAGGATTGAAGAAAATTTGCTGCCGTGGTGTCTACAGACATCTACCTGAAGCGCGCACGTCGCGTCGAGGGGAAGGCAGCCTCTTGGTTTTTCCCCTAAACGGGGGAGACGCCGGGAGGTTGCCGAAATTTCATTTGAAGATTTTGAGGACTTGAACAAAATGGGACATTTGGACCGAATTTGGTTGAGCACAACGAACTCAAATGAACTAGATTCAAATAAATAAATGAAATATTTAAACCAAATTCTGAGCTAATCAAGTCTCTAATAATTTGAACCATGATTCAAATATAAGTTTGAACTTGAATAGAACAAGGCTACAGTGGATATGGGCTTGAATTGGGCTCAGATTTGCATTGCAAAGAACTTGAATCAAAACCCAACCAAGAAGGACTTCAATTCGACACTGAACTTGAATGGAAGTAAAAGAACTTGCAACTCAACTACGAAAGGGCTTAGAATCGAATGTGACACGAACTACAAAAGCACAGTTTGGACATGAACTTGAGCTTCCAACTGAACAAATAAATCCAACTCGACTACAAAGATTTGAATTCGAGTGGACAAGAACTATGAACGAACTTGAACTCAGGCCAACTTTGAGTCAGATTACAGTGAACTGAACTTGGACTCGAACTTGTGAACCTTTGAACAGAATTTGGACCTTGAATTCAAACAAATACTTAAGTTAGACCACAGAGAACTTGAACATGTACTCTAGACTCAAACCTAGACAATAAAGATTTGAACTCAATATAAGCCTAAGGGTTTGAACTTGGTTGGAGTGTTGAATGAGATATCAATTCAATTGAAGTGCAAATGAATGGTGACATTGAACTTATCATATTGAACTATCTTGGAGGACAAAAGAATTTATAAGCAAAATATATTTTGCAAACAACAAGAAGACTTGAAGACTTGCAGAAATTCTAGACTTGGATCCAATGGCAAAGATCTGAACTCAGCAAACTTGAACTGCACAAAGGGGTTCATGAACTTAAACTCAGATTGGACATGAGTTTGAATTTGACATGGGACTGATGAATGATAGGAGAAGACTAATGTTGAGTCAGATTACAGGGAACTAAAACTCAAACTTAAACAAATGCAAGGATTCAAGCCTCATGCAAGCAAATGAAGACTCACGATGTGGAAAATCCCTAACATCTCATCCATAAGCAATAAAGTTAAGATGGTTTATGAACAATCGCATCAAACCTTTATAAATTGTTAAGATTGATGGATTTAATGAGACATCAATAGACATGAGTGAAGGAGTTGTGATGAACATAGCCCAAACATGTCCCATTTACGAGTGATGAAAGGGAAGCGACAGAAGAATACACTTTGATTACCAACGTTGATTTGAAGTTCTCTTCGAGGAATATCGTTGTAAGTGATAATACAGAACACCTCGGTCATAAATAATGACCAAATGTGGTGTAAACAAATGATGCAAACAGGTGGTGTTGGTTGCAAGCAAACATCAATTGTTCAAGTCTATCATACACACTGCATGTCTACATAAAGGATTGTGACAGACATAGAAGAAATTCTAGAAGATGTAGTGTCCAGCAGGCAGCCTCAAGCAAAATACACTGAGCCGTTGTAAGTAAAGGTAGAGGACATGCAACAAGTATGGACACCTACGGGTTGCTGTAAGAGACCTATCATGTACACAACAGTTGTTATAGAAGATCTTTCATAAGTTCAACACGTTACCTATAGGCAAAGTTTGAAAGATCATCAACGAATTCAAAATTTACTCACAACGCTCCTACAATCAATCACCATTCAAGAGCAAGCAAATATGTCAATTCATTGTGAATACACAGCAATACAAGGTCTTATGAGTTGCTACAGAAGATCTGCAATACATACAATCTCTCTGCGAGTGCAGATGTATGTAAAACATGTCACTCGTGGGTAGATGCAGAAAGACTTTAGTAAATGCAGTATCCTGAAGTCGATTTCAATTTATGAATGAAAACATCTACCTGCCTACCAGCAACAGTTGTGGAGATCGTACGACGCCACGCCACCGGATCTGCAACTTTCGTACAAGCAGACAGAAGGCGTCTACAAGCTTCAACTATACGCCACCGGATCTGCAGCTTTCGTACAAGCAGACAGAAGGCGTCTACAAGCTTCAACTATACGCCACCGGATCTGCAACCTTCGTACAAGCAGACAGAAGGCGTCTACAAGCTTCAACTCTACGCCACCGGATTCACAACATTCATGCAAGTGGACAGAAGGCGTTTATAAATATTTCAATGTCTCCCGCACGTGCACCTTAACTTGTATACACATAGAAACACAAAAGAGACACGTGTAATCATACAACCCGCATGGGCCCCGACGAGCGTGTAGTAAGAACACACGTGACGTCTAGGGATGTTGCGCGGGTCAATAAGTGAATTCAAGTTCGAGCCCGATCCTTCTATTCAGGTAGATAGGAGTTGACACGGCTCGAACCATTAAATAAATATACGGTCGCGAGATCGACCGAGATATTTATTTTATATGTTCATATTAGGCCTTCAAGGCCTATAATCAAGTGAATTCACTTACAAAGGGCACAAAGCCTACGAAACCCGATCCTCTGTCAATTACTAGATAGAGTCGATAAGGTTCAAAATACAGAAATATGAATGACCCCACACCCCGATGATGGCCGTGTTGGATGCATATCTCAACCGGAGGGGTCTATTCCAAATAATTCAAAGCGCCATCCAAATACTCCAAAACTCCAAATCTCCAAAATTCCCAAAAATTCCAAAGTCTATAATATTTGAAATTGAAACTAAACTATCAAACACTCAAAGCATGAAATCCATCCATCCTCCGCAACAGTTTGCCGAGGTGGACAAATTAAAATTTACTTCAGCTCACAAAGAGCCAATGCCTAGTCGAAAATATCACTAGGATCCATTCTCAAACAATCTCCTGCCAGCAAGGACGTGGTACGAGTCCTCTAACCGGCAGTTTCGCCGCCAAATGGCACTGCAGGATAAACGGTTATGACTCGGGGCCCTCTGAACCAAGTGGTCGCCGCCAAATGGCACCATTATATTATGGTTATGGCCAGAGCCCGTATGCTCCCCAATGGTATCAAATCCTTGAGATATGAATCAATAGGATATGATCGATAGGGCACAAAGCCCTCTGTTAGCTAAGGTGGATTCAAATTTGTCCCCTTAGGCAAACATTCACCCCAGGTTTACAAGGTACCTTTGGACGAAGCAACCCATGGCTGCCGACAAGGATCCTTCTGTCAGGTTGGGTCGACTACCTCCTCTGACTAAGTAGACCAGGGATCACGATGGCCCGGGACGACGGAACCATGGGATCTTGATCGGGTCTATCATCCATTCCCCCACCATTCGCTTTAAGTGCAAAGTGGTGAAAACTTCTGTTTTAAATATTAAAATCTTCAAATTTTCTAATACCCTAAACCCATTGCTGCTACTATATGCCAGATGCAAGTATCCATACGTATCTGATTGACGACTAGCCTTAATCGAAAGTTCTCTCTCGTTATCGGGAGAGGTAATTAACTATAGGGGCTTGCGCCTATAGGAAACCAGAACTCAGATCATAAAGTCCTCGCAAAATGAGGGCGAAATCTCTGGGTAGTGTCTTATCTACTATCTCATCTGCCTTCCAAAATTTACCCCGGAACTTAGTTCGTTAAAACTCCCCCCGAGCAGAAAATATATCGGGCGGAGGCCGGGGCCGAATTTTCGGAGCCCACAGAATCATATCCAACAAGCCAAAAATGAGCCATATTTATAGATTTCATGAGATTTATTTTAGTTCATTTTAGAAATATTTTGTGGTTATTATCAACAGACGATGTAGATAGCACCCTCCCATGATTAAGTTATGATTGGATGATGCCGCCCTTAGTCTGACTTAACTGACCTTCTTGAATCGGGTATGATTCTATTGATCAACGGTGGTTTATTGGTGGTAGCCTATAATAGTTGCATCGATTGAATATGCAATATCATAAGTTATGATCTCCTTAGCACATCAATGGTTGGGAACAAAGTTTTGGCAATAAAATTGGTGAAAATAACTCTAAGAAGTTTTATCATTTTTTAATGGATATGGTGAAAATAAATAACAATATTTTGGTTGGGTTGGTTAAGTCCGACCTAACGTAATTAGGATAAAGGCTTTTTATTGCTGTTGTCAAGTTTCGAAGTGATTTAGGTATCTACGGATATAGTGCGATTAGTTGGATCTTATTTGAGGTTGAAACACTATTGTTAGTCCAGCTAGTCATTAATTTGGGACAACCGAGTAAAAATGGGCACCAATTCAACCCTTCTGATGCCTCTAGATGCTTGTTTTTTTTATTTTGCCTAAATTATATATATATGGTCTCCAGCAGGAGAGAAATTAGAGTTCTCACTCTTCTTCTTTCTCCCTCTCTCTGTTGTTTTTTCTATTTATAAAGCTCTATCTGTTTTCTATCCCCTTGTGTGGGCTTGAGTGCATGTCCCATGTATTCTTTAACTATATCAGTATTTATATGTAGTAGGCTGGTATTGTGGTTCCAGGATTTTGAACCCGCTGGTGTTTGGAGACTACCCTGAGATAATGAAGAAAAATGTTGGCTCAAGGCTCCCATCTTTCACTAGTTTCGAATCCCAACAAGTGAAGGGCTCATATGACTTCATTGGTCTTAACTATTACTACGCATTGTATACGACTTATGACCCCAATATTTCCAAGACAGATCTTCGAGATATAACTTTAGACATGTCTGCTAAATTCACTGGTATACTTGTACTTGAGTTTTGTTTGTATTTATTTATATTGTAGATTGGAGATAACCCTATATTTTAAAAGTTGGCATGCAATTCTTTTGCAGACATCAAGGATGCTACACCCATAAGCAGGGTGAGATTTCATGAACCTGCCAATTTAACTTGAGCTATTTTTTTGTTTATTTTAGATTGTTATCTTATTATAGGATTCTAATATTTGTGTGTAAAACCAGATTCTTCCGCCCAGTCACCCCACAAAAGATTTTCATAGTCTTTGGAAATTGCTATATTATCTCAAAAACACGTATAACAATCCTCCCATCTACATCCATGAGAATGGTAAGTCAATATTAAACCCATAGGTTGTAGTTTTAAGCTTTTGCAATTTTGATAGATTAAGAAGCTATTTAGGATCACTTTTATTATTATTAATAATAATATTATTATTATTTTATTTATTTATTTTTGAAATAAAATAAAATACATTTGATATCTTATAAATATTTTGTTTTTGTTTATTTATGTGATGATGTCGCTAATTGATGAGGCGATTATGGCAGTGGTGGCATCTGATGATGATAGATATTTTTAAAATGTTCAAAACAAGTAAAAGTTATTTTAAGTGTTTTTTAAAAAAAAAAAGTTCTGGATGAAAGAGATGCTTAAAATTATATGATAAATATTAAAATGCATATGGCATTTAAATATAATTAGAAAATAATATTGGGTACAACTTTTTCAGCATTTGTTTGTTTGCAATAATATTTAAACATTCCCTATTTTAAGTATTTATTTTCAAATTTTGACCAATTTTCTTTTTATTCTAACAGAAAATATATCAAGATATTCAAATACAGTTGCTTTCCATTATATATCACATGATTAAATTTTTGTTTGGGATAGCTTTCTTACTGCTTTTTAAAGCAGCTTTTTAATACAAAAATTTCTTGAACTAAAAATTTTTGTACTAGAAAGCTGCTTTAGAAAATAGTAAGAAAGTTGTCCTAAAAAAAGTCTATAAAATGATATATAGCCACCAAATTCAAAGAAAATCTGAATTTTCTTTCAGATTAAACCAGTGTTTAAGCTTTTACTTTTGTCATTGCTATTGCTAGTATTTACATAAATGTTATTTATGTAAATAGGGTTTGGTTTTGGAGTTGCCGACACAATTAATGACTTTGGAAGGATATCCTTTTTAAGCGGTTTCATTGGAAGCGTACTTGATTCTATAAGGTAATCTTGCAAGCCATTGATCTTAAATAATAGGATCCTTATTAAATATCATGACAGCTATTATTTTGTCTCCATTGCTTGCAGGGATGGATCGGATGTGAGGGGATACTTTATTTGGGCATTTTTGGATGTTTATGAGTGGATAACTGGGCATACAGAAAGGTTTGGGCTCTACCATGTAAATTTTGAGGACACTGAACTGGAGAGAACACCTAAACTTTCAGCCCACTGGTACCGAAACTTCCTTAAAGATGGAGGAACAATCAAGATAGAGAAAATTTGTCAGCAAAGGGCAACAGCTCAGTCTTCACAATAAACAGTTTTTTTTTTCTAATGTTTTAAATCATTTTGTAACGTTGAGTAATTGTTATAATTTTTCAAACATGAACATTTTGCTCAGAGAGACTATTTAATTTGTTTCAGATCAGAGAATTTTTATATATTGAATGTTGAACCTGCTCTTCCGTATTGATCAGTGAAAAAATGCTCCAGAAATTTTTGGAAGCTGGTGGCAATTTCCATGAGAAATTTTTGGGAAGTCTTTATTTTTTATTCAGTCATTTGTAAAGTAATGGATTGCCAGCATACAGTTCTTAAGAGGCCTTGTAACCCATGGATTGCCAGCATACAGTTCTTAAGTAGAGGAATGCATCAAGCTTATTGTATGCCGGGTAGGTCAACCTTAGAGTCACAATCTTCTCACTAGGTCTATTGTTACTAAAATTACACTCCATATATTCCGTTTTAGATCTACTCAAGCGAAAACCTTTAGACTCTAAGGTTGACCTCCACAATTCTAGTTTACCTTCAACTCCCTCTCTAGTCTTATCAACAAGAAGAATATTATCAGCAAAAAGCATACACCAAGGTACATCCTCTTGCAAATGTCTAGCGAGAACATCCATGACTAAAGCAAAAAGATATGGGCTTAAGGCTTATCCTTGATGTAATCCAACCAAAATAGGGAAATACTTGGTCAAACCACCTTGTGTTTGAACACAAGTAATAGTTTTTGCATACATATCTTTAATGATTTGAATATAAGCGTTATTAACTCCTTTCTTTTCAAGAACTCTCCATAGCACTTCTCTTGGAACTTTATCATATGCTTTTTCTAAATCAATAAATATCATATGTAAATCCTTTTTATTCTCTCTATATTTCTCCATCAAACCTCTTAATAAATGTATGGCTTCCATAGTAGACCTACCCGACATGAATCCAAATTGATTTTGAGAAACATTAGTATCACGCCGCAACCTATGCTCCATAACTCGTTCCCATAGTTTTAAAGTATGACACATTAACTTAATTCCTCTATAATTCGCACAATCTTGTGCATTACCTTTATTCTTAAAAATAGGGATAAGCACACTCATTCTCCACTCATCTGGCATCTTTTTAGTCTTCAAAATAGTATTAAAAAGTTTAGTAAGCCAAGAAATTCCTTCATTTCCTAAGCATTTCCAAACCTCTATTGGAATATCATCAGGTCCAACAGCTTTTCCACCCTTCATTTTCTTTAAAGCCTCTCTAACTTCGGTTTTATTAATACGCCGATAAAAACAGAAATTTTTTTTTCATTTAGGATGCTAAGGTCTCTACAGTCAATTTTATTTTCACATTCTTCATTAAAAAGGTTTAGCAAAATATCTCATCCACCTTTGTTGAATATCATCTTCTAAAAGAAGTACTTTTTGATCTTCATCCTTAATACACTTCACTTGAACTAAATCCTTATTACTCATATCTCTTTATTTGGCTAACTTATACATATATTTTTCTCCCTCCTTAGTATCTAATCTATTATATAAATTACTAAAAGCTAAACTCTTTGCATCACATATTACTTTCTTAAATTCCTTACATGCCTCTTTATATTTTTTCCAATTATCAGAATTTTTATAATTAAATTAATTTTTACAACAAATCTTCTTATTTTTAATCTTTTCTTGCATATTTGAATTCCACCACCAATTAATTTTACTATTAGAAGTTTTTCCCTTTGAAACTCCAAGCACATCTTTTGCAATATTCTTAATATCACTAGTCACTTTTTCTCACATAACATTAGCATCCTCATGCATAGACAAAATCTTAAGATCTAAAATCTTACTCTCAAAAATATTTTTGTTAATATTCTTTAAATGCCCCCATCTAATCCTAGAATATCGTATTATTTTATTTTTTATTTTCTGCCTCATTATCTTCAATTCCAAAACTAATAAATGATATTGAGTACATAAATTTTCACTCGGAATAACTTTACAATCTTTGTAATTTAAATGATCTAATTTTCTTATAAGAAAATAATCAATTTGAGTTGTACTATATCCATTTTATAAGTAATGAGATGCTCATTCTTTTTCTTAAATAAGGTATTAGCAATTAAAAAATCATAAGCTAAACAAAAATCTAATATGGACTTATCACCTTCATTTGTCGTTTCAAACCCATGGCCACCATGAATGCTTTTAAAATCATCTACCTCTCTACCAACATGTCCATTTAAATCTCCTCCAATAAAAACTCTTTCTTCAAGAGGTATCTTTTGTATTAATTCTTCTAAGTCATTCCAAAATTTTAATTTTGAACCCATATCCAAATTCACTTGAGGAGCATAAGCACGTATAATGTTAACAATCTTAGCATCAACAATAATCTTTAAGGCTATAATTCTATCTCCAATTCTATTAATATTTATAATATTATCCTTCAAACTCTTATCTAAAATCACGCCTACACCATTTTTAGTACGACTCCTACCCGAATACCAAAGTTTAAATCCTAAACTATCAATCTCCTTAACCTTCTCTCCAACCCATTTTGTTTTCTAATGCACAGAATATTTATCTTCCTATGAATCATAATATCTATTAATTCCATTAATTTTCCTATAAGGGAACCTACATTCCAAGTTCCTATCCTAATTTTAGTTTCATGGACTAGCTTCTTTGCCCACATCCGTCCTTGATGTGGGGACCCTTGCCTATTTAACACTACACCCGGGCGGCGGTGCAGCGGCCCTTGCACACTTATCGCTGTATTCAAGCCACACAGCGCGTCGCTTCCAGAGGACGCCCTAGCATTAACACAATTTCTTAAAGGATTCATGTCATTATTATTCGACATGTTTTACGGTAGCTGTCGACTACCTAACGTAACCCTCCACTTTTCTCATCCAGGACTTGGGACCTAGCAACGTCAGTGTTTAGAAAACAGTTTTAAAAAAAGGAAAAAAATTGTTCCAAATGAAGCTAAAGTATATGTTGATAATTGAGTATTTTTTAAGATAGGGTGATATTCACTTGATAATTTTATAATTATGCTAGTTCATAATAGGGCATTTTTGAGATAGATGATCTTTTAAAAAGTTGCATAAGAAAATACATAGTTATGAAATTTAACCTAGATTGAAATAAGTTTAGCCAATGAAAATAATATGTTGTCAAATATGATGAGGCGTTATATTTGATAATAGAATTTGATCCCATCTAGAATGATGTGGTTTGGGGAGGATTTAAGTGATAGTAGGTGGGCTTATAAAGAATAAATATGAAAAGGATTGTCCAAAGAGGGCAAGAACAATATCTAGCTTGGGGAGAAGTGTGATGTTTTATCACAATCTAACTCGATATGACCCACAAATATAAATCACATCTTGTTGGATGGTGCAGAACAGAGAAGGAATTACACAAACTAAGATCTTTTATTTAAAAAATATCATATTTCATTTCGAATTATAGACACTAGAGCTTATAATATTTTTCTACTGTACAGGAATCTACTCATTTATTATCTACAAAAGTATATGTTATAGATTTTTGCGATTAGTCTTCGAGAACAGACAGACATAGAGTAGGAAATATAGAAATGCTAAGACTATTTAAAAATCCAATACAACAAAAAAAAAATGGTATATATACACCAACCAGACTTAGAAAAATAGCCTTATCTACTCAATCGACCATTTACCCCTGCACTGGACTGAAATTAAATGCAGACCATAGAATAAGCTAACATAGTTTAGTAGATTATATTACCCAAATCATTTTATTTATGATTTTAAAAATCAATAACTTAAAATAAAATAGTTATTCCAGACTTAATAATAGACTTACAATATTGTGGTTCGATTACAATGTAAAATTTTGCAGATAACTAAGCAGGTTATTTGAATTCAAAGTTCAATATGCTGAAAAGAATGTAAAGTGTATTGAACGGAATATAAATAAACATACAGTGTAGAGAATAAAGTAACAGAACTTTAGCCCTTATATCTCTCATTCAGAACTCCAAACCCTTATGCCTCCCATTCAGAACTCTTGGCCCTCACGCTTTTAAGTGGTTTCAACAATTTCAGAATTTTCATAGCAGAACTCTGCGGATATATATGTATAACAGAACTTCAAACATAACTCTTGTTGAACTCCTTAAATGCAAACAGAATATCATCAAGAGAAGTTTAATATATAAATCATGCCACATAATATTACAACTAAGCAATTAAACATATATATTAAAAAATAAAAAAAATAAAAATAAAATAAAAATAATAAAATTGGGCTATTTACCTAATTTAAGAGATTTGCCCTCGAGGCAACATTTTAGGAGTCAACCCAATAAAGTATAACAAAATTTCACTAACTTGGGATTCTACCAAATTATCAGAGATAGTGCAAAATTATATTTCAGAGGTTTAATTGTTATACAATCCTATTTTTCAATGTCTAAATATTTTTTGATAATTTAAAAAAAAAAACATGTTTCAAAATTAATACCCGGCACAAATTTTATAGAAAATACCTAAATGCCCAGAATTATGTTCTCTATAAAATACCAGAAGTTACATGGTAAAAAAGTTTTATCCTTTAAAAATTATTTCAGTTTAAAAACTAGAAATTCAAATTTTTAATTAGGAAAATCCCAAATCATCGAATTATTAAAAAAATTGAGATAAGCAAAATGCAATATAAATTGAGCCTGACAACTTTCAAAACAAGGTCGACAACTGAAAATGACCAGAAGAGGCTCGAAGTGGACTTTGTTTCTCTAGGAATCTCTCCCTTTCCCTCACTAGGTAGCAGCTCAAACGAAATGCATCGAATGGAATAGTGGATTTGGATATTTTAAATATTAAAATTCGATCTAACACCGAGGAGCTTGCCACGACTCTCCCTCAAGGAGCCCACAGCATCGCACCACCTCCAATGCCACCATGCTAAATTAATTTTCAATTTTTTCGAGAGCACTGGCACAAAAGGGATGCCAACCCATGCGTCGCAGCTCCTTAGAGGAAAATTTTAGACTTTCTCAAACATGCAAATGGACTCTCGGGACCCATTTTTAAGTCTCATGCAAACTCTCACGTGCACCCAGAATATTCCCAAACATATGTAGAAAGATTCAAATACAAAAATTTAACAGATTACATTGAATCTGGTTGGGTCAAAAAGGTTTGACTGGTCCACCGACTTTGCATGTGCCACATATTCAACCTAAAGCCAAAATGAGAAGTCACTCCTTACAAGCTTAGATAAATATTTCTTTTAGATATAAAGGTGGGATGTCATTTTATATTAGAATTGGAGGAATGCTAGTGAGCCATATAAATAAAGAGTTAGTTGTAATACCGTATTTATTATAACATGTGTAGTTTTTACAATAGAGTACTGCTAGGACATGTGATCTCCTAAGAAGTTACATGACAAAGGATAAAATTGGGAAGTTCAAATTGGCATGGGATGGCTTAGACTAAAATTGATAATATCTTAATAATATGTTTTGAGTGTTGTGCAGTTTGTTGAGTGTCATGTTTATCACATTTTTGATTAAATGGTAACAGATTGTGTGTAGTGTAGGGGTGCAAATGAGTCGAGTCGAGCTCGAGTCAAGGGTTGTTCGAGTTGAGCTCGTCTGTCAAATTCTGAGCTCGAGCTTGAGCTCGAACTCGAGTCGAGCTCGAGCTCGACTCGACAGAGAAAAAAAAACTCGTCGAGCTCTCGAGTGGCAGTTCGAGCTTGAGCTCGCGTACCCGCGTCAGTCGTCCGTCGTCGCTAGCTTTCGTCGTCCGTCGTCTGCATCGCTGTCCACGTCCGCGTCATTGCTCTCGTCCGCGTCGCTGCTCACTGCTTGCGTCCGCGTCGCTGCTCGGTGTGCTCGCTATTCGCGTCCCTGCTCGCATCCGTCGTCGCGTCTGCGTCGCTGCTCATCATCGTTTTTCCAGCGTCCGTCGTCGCTGTCATCGTCGCTGCTTGTCATCCTTTTTCCCGTGTCCGCGTCATTTCCCTCATTTCATATTCCCGCGGGCAATTTCTTTTTTCTAGGCGAAGTGAGCTGCTCGACGAGCTCTCGAGTCGATCAACTGGCTGTTCGAGCTCGAGCTCGATAAGCGTTCGAGCTTGAAACTGTGTTCGAGCTCGACTCGTGAGCTCGATAAGCTCGGCTCGTCGAGCCTGAGCCGGCTTGACTTAGTTGCACCCCTAGTGTAGTGTCTTATGATAGTTTACTGAGTGTTTGTATATATGTTCATCATCTAGTAGCATTCATAGAGATGATGAATAGAAATTTGATGCATTAATGTTGCTTGAGCCATTTGTCACTTCTTGGATGGAAATCAATGTCATATAAAAAAATAACTAGATGATTTTAATAAGTGAAAATTCAAAGGGTGTTTTTTTGGGAATTTAATATGTATATCTTAGCGATTTTGGTTATCTTAGATAAAGTTAGATAAATAATAAGGCTTAAGGATAATTAACATATGATAAGTTGCTTAAAATTGTTCAATACTTATCTTCAAATATACAAAATTATTCTATAGTTTTTTGGGAATTTTTTTGGATTAGTTTTCTATTTATTATTTTATTTTCCATTTAATTATATATGTAAATAAGCTTAAATTATTTATGTTATAATCATACATTTACTTGGCTAATCATTATAACAATTATTATCTACATATATTAACAACTTCAACTGATTCTATTTAGTTCATTATATATATTGAATTATTTTATTATGCTTAATATAATAATTATATAAATAATCACCTAATTAGAGATAGTGAGCTTAATTTGCATATCATTAAATTTCTTTAATTAAGTGGTAGCCATGTATGTAAAATGCAACTTACCTCGCACTGAACAACTTTCAGAATCTCTCTCTCTCTCGCGCTGAACAACTTTCAGAATCTCTCTCTCTCTCTCTCTCTCTCTCTATATATATATATATATTACGATTTGAAGCTTCTTTAATAAATTCAATACATAATAAAAATATATTAAAAGAAGTATGAAAGAGAAAACTATTTTATAATTGTAGAATTCAAATTTAATTCCTATTCCATTGGATTCCTTATATGCAATGTCATATGGTATGTGATCTAATTCAAATTTGAATCGAATTATTATAATTTTTTAAAACATTAGTTGCTTTTATTTTTATGTGCTTTTTAAATGAAAATTAGCAATTGGACATTTCTTTTATGTTTTATGAATGTCCTTGGGACCAAATTTAGAGAGTTTTTTCAAGGATTTTTGTATATTTTTTAGTACATAAATTAAGGGATTATAAAAAAGAACACCTAAAGAAAAATTAAAATTTAATTAGAGAATGAAAGTTGGAACTTTAAGGTGTCACTTGGGACAGCTTTCTTATTTCCTTCTAAAACAATTTTTTAGTATAAAAATTTTTAGTTCTACAATTTTTTGAACTGAAAAGCTACTTTAGAAAGCAATAAGAAAGCTGTCCCAAATGAAACTTAAGTGAAAATCAATTGAAGAGCTTTCAAAGAGCCATTCTAAAGTGCTCCTCTATTATATCCTTTGTGTTCTTTGTAATGGCAATATCTTAACTTGATCTCTAAATGTTTTTTTTTTATTTTAAGTAATTTTTTTAATTATATTTGGTTATATATTTTCAACTCAATTTCTTGGTAAATATACAAGAAAAACTCCTTGTATATTTACCTAAAATTTGAGTTGAAAGAATTAGAAGGTGAAATTCCAATCACCTCCAAGGTCTTACAAAATTTCTTTTAGAAAAAATCTTTTTGATTAAAGAGTTTAGAGTTATACATGTTCAGTGTAGGTGAGTACGTAGAGGTTGCACATATTAGTGTAGAGGTTGTATACAATCATATTGGAGAGTACCTAGAGGTGTGTGTTTGAGTCGCATTCCATCGAAAGGGAGTGAGTTGGTGTTTAGCTTCTCTATCCTATTGAAGGAGGTTTTTGTGCTTATTGCATAGGGTAGTGGACTTGTAGTCTGGTGTTGAATTTATTTTTCATATCTTTGGTGTAAAATGATATTGTAAAAATTTATCTAGTATGGGCTTGTAAGTTATATCACATACATATCTACCTTAATTTTATAATTATACACCCAAGTAATCTTGTGTTGTATTTTGGTTTCATCATACATATTTAATTTTATTATTAAAATTACTGTAGTTTGCAAATGTTATATGGGATTTGAATTAATAAATTTTGAGAAAAATTTAAAATGCACATCATACACTTGATTCACCACCTTGATGTGCCCTTAACTATCATTCTCTCAATCAGATACTATAATAAATAATTCATAAGAAAAAAATTTGTCCTTAAAATTCATACTTGCATTCATAAAAAAGTTTAGAAACTTTCTTATCATATTTGCTTCCATTTTCTCATGTGGCTTTTCATTCTTTTGGCTGTTATAGAGAAGTATGACTTTTGGAATCTCCTTATTGCATTTATACAAGCATTTGTAGAGAAGGATTGAGACTTATACTAGGCTAGGTGATAAGTGCCACAATACGAGCATAATGTTGCAAGAACAAGTGAGAAGTTTCATGTCTACTGTATACTTGCATATACCTTCACATGTGCCTAGCAAGAAGTTGGTGGCTTGTGATGACGGAACTCGCATATAGCGAGACCACAAGTGAACTCACCCATGATCAACAAACGTTACTCACTCAGGCCTATAAAAAGAGGCTTTTTTTCATAAGGGTCAATTAAGGGTCTTCATGGGGCAAGTAACTTGCCACCCCTATGAAAGAGTTCAATCTTAAAGGCCACTCAAACTCATCAAAAGCAACTACCCTCATGGTAGTCTTACGACGATAGTTGGATGGCGATCTAATGGTAGTGGCCAGTCATTGATTTGATAACTGCAATTAGTAAATGGTTCGATGATGATAGTTCGATGGTGGCAATTGATCAGTGGTTTGACGAAGCTCCAAGATTCTTCAAGTCTCTAAGCCCTCTTGAATCTTAAGCCAATATTTCTTTCATGTATAGAGTGGAGCTCTATTTATAATTTAAAATAGTAGCATGCTTTGTGTGTGTGTGTCTCTCCAAAATACTCCATTGGATGGCCCATATTGATTCTCTTAATTATAAACTACTCTTTTAGTATTTTAGTGCTTTAATATTGTTTGAATTAGGCAATCTTAGACTTATTTGATTTATCTCATCAAGATACTCATTTTGACTTTAAGCATAACATATTTTAAGATAATTTTTCCCTCAATTTTTTTTTCCAATGCGTTCAAATATATTTTAAGAGCTTGATTTTGGCATGTTTAGACTCAGATCGTATTACTCTTCGCGTTGATGAGTTCACCTCATCGAGAAATACAGTTTCAAAATAAGTTTGATGAAATAGGAGCTTAGATGGCTCTGAATTTTATTTTATTTAATTTTTTTATTCAAGTATGCATTAAGATTTATGTTTGGTCAAAGTGATTATTTGGAGGTGTATTATTGATAGTAATATTTGAATGATTAGTATTTTAATTTATTTGAGAAATTTAAGGAATATCTTTTTTTTTTCTTTAACATGAAAGATCCTAACCAAGCTAATGTTATCTTAGGCATAAAATTACTAAAATTTCTTGGTCCATTGCTCCAACTCTCTCTTTAATTTTATTGATAATATATTAATGAAATTTCATTATTATATCCTAATAGCTTTATCTTCTCTTAATAATTCTATATTTGATCTTATGAAGAATCTGTTGGACACCATGAACCTAAAGAGATGACTAAGATTTTTATGATCACAAACATTATTAATTGTGTTAGTTAAGCTAATAAACTTGTGTCTACTAGTCTATTTAAACTGACACTTCTGATAAATAAAAAAAAATAAGATTGAATGATGTTGAGCACATAGGAAGGTAATCATATAACATAATCAACCAAAGGCAAAGAAACACTATCATGAAAAAGATTGTCATAGTAATATAAATTTTAATTTTTTTAGTCCTCTTGTATTTTTGTCAGGTATATGATTTGCCAAATAACTAACCACACATACATACACGAGCAACAATGTTAAAATTAAAAAATTAAAATAACATACTATATAAATTGGTTTGTATTGTGGAATATATGTGCATAAGGAAATTTTAAAATATTAACAAAAAATATAAATTTTATAAAAGTTAATCATAGTGTATGACTATTAACAGGCTATATGATTAGTTATATATAAATTTAACCCGCCATTCATCTGTTATTTTCATTAAAAGGTAAATTCAAATTTGAATCGAACGTATTATACGATCATCTATGATATTTACTTGTTTAGTACTTAAGAATTCAAGACTATAATTAAGTTGATTTAATAATATTTTGTATTGTATGATTTGGATCATACAAGAACAAAAAATATCCTTGAATAATTTTTAATCGTTCATATAGAATCAAAAGAAAATAAACTAATCATATTGTATGATATATATCATACAGTCCATGAAACATAGAATGGATTTTAAGATTTCAGGTTAGATGAACTAATCATACTATACGATCTATTGATTAGACTATAGATCAAACTGATAATTTTTAGGTTTTTTTTTGAACCACCTTATAAATACTTAACCTTTAAGAAACTACAAAGAGCTTTTTGGAGTTTGTTAGATGTCCTTGGAGTTCTAAAGGCTAGTGAGAGTTCTTGAGAGCTTTGAGAGAGTGTGTTTAACATCCTTACAAAAAGCTTTAGAGTGGTTTGAGAGAGGAGAGATTTGAGAAGCGTATCTTGAGTTCTTGAGAAGATTTTTGAGTTTTGAGTGAGAGTTTCACTTGTTTTCTTTTTTTAAATCATTTACTTCATTCGTCTAGGTTGTAGCTGAGGCTTTTAGTGAAGAGTTTTGATGAGTCTTATTGTAAAGGCTATGAAGACTTCGAGGAGGTCGTCTGTATCTCGTGCATTTAGCTAACGAGGCTAAGGTTTGAAGGCGTTTGAGGAGAAGAGTGGTGTAAGGGTTTCTCCATTATAATGTGAAGGAGTGTCACAACCCAACCCAATATAACCCATAGACAAAACATGTTATATTGTGTTGAATGGTGCTGACCAAACATAATATCAAATTTTGGAGACTTTTCATATTTCTTTAATTTAAAATAGACCACATAACTACTAATTAACTTTCAACTAAATAGAAAATAAATTCATCCACAATTTGTTTTTCTATTTCATTCATCTTTAAAATGTATATACAATAAAATCTATACACTATAATGCATGGCTACAGGACAAAATAGAGCAGAGAAATAAATAGTCAGAACTGTATAAAGATCAGAAAAAATCTATACTAACTCATAATGAAAGTCAAAACATGGGACCACAACTACTCAACTGGATCTTTACCCTTTTCTTGACTTGAAATAGAATACATAATAGATTTAAGCTAACACAACTCAATAGGTCACACTCATTGATCTAAATTTTTAATAATCAATTTATTATGCATTTAACTAAATTTTAAAAGCAATTAATAATTATTCACTGTGTTGCACAGGATAATACTTGAAGTTATAAAAAATTTAATAAATAATGCAAGTAAAATAAATAAACAAGTACTCCATATATTAAAGCAGAAAGTAAAAAATTTTTCTTAGGCCCTTATACCTCAAATCAAAAATAGATATCAGAATTCAGACCCTTATAACTCATAGTGCTACGATATTAGAAAACATGCACTTATGACTCTAGAATAATTTGTACATATAAAATATTTAAAATAGATCCTAATGACTCTCTATGCATTCAGTACAATAGATCTTTCTCTATCATTAGATTTTCATAGAATCACATAATTCAAGTAGATAAGTGCATATAAAATTGCATTATAATAAAAGAAGTGTAAATAACTAATTTTAGAAATTCACATAATGCTATACGGGTAGGCATTAGATTTAACAACTGAGAAAAATTTTATAATTTCAAAATTTCATCAAATTAGTAGAGATTATTCAGAATGTCATTTTAAAACTTTGAATGTACTACAACATTATTTTCAGATATCATAAGTTATTTTTTAATTTTCCAAAAATAGCTCACATTTCAAATTACCTTGCAAAAAATTTCTGAAAAAATTCTAAATATCTAGAAAGATCATATATATGGCATATAAAATCTTACACTGAGGAAGTTTAATAGGTGCAAAGCTATCCTTATTTTCACGCTATGAAATTATAATTTAAATATATAATTTTTATATTTTTAAAAACCGAGATAAGCATAATATAACCTACCTCGATTCAGATAATGTTTTGAACTAGGCCAATAGTAGAAAATAAATCAAAGTGAATTTTCTTTCTCTAAAATCTCTCATTCCTCTATAGGTCGTGGCTCAAAGGGGGATAATTTTGGCAAAAATAGAAATTTTTAGTGCAAAATAATATTTGTATAAAAATTTAACCTAGTGTTGCAACACTCTAGGTAGGCTCATCACTACGTTAGCCCTAATCAGAATAATTGAATCAAACCCGAGAGCTCAATGCCGCAAAGCCACCACCCTGACACTGCAACACTCCCAAGCGAGAAATTTAGACTTTTCATTCATGCACATAGACCCTTGGGACTCACTTCAGAATAGTTTCAAACATTCACATGCATACATAACATTCATAAGCACATGCAAGAGGTGTTAAATATAGAAATTTCATTATATTTCCTTTATTAAACTAGTTGAGAATATATACAACTAAACACTATTTAATTAGTATTATTGTCCTTCCCCCCTCAAAAATTGTTATCCTAGACATTTCAAAAATAAGATGAGACAAACCGATCAAGATACAACTATCTCATTATAGATTTCTTCTCCTAAGTAACTTCTTTTTCAATTTTGTGCTTCCACAACACCTTGACTATTATAATTTATTTATACCTTAATCTTCTAATATCATATGCTAGAATTCTTTCTGGTTCCTCTATATAGCTCAAGTTTGGACATGCCTCAACTTCATTTATAAATACTCGACTCCCAAAATTTGATACGCATTTCCTCAGAGATGACACATGGACCACACTATGAATATCAGACATATGCTTTGGTAATTATAACTTATAAGCTGATATTTCAATCCTATCAATTATTTTAAATATTTTAATGTACCTTGGACTCAAATTTTCTTCCTTTCCAAACTTTCTTATGCCTTTTATCGATCTAATCTTTACAAATACAAAATCTCACACATGGAATTCCAAAGCTTTGTCCTTTGTATCACAATACTATTTCTACATGTTCTGGATCACTTTCAATCTATCTTTGATCATATTGATCTTTTCTATAGTTTTATCAATCAAAGTAAGCCCAATCAAACTCCTCTCTCCCACCTCTATCTAAAACAACAGGGTTTTATACTTCCTACCATGCAATTCTTTCTAAGGGATCATACATATACATTATTAAAAACTATTGCTATAAGCGAATTCGATCTATGGTTTATGATTCTACCAGCTTCCACCAAAAGCCAGAACACATAATCGCAAAGGGATCTTATAATATCTAAGTCCTCTCAAACTGCCCCTCAATTTTTGAATGAAAAGTTGTATTGAAATGTAATTTAATACCCAGATCTTGTTGAATGCCTCTCCACAGCATAGAGGTAAATCATTCATCTCTATTAAAAACTATCACCCTTGGTACTCCATGTACAAACAATCTCTTGTACATATACCTATGCCAATTTATCCATTAAATTAGCCTATTGTATCAAAATAAAATGTGTAGACTTCATCAAATGATCTGCTATAACTCATATAACATCATGTCCCTACCTCAATCTAGGTAATTCCATAGCAAAATTCACCATCACTTTTCTTATTTTTACTTTAGAATAGGCAACGATTGTAGAAGAGCTCCTGGTCACTAATGCTATGCTTTCACTATATGTCAAGCTTCACATTTTGAAACAAAATCCACCACATCCTATTTTTGGTCAAATACATCAAATCTCATGCATGAATTCCAAACTCCATTCCTCAAGCTTTCAAACTCATGCCCCTTGATGCCTTTGATGAGTCCAAAGCATGGGTGGATCACTTAGATCAAGTTGACTTGGTCAACATAGTCAAAGTGGTCAAATCGATTAACAATTCTCAAAATATTCAAAAAGTCAAAGTTGTTCAAATCTCATGCATTCATGCCACATGTCTTTTAAGGATCCCCTATGGCCTATCGTATTCACCTTAACCAAGTTTGACTAGTCAAATGACTAAAACTAATTAAAAAAGCTCCAAAAATGCCTAAAAGGTAAATTTGGCAAAATGCTTAGATTGATCTCCTAACCCTAGACCAACTATTTTGGACCCCTCCAAATAACTCTAGAATGTTCTTAGGATAATTTTGAACCTAACCCAAGCCCTAATTCATCCCAAATCAAACCTAAGTGGTACCCCCATGCAAAATGTCAAAATTGGCTTTCCACCTGTGCTTGCCCTCTCCTACCCAAAGGATGCCCATCTAACCTCATGGGACACTCGGCAAACTTTCAAGGGAAAGCTTCAATACATCCCAACCTACCATGTAAACTCCATGGCTTAGAATAGAGTAAAACTCTCCAAAAACCTCATAACACCCAAAAACTCTCAATCCAAGCCACCTCTAGAGCTCCCATTGCTTCCATTTTATTGTTGAAGCTTCCTTCTTCCCTTCTCAAATCTTTCCCACCATTAAAAGTGTGTTAGAGGAGAGATCCAAGTGGCATATAGGTGATTTTCCTTTAAGTCATCCTAACTTTTAATCCAAGCATTTTCAAAGGGGAGTTCTCCATATAAGTTGTTCCTCTCGTTCCCCAAAGAGAACGAGACCAAGAATAAGCCATTTTGTCCACTGGATAGAGGTATATTTTAAATCCTAGCTTAAAACTTTGATTTTAAATAACTATTAAAATAGGTCATATGAAGCCCTCAAATTTCATACATAAGAGCTTCATATGACCATAAACAATCCCTACAACTTTCATTAAGTTTAGTCCAGTAAATAACCCGCAACAAGCAAAAGAAAATTCCTTAAGGAATTTATTCTGCATAAAAAAAAATCTTGATAGTTTATTTTTGATTAAATGGTCCAAATCTCGTTGGACGGTCGTCTACCAGACCCAGCATGCATCGGATCCCATCCAATCACACAAGATCAAATCTAGATTATTGATCCAAGGCGAGATCAAATCTAAGCTGTTTGTCTAATGTGTGTGAATTAGACGGCACAAATTTGTGCTAATTGGATTAAGTGAGTCACCAATAGATAACACACGGCTTTCCTGACCCATGATATGCATCCCCCTGTGATCGTCGTCGCACCATTGTTGGCTTAAGAAGACACATTGCTGACCACCATCTCCACGCATCCTAGCACAACACGTGATACGTGTCCCCACCACCATGCAGACTCTCTCATCGCCAGACATATGGACCTACTGTCCTGCAAGCCATCACTGCCATAGCTTTAAAAAAATTATTTTAAATTAAAAAAAATACCAAATTTTTAAAAATTCATAAAAAATTCATTTTTGGACCAAATGTAATGATTTTAGGCTCTATGGAACCAGGATGATGAGCATACACTTTAAAAATAAAATTAGAGTAATTTGATAGATGTATAGAGACTAATAAGCTTTTGAACCCCTAGGAATTTTCTCAAATTATTTTCCAACTATGCATCATCATGGGCTCCAATTTAGATAGGGCAAACTAAGGGATGTTCCTTACATCCCCTAATTTTCTTTAGGCTTGGTGAAATCCCTAAGTTTTTGTAATTGATTTTTCAAGGTCATGGGTGATTGTTTGACCTAAAACATTGAAAAAGTATTCCTCTCAATGCATGTAGAGTTAGTACATATTGATACATGCATTACTTCACATATTCATGTATCATTACCATGTTGTTTGCTTACATGCATGGTATCTTTATGTTGCTTGTGAGGGACTTGGGTGCATGTGTAGGTTTATAAGTCATAGCTCCCCGAGCCTCAGGAGAGACTCATTCATTATGTCAACGCATACATATATGCCTTGGATCACTTCTCAATTCAGGTATAATCCCTACAACTTATGAGGATCCCCTCTTATGTTGTGAATAAATTGGTGACACTCACACTCTTCATAATGCTTTTACTTTCACCAAAAAATATATGGTAGGATGTGTTAGACATTAGCCATAGGTTAGCTTACTAACAAAGCCTTGGTCTTATTAGCCAAAGCTTACCCCCTCTATGAACCTTAGTGACCTTCATATGATCAACTAGGCCTATAGTGTAGGCCACCAATATGTGTCATGTGCATCAATATTTTTTTTAGTTTTACTAGTAAAATACTTAAGTAACTATAAAAATCACCTTTTTAATGATTTTGAGCTTCCAAATCATATTTTCATAAACATGTCAAGAATGTATATATATATATATATATATATATATATATATATATATATATATATATATATATATATATATAATCTGAGCTCTAACATAATAAGGTGATCTATGTACTAGCTTTGTGTAGTGTGTCTCTTCATAGGCAATAAATTAGGCTCCATTTCTTCAACTTAGTCTAGGATCCCATATTTGAGTTTCATTTGCTATTTCAAAATTTTCATAATCAAATTCTAGTATGCATGTGAAATAAAATAAAACCATTTGAAATCTTTTATATTATTTATTCCATCAATAAAGTTTATAGGCTAGGATCCTCGTGCTACGGGGCAATATATCCTAAGGAGGCTTTGGTCCTCATGACCTTTATTACGGTGCCATGAACAGATTGATGAAATATAGTCATTAAAATACAAATCTTATAAAAAGTAAATTCTATTTTAGAAGTATTTCAAATATAACTTGTGATGTTAGAGAAGTAAATGAACTTCAAGTTAAGTCCTAGGGCCTTAGACTATGTTTGATTTATGTTTATTTTCACATCCTCAAGCTGTGGGGCTACTTATCCTAAGGAGGCTTTGATCCTCGTTCCCTTTGTTATGATGCCATGTAACTCATAATTATATGGATAATTATATATATGATTCAATCTGCTCTTCCATTAGCCTACTTGCGCAGAGTGTAAAGGTCTATGGCATTTTTTTCCTATGGATGGTGTGATTGTTCTCTTTTCATTCTAACCTCCATAAGCATCCCTTTTGGAGACCCACACCTTCTTTAGTTCATGCTACTAAAACATACTTCTTAGATTATTGTATATATTGCTACTCCTCGGATGCATCCTATAGCCTGAATAATGCACTTCGTATAAAATTTTTTGCCTTAAATCTTCAAAACTAAGAACTCATAACCTATCCTTATAAAAGATGAATCCATAATCAGACAATTATAGTTCATATTTCTTACTAGACTTGATTTAATCAATCAACAACAAATACTCTACATATAATCTCTTGTCTTTTAGGATTTTTTCATGTAGAGATGGTTAAAAAACCACTATGCCAAAATACAAGAATCTTGATCAGAAAGAGCAATCACTTCTAACTCTAATCTTTCCCTATCAAGAATATAAAATTATTAGAAGTAAGCACAAGACTCGATATCCTAGAAGACTTCATACTCAAAGTATCTACCACCATATTTAACTTACTAGGTTGATACTAAATAGTCAAATTATAGTCTTTAATCAGCTCAACTAATGGTTTCAAAAATTAACATAGCACAAAAACTTGACTCGAACCCAGCTCAAAATTTTTATGTAACCTGTTTGAAAAATGGGACAAGTTCTGGTCCCTTCTCATGACATGTTTCAAAATTTGAGTCAGGTTCAAGTCAACCTAATGACTCAAAATGACCAACGCAATCTGATTTAGGGCAAGCATAATATGTCGGTCTACTTGGTGGTCACTATTTATTTATATGCAAATCTACTCTCAGCTAGCTATCTCTTCCTTCTTTTGTTTAGGTTTCCTCTCTAGCATCTAGTATCCTATCTAGTATCCTCCAGCCTAGTGCTCTCCTAGCCTCTACTGACTTAATTTCCATTTTATTTAGTTTATTTGTTGCTTAGTCAAGCTCAGTCCTACATCCATAACTCATGTTAGTGCTTCATTTTTTCCTAGTTCTTCATTTTGGTTTCTTAGGTCTTTGCATTTTTAGGGTTATTTAGTTCTTCTATTAAAGATTGTATTTCTTATCAATTATCTTCTTTATACAGTTATACCTGTACTCCTATAGTATGCACTCTGCACTGTAATGGTTTCCTATAAGTTTTGCATTTTTTAGGGCTTTGCATATTTGTAATCTGTACTCTTGTAGTCTATAACTATCAATCTATCATTATGGATTTATAATTTATTATGTTGCATAATTGCATGCAATGGTCAGTGACAGATTAATAGTGGTCAGTCACTAGTGGATAAAAATTGAACTTGAATAATTGATCTATATTTATTATGTTGCATACTTACATGCAATGGTCAGTGACACATTGATAGTGGTCAATCACTAGTGGATAAATATTGAACTTGAATAATTGATCTATATTTATTATGTATTAAATGCTTCATATTTTCTTCTTCAGGTGGGAGACATTGATTAAATGCAGTGTCAGTTAGAATATGTTTAGAAATTAGAATATTTAGTCGGTTAAATGCAGTATTAGTTATGAATTACTGTATAGTTGAAATAATTTATTGTTAATCCGTTTACATTTGTTGAAATAATTTGGTGTTTTAGTTTGTGTATAGTTTGTATTTCAATTTGCATAGTTATAGTATCTGTTACTATGTTACATCTACATTTATTGAAATAATTTGGTGAATTATTTCATAGTTATAGTTTCAGTTTGCTGTTTCAATTTGGTGACTTCAGTTGTGTTCAGTTTCACTGTGTCAACCTGTTGAAATTACAATATATATATTTATGTGTGTCAAGTCAACTCAATTTTTTGAAATAATACTATTTTCAGTTTGATTTTCAGTTGTGTTCAGTTTTAGTCTGCTGACATTTCAGTTTATGTGTGTATCTGAAATAATAATTACTTAGCTTGACTTTAGCTGCGTTTTAGTTTCACTGGATAAATGGAGGATTCTAACACCATTCATGAGAATCTTTCTTTTGATGAAAATGAACAAGTTAGGGGTAGCGAAAATGCGATAGTGCCATTTAACGATGCATGTACTATAGGGGGACAAGTTGTGAAGAAGTGAAGAAGGGTGACTTCAGTTGTCTAGGGTCATTTTGAGATGTTGCCTAATCCAAAAGATGGTAAGTAAAGGTGTAAATGTAAGAAATGGCGTTATGTATTCATGTGATAGTAAAAATGGCACTAGAAATTTAAGGAAATACATGTAAAATTGCAAGAAAAGAAATAAGCGTGATATATGATAACTAATCTTATAAATAAACTGTGATTAATCCATGTCTATAATTGATAATAAGTTTTATCTGACAGAATTTGGTGACTTTTTTAGTGCATGTATCATTATGCATGACTTGCCCTTTCAGTGTGTTGAATGGGTTGGAGTTCAAGCACTTTAGATGTATCTTTATCGGGACTTATAATTATATTCAAAGAATACTGCATGAAATGACTGTAAAAAAATTATCCATTAAAGAAAAGTTTCGTTTATGATCACAGCTAGCTACATCCACTAGCAAGGTATGCATAACATCGTATTTATGGACTTCTATAAATTCTAATAGGTTTATTTGTTTAAAAGTATATTTTATTGATAATGATTGGCATTTGTAAAAGAAGATCATTAGCTTTTCTTTCATGCCACCCCCATGATGGCATTGCTTTGTTCAAAAAATAATAATATATTTTTATGGAGTGGAAAATATAGTCTAAAGTTTTCAGCATTACTTTGGATAATGCATTTGTAAATAATGTTACAGTTGAATTTTAGAAATCATTTAAATTTACATGCTAGTTTGCTATGTGATGATGAGTTTTTTCATGTGCGATGTACTACCCATATTATTAATATCATGGTTCAAGAAGGTTTAAAGGAGATCGATGGTTCAATAACAAAAATCAGAGAGAGCATTAAGTACGTCAAATGCTCTCAAGCAATGAAACAAAGGTTTTTTGATTGTGTCAAGTAGAGTTATCTAAATGGAAAGAAAGGTTTGCGTCAGGATATTTCAATAAGATGGAACTCCACTTTCATTATGCTTGATAGTAGTATCTATAACCGATGGGCTTTTCAATATTTAGAGTTGGGTGTTTCAAATTACAAGAATTGTCCAACTACTCTGAAATGGGAGAAAGTAGAGTCTTTTTGCATTTTCTTGGCTCCTTTCTATGAGACCACATGTGTCATATCTAGCATGAAGATCCAAGATATAAATTTACTTTTGCTGAGTGGTGTTACACGAGATTGTATGAAAGTGATTATCTCTTTGAACTGCAAAAGGTAAGGGATAAGTTGTTCTCTTTATTTGCAAACTACAGTTCAAGAGGAAATGGCTCATTGGGGCAACATTAGGAAGCCGGGTCGGTCTGATCGGCGTGTGAGCTCGACTGGTCAACTACGGGCACTGGTTCGGTCGACTGTTAGAGGGGATGGAGTGAGGAAGAACAGTGGCGAGAAGAAGAAGAAAGGTGCTGGTGAGTTCGGGCTAGGCTGCTTAAGGACAGCTGGAGGCGTCGGCGTTGTGAGGGAATCGGACAGGAAGTGAAGAGGGATTTGAGAGGTTGAATGAGGTAGGTCAGAGATTGGATACTGGCGTGGGTAAGGGAGTTGACGGGCTCGACGGCTCTGGGGTCATCGTATACGGACAGGGAAGCTGTAGCTTCATCTCGACCAAAGATCTGGATGCTGGAGGCGTCGACATGAAATGCTCGGCATCTGTGTTCGCGAGTAGGAAAAGAGGCGTCGACGAATGCTTCGTTCGATTAGCCTCTAACGATGAGCATAGGCGGGCATGGAGGCGATACCGTGAGACAGTTCAGCACCGTTTGCAGACTGCAGGACTTGAGCGGGATTTTTAGTAGGAAATTGGGATGTGCAGCAGATTTCAGCACAAGCAATGTTAATAATTTTTAATTAATTTAATTTTTTTTTTATAATTTATATTTTAACCTGTGGAGGCCAACACATATCCTTATGACTCTCTCTGCATTTAGCATAATATAACTTCTTCTAACATTAAAAATTCACAAAATCACACAATTCAAGCATATAAGTGCATATATAATTGCATTGTAAAAAAAGAATGTAATTAACTAATTTTAGAAATACATATGATGTTATATTGGTAGGCAACAGATTTAACAATTTAGCAGAATTTTATAGTTTTAGAATTTCACTATATCACCCGGTATGATTTAGAATATCATTTTGAACCTTTAAATGTACTACAACAATATTTTTGATATCATAATTATTTCCTAATTTACTAAAAATAGCATACATATCAAATTACCTGGTAGAAATTTCGTAAAAAAATACATAAATATCCAGAATGATTATATTTACAATATACAGAAAGTTATACGGTGAAAGTTTAGTGGGTGCAAAAGTATCCTTATTTTTATGCTATAAAATTATAATTTAAATTAGAACAATCCTAAAATTTCTGTATTTTTGAAAACTAAAATAGGCGGAATATAACATTCCTCGATCTGAATAATGTTTTTAATTGGGCCTACACCAGAAAGAGAGCCGAAGTCATCCAAAATGAATTTTCTCTTTCTAAATCTCTCCCTTTCTCTCTCTAGCCTTCAACTCAAAGGGGAAGAAATTTTGAAAAATGGAGATTGTTAGTGGAAAATGATATTTGTATAAAAAAAATTAACCTAGTGCCGTGTCAGTCCAGACAGTGACACCAGTATGCTAACCCTAATTAGAATAAAATAAACCAAATCTGAGAGATTAATGTTGCGACGTCGCCACCCCGGCATTGCGATGCTCCAAAAGAAAATTTCGAGAATTTTCATTCATCCATATAGACCCTCGAGACTCGCTTCAAAACATATTAAGATATTCACGCATATATGTACAGAACACTCACATGCACATGCAAAAGGTGCTAAATACAGAAATTTTATTACATTTTCTTTACCAGATCAAGTCAGAATAGGTGCAACTAAACACTGTTGCAATTGTTATTGCAAGGAGACAGACTTATCTGTCTTGTTGGGAGCAGAAAAAGGGAGTGCTAGTGGAATTCTTAAGAAGAGGGCTTGAGAAGTGGGTACATGCCAAGTTAGTTCAACCATTATAAAAAAAGGTTTGTTGCTCTTACTTCATTTTAATTTCATGCATTTTTTTATTATATGCTAAGTAGTGATATTATTATAGGATTTCATATTTAAAAACTAAAAATAAAAATAACTTTTGGTAGCTAATTTTTCTTTTAGTCTTATTTAAAACGATAAATTTTGATAGCTAAATTTTATTATCATTATTCTTGCCATGTCATTTCGATGGTTCCATTAAAAAAGTATTTATAATTGTTCTTAAGAAAATTAATCATATTTTCAGTATTTTGAAAAAAAAAAAGATGAGATTGGTATTTTTCTTATAAAGGCTTCCGCACAATTAGAAATTTTTAAAAAAACACCAATTCAACACCCCCATATTGAGTGTAAAGTATATTTTTAATTGGTATTAGAGCTGTTGCTTACTAGCTAGGTTTTAAAACCTCACTAGATGGATTTATGGCAAATTGTGGAAATATATCAGAAGGGTATTTGATTACCTGATCGTCACTATTCAATAATATCTCATTTGATTTTTGAAAAGTGAGCATAATCACTTTCATTCAATGTGAATGGCCGCTGAACGAGTGTCCGTAGTGCTCACAATGATGGAATTATTTCCCATAGATGATTTTGAGCTAGAAAATTTGCAAAGATAAAGTGAGAGTAAATAATATATATAAACCGACCTTAAATCTTATTGAATAGAAGAAAATATCTTCCCCATTTTACAATTACAATTATAGTGCGTAATGTGATCCCATTGTAAGAGTGAAAGCACCTCTAATTTGTCCCGTTTCCAACAAAGAATCAGATAATAGCTGGTTGGCTATTATTTTCTGCTCATCGGCTTCTCGTGCCTCTACAGTAATAAGAATTATTTTTATTATTTTGGAGCTTTTACATTCCTCACCCGTGACAAAATCTATCATTCCTCGGTGCCTCCGTCAGACGCCTGGACGGTGCACACATCCCCATGTGAAAAATATTAAAAGGTATATATATATATATATATATATATATATATATATATATATATATATATAAAGAGCCATATTAATTATACAACAATAATAATAAATTTCACATAATCTTTTTTTTCTATTTGTGTTCTGTTAAGAATCAAATTTTCATTTGTTATTTCTAATATTTTCTAATCAAATTTTTTGACAACTAATATAGATCAAATTTAATACATCTACTCTCCTAATTGGATTATTAAAATGATAACTTTTTATTGGAGAAAATCTTCTAAGACGACTCACTCTAATCTTATCTGTTATTATAGCTACTCCAACGTTTCAATGTATATAATTGTTTGGCATTATGAATCTAAGTGTAAAGCTACTTATCCACTTGACATTAGGGCGGAGCCTGTCTTAATTTTCAGGAGAACAAATTTATAATTATCTGTCGGGGGTCTAAGGGAGCAGCGCTCCCTGAGGGGAAAAATTATTAGGTGCGGACACCGGATGTAGCTCTACGTCCGGACTCCACTAGAACGGTGCCATGTATTTAGCACGTGTTATGACAACTTCCGCTTGGCCCGACGACCCGACCCGGATTGGACGCGAAAAATTAAAAAAATCTGCCCTTTTTTGACTGATTCCTAGATAATACCGAGTATTTTTTCGGTAATACCAAGTAATACCGAGTAATTTTTGGTAATACCGAGTAATTTTTGGTAATACCGAGTAATTCCTAGGTAATACCGAGTAATTCTTCGGTAATACCTAGTAATTCCTAGGTAATACCGAGTAATACCTAGGTAATTCATAGGTAATACCGAGTAATTCTTTGATAATACCGAGTAATACCGGAGTAATTCTTCAGTAATACCGCACGTGCATCATTTGAACTTCTCGGCGAAACGGGTCGCCGGGTCTTCGGGTCGCTACGTGGCGCTATTCTAGTGGAGTCCGGACGTAGAGCTACGTCCGGTGTCCGCACCTAATAATTTTTCCCCTGAGGGAGGTCGACTCGCAATATGAGGCAATTGTTTAAAACCCTTGTAATAGAAATTAAAAAATAGATGGAATAGAATAAATTATCTAAAGAATCAAGGGGGATCTGCTCCTGACATCTGTATTTTTGAAACAGTTAATTAAATTTTATGCTTCTTTTTTTAATGCTCAAGCCAAAGTATTTATAAAAATTTTAAATTTATTAACTATTATTATTTTTTTAGTGGAAGAGTAGTGATCTTAATATTATCAGATCGGCTATATAGTTTCCGATAAATATAACATAATGAAGTCGAAGGAGATTTTTTTTTTTTTTTTTTTTTGAGCAATTCATGGCGTGCATGACCATTAAAGAAATCCTCTATAAAATGTCAACAGTATGGCGCCACCAGCATTCAATAGTCATCAATCAGCACCGCTAACGATCGCATTCCACTCTCAGTGGATGATTCAACTGAAAATTTTCCACCTCGCATGTTATTTTCCGGCGGGTAGAGTTGAGAGAGCTCCATTTGCCGAACAATTCCTCCCTTTACTTTTCTCTTTCGTCTTGGTAAATTTCTGACATTCTACAGTTTCGATATTTTTGGTCTTTGTAAAGATTTTGCAATCTGAGGTGGGGCGGATCAGACTTGATGGATGGGAAGAGGCTGGATCTTGATGCACCTCTTCTCTCCTTCCGGCGAGTAACAGTCCGGGCGGACGATGAAGAGGTAACGCCACCGCCGCCTCCGCGGCGGGGGCGGCAGGCTCTTCCTTTCTACAACTCTGACCTGAAGTTGGATCAGGTGGGAATCCCTGGAGCCGTGCCCTTCGATTGGGAGAAGACGCCCGGTCAGCCCAAGGACAGCTCTATCGCAACGACTACTTTTGAGCTGAATCCAGCGGTCCCCAAGCTTCCTCCTGGTCGAAGCTTGAAGGAGAATGCAGCGGATTGGTTGAAAGGTGCTTTGGGGCCTCCGGAGATTGAGACGATAGTTGGAACCCCAACGTCTTCGTCTGGTGGACGGAATGAGAAGGCTAAGGTGGAGGATGAGGATGAAAGTTATTCGACGGTGTGCGGGGACGAAGATGATGCCTTCTCCGACGCACGGGATGCTTTTTCGTGCGCTGAGTCATTTTCCATGAAGTGCAGCATGAGTGCCGGTGTTGGTGTTAAGGATTCTCTGAGGAACTTCACGAAAGATGCACAGCTCAAGGACTTCATGATGGGTCGTTTTCTGCCTGCTGCACAGGCTATGACTGAGGATTCTCCGCTGCGAACTTGGAGAAAGCCGCCCCGGGCTCAAGTGGACGAGGGGGATAATTCTGGTAGCCAGACTTTACGGAGGAGACGGCTTCCTCTAGACTACCAATATCAACTTAGCAGAGCTCAGCTCCATGGTACTGAGCAAGCGGATGAGGAAGAGGAAGAGGAAGTGGAGGAATATGATGATGACTATGGAAGTTATGCAGGCTCTGGTTTTTTCTCCTCAAAGGCCTGTGGATTGATTCAGAGGTTTTGCTTGAAGAGCTCCATTGGTCCCTTGAATTCTGTTCCAGGTCTGAAAGCTCAAGGCAGATCTCAGCCAAGAACCCGCAGGAGTAGCCCTCAGATAAACGTTTTGCGCCATGCTTCTTTGGGACAAGCCGAGGATGAGGTGAATTATCTTTGTAATAGCTGATTTTATTGGTAATTTAAGCTTGCAAGTGTTTATGCTTAGTGTTTATTGTGGCATGTTTTGTGCTTAGGATTCCTGGGAGGCAGTATACAGGTACAAATTGAGTCATGGATATTATCCACACAGGAGGGATGGGAGCAAGTTGATGACTGAATCCAACCAGCTTACCAGTTGGAGTGATTCCCAAATGCTTGATGGTTCATCATTTCTCAATTCAACGGGCGGTCCTCTATCACCTGACAAACATGAAGATTCAAATAGAGAATCAGGGAGTTGGAAGACTGGGAGCTCCGATTTATGTGAGAAAGGCTATGGAAGTTATTGGGAAACAACGTATGGTCAGGGCAGGCTTGAAGGGTCAGGCTCCACTAGTCCTGCAACTGAGAGACCTCTTAATCAAAATTCTCTGAGCTTGCCAGAGACGCCAGATTGTAAGTCGGTCTTGGCAAACATACCTTCAGATGTCAAAACAATGACGGAATCTGCTGGGAATATTTCTGCAGCAGACGATGAGATTCAGCAGACAGAAGAAAGTTCTGTTACTGAAACTTCTGAAGGATATGCATTCCAGTCAAGATCTTCCAAGATTGATGAGCCAGGCTTTTCATCATACCGTGAAAGATTAAATGGTGTAGAGATATATGACAATGAATTTGATAATAATAAAAATAATGACGACGGTTTGACTTTGAAAGTGGATCCTATAGAGAAGAATGATAATTCCCTAGCATTGTCTCTGCTTCCTCCTCCATTACCAACATCTCCTTCTGAGTCTTGGCTCCGGCGAACCTTGCCATCTGTATCTTCGAAAGGTCCACCACATCAACAGTCATTTTTGGGTATTCAACTCCATCCTAAGAAACAAGCATCATGGGTGTCAGCTGGTGTTCACAAGTCAGTAACATATGAAAAACCTTCCAACCTACACCCTCGTCGAACAAGATTTGTCGAGGTGCGTTTTTCAACTGTGTGGCATTAGTAAACATTGGGAGTAGCTTTTTTAACAAGCTTTGATTGTTGGCATAACTTCAGGTTGCAAAGGATATGTGATGGTATTCTGGATCATGATGTTGAGAGACCATTTTTATATCCTCATAATTTTTGCCCTGTACTGCAAAGTGGTGATGTGAAATTTGTGCTGTAAAGGTAATGCATTATGTTAGATTTTTACATATGGGCTTCTATGTTGAAGCAGTCTGAATCACTTTGCTTATGTGTATAGGCAGACTAAATGGCTTCTATTGCAAACATTGGAGGGATGATGCCTCTTTTTATGAAGTCATACTTCCATGAGTCAGTTGTAACATGCGATGTATATATTCTTGTTGAGATGATTTAGCCTACATGGTGATTATTTTATGAAATAGATTTTCTTATATTATAACATGCTTAAATCTCTCCATTATAAGCGATGCTATTTTTTTTTCTTTTTTTAAATAAAAGAATGAACTGATATAAGTATTCGTGCTAGTATTTATTTACTTCTGTGAAGCTTTTATTCGGTTATTTAAAATTTTTAGTGATAGTTGATATACTTAGATTATTTGTATGCGCTGATCAACTTTCATTCTTGGAAATAATTCTTATATGTTGAAAGGCCATCGGATAAAGATGGGTATTGCTAGATAAAGAAAATTAGAGGGCACAGATTTATTGCTTATAAGGAAATACTTCTTCCATAGATTCTTACGCAATGAAGAAATAGCCCTTGGATTGCTTGGCATCCATCAGCAATCCCAACTAGATAAAATGACGGGGACTCAAGGGTAGGAGAAATTGTGCGGTGTCCGGATATAGCTCTACGTCCGGACTCCAATTAAATCTGTCAAGTGGAGTGGACACGTGGATATTCAATTAAATTTCATTTTTATATCTTGTCAGCCCGACTGACCCGATCCGACCCAGAGATAAAAAATTTGAATTCGCAGGAGTTTAAAGCTCGGAGCTAGATCATTTTACTTTTCATCCTGGAAATTCACTGCTCACTTTCTCTCTCGTTCGGTATTCCAGCGCTTCATAGCCTTCCTTCGGCAGCCCAGCTGGTGCAAAAGTTTGTCTCCACGTGCAAACAAGTGTAAGAACTTGCTGCGCCTTTGATGTGCTTTTGCTGCATATTCATAGGTATCCATACCGTACCGAGTGTTCTATTTTAAAAATTATGTTATTTTTATTTTATTTAAAATTTTTGAGTTGTTTTTGTTTATTTTAGCCTCGTTTTAATTGCACCTTAAGTGTGCTTTTGTTGTCATTTGCTTTCATGGTATCAGTTCGTATAACTACTTCTTCAGTTTTCAAAAGTAGGTTGCATTACTTTAAAATATCTGACTACATTTTTTAATGGCGCTTTTCACTGCTCTTTCACTGTGCATTTGCTACTGCGCTTTAACTGTACTTTCGCTGCACTTTCAGTGCGCTTTCATTACGCTTTTCTTTATATTCACTATGTTTTTGAAGCTTTCACTGTGCTTTTATTATGCTTTCACTGCGCTTTAGCTGAGCTTTCACTTCGTTTTAGCTGAGCTTTCACTTCCATCTGCATATTTACTGCGTATTATCTTCGTATTTGCTGCGTATTATTGAATGTGCATTTAGAACTGAACTTTTAATGAATAATTTTTTTAATAAACAGGTCGAACCCCGCTAGGGGGCGCTACCCTCTTGGACCCCCACCAGGGGGCACTGCTCCCTAGGACCCCCATTATATTTTCTAAGTATACAGAAAAAACAATATTAATCCTTCAAACTACAACTCTTTCAACTTCAATTCTTCCTCTTTCTTAGCGTTTGCATACTACTTTTCAGATTCCGCGTTCTGTAGGCATATCATCTGCTCGAAGAATGAATGTCTTCCTCTAAATCATTCTTCATCTCCATCGGCTCTTCCTCATTTTTTCTTTCTTAGCAGATATCAAAAAATTTTTGAGCTAAAATCTTATATATTTTGAAGCTTTCGTGATTTTTTTCAGTTAAAAAAATTGCGCCAACCCTAAAACCTAATGTTGAACGGGATGCTGAATCTCTGGGCCAGGTTGATCGGACCAATAAGATAAAAATTAAAAACGAAATCCAATTTGAATATCCACGTCTTTAAACTACGTGTCATGATTTAATTGGAGTTTGAATGTAGAGATACATCCGGACTCCGCATAGAATAATTTCTCTAAGGGTAGACACCACTAGGAGGCGGACAATAGCTAGGAGCTATTTTTTATCTTTTTTTCTTTTTTGAATTATTGTAATTATTTGTTCTCCTATATTTACACTTAACAATGTGCTACATTTTTCATATATTACATTAAATTTTCTATCTATAAAATCACTAAAAAAACACAATAACAAAGTAACTGTTTTAACTAATCATTGTATATTTTAGGACTCCAGTACGAGGAAGATGATTAGGCAAGTTAAAGAAAATGATGGGTTATACCTTCTTGAAGAAAAAAAATTACTTGTCATGTTCATTTATCTCTACTCTCAATTTATAAATCCTGTGAGAGCATCATCGTAAGCTAGGACATTCCTTTTTTAAAATTTTATAATGTATATTTTCTTCTAATAGTAAAATAGATGGTAGTGGAATCAAAATATGCAAAAAAAGATAAAAAATAAAATTTTGTTATAAAAATTAATTTAGATTTAAAAGTTTGAAAAATTGGAATAGGTATAGAGAGATATGTAAGGAGTCTAAAAAATTAATATGTTATACAAATAATTTAGCTTTTAGTAATTTAAATAGTAAAGTAGTTGCTATGAAGGGTGAAATATGTATGAATAAGTTAGCCAAGTAAAGGGATAGGAGAAATAATAATTTAGTTCAAGTGATGTATATCAAGGATGAAGATAAAAAATGTTTTCTTAGAAGAGGATATTCAACAAAGGTGGATGAGACATTTCAATAAACTTTTCAATGAAGGTTATGAGAATACGATTGACTTTAGTGGCCTTAGCACCCTAAATAAAATTAAAATTTTTTATTTTTATCATCTTATTAATTAAATCAAAGTTATAGAAGCTTTAAAGAAAATAAAATATGAAAAAATAGTAGGACATAATAATATTCCAATAGAAGTATGAAAATGCTTAGAAGATTGAAAAAAATGCTTAGAAGATCAAGGAATTTTTTGGCTTTCTGAACTCTTTAATATTATTTTGAAGATTAAAAAGATGCCGGATGAGTAGAAAGAGTGATGATTTTTATTTTTAAGAATATTGGTGATGCACAAGAATGTGCGAATTAAAGGGAAAATAAGCTAATGTGTCATATATTAAAATTATGGGAAAGAGTAATTGAGCATTGGTTACGGTGTGATACTAATGTTTCTCAAAATCATATTCATACTGGTTAGGTCTACTATGGAAGTTATACATTTGTTGAGAGGTTTGATGGAGAGGTACAAAGAGAGTGAGGAAGATCTATATGATATTTGTTGACTTAGTGAAAACTTGTGGTAAAATTTTATGAGAAGTGCTCTAAAGAGTTCTAGAAAAGAAAGAAGTTAATAATGATGATATTAAAGACATTACGTATATGTATATTGAAGCTGTTACTAGTGTTCACACAAGCTGATTTGATTATATATTTTTCTATTTCAGTTGGATTGCATCAAGGATCAACTTTAAGCTCATATCTATTTTGCTTTAGTTATAGATGTTCTCACTGGGATAATTTTGATCCTAGAGTACTTAAATATATCTTATTAGGGTATTCTTCCACTCAAAAAAGGATATAAGCGCTATCATTTAACCACGAAAAAATTCTTCACTTCAAAAGATATCGTCTTTGATGGAAGGTTAAGTTTCTTCAATCAAACTTATCTTCAATGAGAGAATAACTAATTAGAAGGTAAGTTTGATAAAACTATTATATTCCATCTTGACATTCCAATTACACAAACTCCAATTGCTATACCCCTTCAGATCTACATAAGGATGAATAAGCCCTATCAAAATCTCCAACAAGCTCAAGACTCGGAACTGTCTTCAGGTAATGATGATCAATCCATCACCACAAATTCTCCTTTATATTTCATTACCTAATGCACATTCATTTGAATTTTTTTTTCTACACATAAATCTTCCTTACAAACATCAACTCTAATTCCACTAAAATATAACAAATTCTTTTTAAGGAAATGAAAAATAAGAATTAGATAGATGCCATGAGAGAAAAAACAAATGCCTTAGAAAACAAATCACACTTGGGATATTGTTGAGTTACCAAAAGGAAAAATATAGGTTATAAATGATTTTTTTATTAAAATTCAAAGCAGGTCGAAGCATGTAGCTATACAAACCATGATTAACAGCCAAAAGTCATACTCAACCATATAGAATTAACTTTCAGGAAACTTTTTCTCCTATTACAAAGATAAATACAATTTTTATTTTAATTTCTCTAGTTATTAATTTTGAATGGTCCATACAACATTGATGTGAAACCTTTGCTGCTGTTGTAAAGATGAATATAATTCTTATTCTAATTTTTCTAGCTGCTTATCATGGATAGCCCTTATAATAGTATGATGTAAAAATTACTTTTTTACTTGAGAATGTTGAAGAAGAAGTTTATATGTACCCTTTACCAAAATTCGATGGCTCATTCATAGAAAATAAGGTGTGCAGATTGGGAAATACTTTTTATGATCTTAAGCAATCTCCAAGAGTATGGTTTGATAGATTCACAAAAGTCATGTATGAATTAGGGTAAAAACAAAGTCAAGGAGGGCATATCCTTTTCATAAAACTGTTAGATGGGGTCCCTCCTGGACCGGTCCTTTCTTGGACCGGCTCTTGGGGGCTGATTTGGAGGAAATTAATTAAGAAATATTTCCAATTGAAGAGGACAGATTTGAGAGCTGATTTGATGGTTGATTTTGGAGGAAAATAATTAAGGAAATATGGTAGATTTGGGAGGGAATTGGGGGAGGGCTGTTTGGGTATTTGTCATTTATTGTATACTTTAAGTAGGGGTTTTTTCCTAGTGTTAGGGTTATGTGTTATTTGCTGAAATTAGATTGTTCTTAGAGTGTTTGGGCTCTAGCTGACGGCTAGAGATTTGGGAGAGCCAGATCTTCCTCTCCAATTGAAGATCCACATGTATATTGTATTTTCTTTTATAAAACTTTCAATAAAAAAGTGTTCTTGTGTGTTCTATTTCTGTTTTTCTTGTTGTTGGTTTTCTGAAGTTGTTGAAATCAGATTTCAGCCAAGACTTTTCCTAAATTTTTACAAGCACACCCTATCAGAAACACTATATTGATGGAAAATTTTTAGTTCTCATTGTATATGATGATATAATTGTTAAAAGTGATGATAGTGAAAAAATTGAATTACATAGAAAAAAATTATTGAAAGATTTAAAATCAAGAAATTGAGCAAACTCAAATGCTTAGTTGGTATAGAGGCCACTTAATCAGAACACAAAACTTTTATCTCCCAATAAAAATTTGTTATTCACTATTTTAGGGGATAAAAAAATAATTGCTTGTCATCCGTGTGGTACTACTAAATCAAGTTAGAAACTGGATGTAAATGAAGAAGATATCAAAGTGGAAATTGGACAATATCAAAGATTAGTCAAGAAACCAATTTATCTATCACGTATTGGCCCTAAAATTATCTTTGGAGTATGTCTCATAAGTTAATTTTTGCACAAATCAAAAGAAACTCATATTCAAGCTCCTATTAGAGTCCTCAGGTATCTAAATCAAGTTTAGGAAAATAAACTCTACAAAAAACATGATAGTTTACAACTTGAAGATTTTACTGATGTTGATTATCCATAGTCACCTATGGATAGGAGCTCTACTTTGGGGTATTGTATATTTTGGGAGGAAACATTAGGCAAGAAATAACTTGTTATTTTTAGATCCAATGTTGAATATGAATTCAGAGCAATTGCTCAAAGTATCTACGAACTCTTACGAATTCAGATCATTTAGGAGATTTAAAAATCTGATGGGAAGAGCTTATGAAGATATATTGTGATAATAAATCTATCATTAGTATTGTTGTTGACCGACAAATAAAGAACAAAAAAAAAAAGGGGAGCAGAAATCCCATACCTCGTACCCGTCGGATCGAGAAATTCTGCAGAAATCCCGTCGATATCCCGCTTACCTCGTACAGAGCAGCGCCGTTTGCGTCGCATCTCCCGCGATTTCTGCTCGAACTCCGCTCGAGGAGGTCCAACTCTCGTCGTTAAATACCCGAGCAAGCCGCAGCCCCATCCTCGTTCGACCCCGCTCCCACTGTCGCAAATTCCTTCCCACATACGACACTTCTTCCCTTCGTCGCCCTCTACCCGCACCCCATCCAAGCCGCAAGAAGCTCCCGCCGCCTGGACCTCCTACCTCCGATCTTCCCTAAGCCGCAACTAACCAGAGAGAGAGAGAGAGGGAGAGAGAGAGAGAGAGAGGAGATCTTCCTCTTATCTTGCCCTAGCCCGATGACCCGCCTGCTTCAGGCCGAACCTACCTTACCTCCTTCCCTCTCTGTCGCAAGCCACAGCAAGACCCGACCCCTTCTCCCACTTAGCCGCCTTTCCATCTATTCCGCCTCCCATACCCGAAGCTCCTCCGACTTCGTTCCCTTAACGACGTTCCCTTCCTATCGGTCGGAAGTTACGACATTTTGACAGAAGTACGACGGGAGCTCTTGCTGAGAAGGTAACTTTCTCCCTTGCATGTGCTTCTTCGGCCAAATCCCTTGAAGCCGCCGAACTTATGGGAAACAGAGAGCTAATAGGATTTGACCTGAATCCATCCTAATCCTACTCCCATCTCTGCATGAATCCGATTGTTTAAGTAGGATCTAGCCTAAATTTCATTCAGATCTGCATAAACTTGCTCAAATCCTACATTAATCATATCCAAATCACTTTCTATTTTATTTTATTAAAATTATTTTAATTATTACTGATAGTAATTATTTATATATAATTATAATTAATTATAATTAAATATCTTAATTATTTTTAATTATCATTAATAATAATTAGTTTTAATTAAAATAAATTATAATTAATTTTATTATTAATAATAATTAACTATAATTTATTAAAATTAATTATAACTATTTATTTTAATCTAAATCAATTATTATCAATTATAATTAATTATAATTAATTGTTATAATTATAATTAATTATTTTTTTTAAATTATAATTAATTATTGTTAAAAAAAAAAATGCAAGTGCAAAGAGAGCTCTTCTCTCGCCTCGATCCACGCGCCAACCTCGATGCTTGCAAAGATATAATTTTCTAACTCAGATTCTCGCTCTCAAAGTTCACGGCGGACCGGAAAACCGCCTATACACGCTTTCATAAGCGTGGTGGGATGGGACCCCAGTGCGGCGCCTATAACGAGGCGGGTAATCACCTCAAAATCCTATCCTCGGCGTTCGTGTCGAGCCGGCAAACTGCCTATACATGCTTTCTTAAGCGTGGTGGGAAGGGAACCCGGTGCGACACCTACGGCGAGGAAGGTAGGCTCTATGCACGCTTTCTTAAGCGTGGTGGGGACGATCTTAAGTACCCGTACCTGTGGGGAAACAAAATGCTTTTCATTTTCAGGTACGTCGAAGACCCATACACGCTTTCTTAAGCGTGGTGGGGGATTGAAGACTTTACACGGCCGCGGTATCCTCGAAAGAGGGCATCTATCATACACGCTTTCTTAAGCGTGGTGGGAAAGGCCCAGTTTTCCGTTATTTCCCCTAAACGGGGGAGATGCTGGAATGCTGCCGAAATTTTGGGTGATCATATGACTGCTTTTGGACTTGATTTGGACAAATTTTGGACAACTTTAAACTCAAAAGAACAAATGACAAGATTCAAAATTTGATTTTTATTGAATATTAAATGACTTGAACTTGAAGTAAATCTTGATTCAAATTTGAGTAAAATTAACTTGAATTGAGCTTGGAATTCAAAGTTGATATTGGAACTTAGATTTGAACAAAAAGAGAACTTTGAACAAGATTGTAGGGGACCAATTTGAACATTCACAGAGGACTTTGATTTGGACTTCAGCCATAACAAATGCAAAGGATTTTGACTAGAACAATTTGAACTTGAACTCAAACTGTATAACATCAAGTGAAATTTGAGCTTTGAGCTTGCAAGCATTTGACCCGAATCTGAATGAACTCAATATAACTATATGAGTCATGGGACTTGAATTTGATTTGAGTATCAAGTGGACAAAGCTTGGACTCAATTTGAACATCAAATGAATGTGACTTGGACTAGTTGGATTCAAACCCAAATGAAATGAAATCAAATTGGGGTTAAGTTCAAATCTACTTGAACACGAAATCGAATTGGGCTCGAGTGTTGAACTTGATCTGAATGTTACAAATAGCTTGAATAATGTGGACTACAAAGAGCTGGACTTGAATGAATATGATCTCTAAAGAACTTGAATTAGAGTCGAGCATATAGAACCAAACTTTGGATCGCTGAATGAGCAATTAAGCTCTGGGTGAATCTTAATCATTCAAGTGGACATAAATGAGCACAAAGCTTGTGTTGGTCAATGAATTAAAGTCAGAGACTTATCACAATACCATCCACCATCCTTCTAACATGTGCAAGAGAATTGTGAGAAACGCAATAGCGCAAATAGATACAAGAGATATGCAAATAACTTCTCCACTACATCAATGCAAAAACACCACAAAGAGAAAATGCTTAAAGAGTGCATACCAAATTCAAATTGAAGTGTGGCCCTCTCACAATCAAACACAAGTTAACATAAAAGCGATTGTATTGATATCTCGCAAGTGAGGGAGACTAGTGTATAATGAACATAATATCCTCCTTACAAGTGATGTTGGCTACTTTGCAAATATACAGTGGTCCACTTACAAGTAACTACAAGAAACCTATGAATGTCTATGAACGATAGTGAGACATGTACAGATGAATGTGATAATGTTCTACGATCAACGTCAAGGCAAGCAGATGCGCTCAAATATGCAAATAATGAAGATTGAAATTGATGGCAATCTTCATGTCAAACTCACAAGAGGACATAATATGCTCTACAAACAACCAAGTCTCTTGCTAACATACAAATAAGTTCAAGGGATATGCAATGGATACAATGGTATCCCTCCAATTAACACTAGCGGGCTTGCTGATGTATGCAACAGCCTCTCCTAAACATGAAACCAATATACAAGCACAGGCTGAGGGCTTGTAGTGGATAAAATAACGCACCTACAAGGCGTTATGAGAAACAAGTCACATATACAACATGTCATCTGTGGATATTTACAGGAGGTCCGTAGTCAATTCAAATACTTGTAGATAATGTAGAAAGATCTGCAATACATACAATCCCCTACGAAAATGGATGTACGCACCACATATCATCTATGGGTAGATGTAGAAAGACTTCAGTAAATGCAGTATCCTGAAGTCAATTTCAATCCATGAATGAAAACATCTACCTGCCTACAAATAGCAGTGGGGGAGATCATATAACGCCACCGGATCTGCAACACCCATGCTAGCAGACAGAAGGCGTACATATCTCCAAATGAAACTCGTTTGACGCCGCGCCACCGGATCTGCAACCTTCGTACAAGCAGACAGAAGGCGTCCACAAGCTATAACGCCACGCCACCGGATCCGTAACATTCATGCAAGCGGACAGAAGGCGTTTACAAATTTTTCAAAGTACCCCCGCACATGCACCGTAATATGTATACACATAGGTACACAAAAAGGGGGGGTACACAATCACTAAACCCGCATGGGCCCTGACGAGCGTGTTATTGGTACACACGTGACGTCTAGGGATGCTGTGCGGGTCAATAAGTGAATTCAAGTTTGAGCCCGATCCTTCTATTCAGGTAGATAGGAGTTGACACGGCTCGAACTATTAAATAAATATACGGTCGCGAGGTCGACCGAGATATTTGTTTTATACGTTCATATTAGGTCTTCAAGGCCTATAATCAAGAGAATTCACTAACAAGGGTATAAAGCCTACAAAAACCCGATCCTCTGTTAGCAGATAAACAGAGTTGACAAGGTTCAACCCACAAATACAAATGACCCCAAAGTCACCCCGATGATGGCCGTGTTGAATGCAAATCTCAACCGGAGGGGTCCACACAGATCATTTCAAATATTACCTAAATACCCAAAACTCCACAAAAAATCCCAAAAATCCCAAATTCTAAAATATTTAAAATTGAAATAATCCATCAAATCACTTAATGCAAATCCATCCACCCTCCGCAACAGTTTGCCGATGTGGACAAATCTGAAAATAACTGCAGCTCGCAAAGAGCTAATGCCTGGTCGAAAATATCACTAGGATCCATTCTCAAATAATCTCCTGCCAGCAAGGACGTGGTACGAGTCCTCTAACCGGCAGTTTCGCCGCCAAATGGCACTGCAGGATAAACGGTTATGACTCGGGGCCCTCTGAACCAGGTGGTCGCCGCCAAATGGCACCATTATATTATGGTTATGACCAGAGCCCGTATGCTCCCCAATGGCATCAAATCCTTGAGATATGAATCAATAGGATATGATCGATAGGGCACAAAGCCCTCTGTTAGCTAAGGTGGATTCAAATTTGTCCCCTTAGGCAAATATTCACCCCAGGTCTACAAGGTACCCTTGGACGAAGCAACCCATGGCTGCCGACAAGGATCCTTCCGTCAGGTTGGGTCGACTACCTCCTCTGACTAAGTAGACCAGGGACCACGATGGCCCGGGATGACGGAACCATGGGATCTTGATCGGGTCCATCATCCATTCCCCCACCATCCGCTTTAAGTGCCAGATGGTGAAATTTCTAATTTTAAATATTAACCCTTTTTAATTTCCAAATCCTCCAATCTTTCAAATTCCCAAACTCTCCAATTTCTAAACCCATGCTGCTACTATATGCTAGACGCACGTATCTATACGTATCTGATTGATGACTAGCCTTAATCGAAAGTTCTCTCTCGTTACCGGGAGGGGTAATTAACTATAGGGGCTTGCGCCTATAGGAAGCCAGAACTCAGATCATAAAGTCCTCGCAAAATGAGGGCGAAATCTCTGGGTAGTGTCTTATCTACTATCTCATCTGTCTTCCAAAATTTACCCCGGAACTTAGTTCGTTAAAACTCCCCCCTCAAAAAACAAAAATGCGGGCGGAGGCCGGGGCCGAATTTTCGGAGCCCACAATTGTTCACAATCCTGTGCGACATGATCATACCAAAATATATGGAAATAAATAAATATTTCATAAAGGAAAAACTAGAATGTAAATTGATTTACACTCCATATGCCCTAATAATAAGGCAGCTTGTTGACATATTTACCAAAGAGCTCAACAACCCGACATTCAAAAATATTATAAGCAAACTTGAAATGATAGATATTTATCATCCAATTTGAGGAAGAGTGTTAAATGGCTGTTAGATCAAGGGTCGGCGTGATTGCTAGATAAAGAAAATCAGAGGCCACAAATCTGTTGCTTGTAAGGAAATACTTGCAACACTAAAAAGAAAAGAAAGAGCCCTTGGATTGATTCATTGACATCCATTGACAATCCCTACTAGATCAAACAATGGGGACTTAAAAGACAAACGATAGTTGGGAGGCAAACAACATGGGGCAATTTTTATTTATATATATTTTGAATTATTGTAATTATTTATTTTTTTCTTTTATTTGGTTTTGTGTATAAATGCCCATTGAAAGAAGGAACAATGCAAGCTTTTTAGCTACTTCTTTTCTACATTATATTTTAGTGTTAGCAAATAGGTTCTTTCTATAGTAAAAACCATATTATTGGATATATCCTTTTGCAATAATTTTGATTTTAAATTTATCCATGTTTTCATTAACTTTATTTCTAATTTTAAAGATTCATTTGCATACTTCTAGTATTTTTCTTGTAAAAGTTCCAAAACTTTACATGTATTATTCTTTTCTTAGGCTCGAATTTCTTCATTATAACTTTCTGCTACTTGAGGCTTTTAAAAGCTTCATAAATAATATTTGGAATTTATATTTTATCAAGTGGCAAAAGCATAAAATCTTGGTGAAAGCCTTTTATAAGTCATGAACTTATATCATAGATAGTGTTTGGTACATGACCTTACCCTTTTTCCTTAAGAAAGTAAGAAAATAGAGATCAATATCACCATATGTATATTTAATTTTACCTATGTATATTTCATTGGTCCTTTAACTAGCTTTGCATTTTTAGGTGTAAGGATATGTTGATTGCTCCCCATGGTTTTTCTTCTCTCCTAGAACGAACTTAAATCTCATTCTGCATAGGTTGAGTGTATTGCAAGATAATGAGGGGATTATCACTTCTTATGAGGGTTTAGTAGGTTGGATGTACTAATAAGATGATGGAGTTTACGACTTTGGTGAGGCTTTAATAAGGAGCGTGCTGAATAATATGAAAGAAAAATACTGCATGTTTTTTTTTTAATTCTAATTGATAGAATGCATACAATATTTATAAGAGATACATGGTCCATAAGCAGGAAAAGTTTTGGTGGATTGCATAGTCTATGAAAGTATTTAACCTAACTAATTATAATCAATTCAACATTTAAAAATTTATTCTACATAAGAACAAAGTGGTTGATGGATTGCATATGGAAGAAAGACTAGTGGTAGATTGGTAAGGCGGCTAATCACATGATTGGTGATATTTATGTCCAGAGGAGGAGCAAGAGCTATGGATTGTCAAGGTGGCGTTGGGACATGCTAGCGAGCCAATAAGAGCTAACAAATGCTTGATTGGTGGAATTAAATGTAGAATTCAATGCGCTATTTTCAGGGTTTTCATACTCTATCTTAAGCTAGGAATATATGTTGATCATTCTAAGCTGGAAAATAAGATTATCACATTGCAATTGATTAGAGCTTTAGTAAAAATGTCTATTGTTTGTAGTTTTATTGGAGCATAACTAACTTTAAAAAATTCCTTATTTAAATTTTCCTTTGTAAAATGTCTATTAATCTTGACTTGCTTAGTCCTATCATAATAGACATGACTCTTAGCAATTAAGAGTAGCTTGGTTGTCATATTTCATTATCATTGGCCCTTCAATGAGAACTTTTAACTTTCAACGAGGTGTATAAGCCATGTATATTCATAAATTTCATGAGCCACAACTCTGAACTTTTCCATGGCATGGGTTTGAGCAATAACATTTTCTTTTACATCTCCATATAATTAAATTTTCCCATAAAAGAGTAATAATAAGATTTATATTTAGGATCAGATATAGATCCTACCTAGTCAATACCAGTGAAGATTCCTGTACTTATGTCAGTATCATTTTTTAAGAATAATTTTTTTTCATGTATTCTTTTAAGATATCTTAGTATTCTATATGCAATATTAAGGGGCTCCTTTGTGAACTTATTCATAAATTGACTAACAGCACTCACAAGAAAATAAATTTCAAGTTTAGCAGGGAATAGATAGATGAGTTTCTATACTAATCATTAGTACCTCTTTTTGTTAACAGGAGTTGGATCTCCCTTAACCACATTTTGTTTAAAGGATACATTAGTGTTTGTATGCTTGCATTCAAGTGTCCCAATTTCCTTTAAAAAACCAAAGACTTTTTTTTGTTAAGACTGATATCTCTATCCTTGATCCTGTTATTGTCATGTCTAGAAAATATTCATAAACTTGTTTTGATATTTTTGAGGTCTTCAGGATCATGTCTTCAAACTTGCCTAATCTAGGTTATAGTTTAAAGCGGGTAGTTTGTGGTGGAGGTGGAGGAGGGAGATGACTATAGTTTTGGGGATGATGGTAGCTCGAATTTAAGATTTGAAGGGAGGGATTCTAGAGTTTTAATGGGCAGGTAGAAAGGTGTAGATGAGTACGAGGTGTTTTATTTGGGATAATTGGAAGAGGAATGGTTAAGGATGAGGGTGGTGTAGCAGTGGTGAGTGATGGAGATGTAGAAGCTTGAAGATTCTTTGAAGCCAAGAGCTGTAGATGATTTGATGATATTAATTATAACTTGTACCTTCACAAACACACACACACACACAGAGAGAGAGAGAGAGACTACATGAAAATGCCTTGTTACTGACGGACTGAATCTGCCGGTAACAAAGAAAATCCGCCAGAAAGTTTTATTTTCCAGCGAATTTCCTATGAAAATCCATTTGACAGTAATTCGCGTGTAGGAAAATCTAAACCGGCATAATTTTTTGCTGGAAACATTTTCGACAGATTTTCCGGCGCAATTCCGACGAAAAAAAATGAAGGTTATATGTCGGTTTCCCTGGACAAATTCTGGCATTTAATCCGTCGGTATTTCCGGCGGAAATGTTGCACCGGAAGTATCGGCGGATAATACGCCGCCGTGATCCACCAGACTACTATCGGCGGATAGAACCAACGGATAATCCGTCGGAAACACCAAATTTATTTCGTCGTATTGTATTGGCGGCGAATAATCCGCTAGAAACCTGTAGGATAAACAAAAAAAAAACAGTCGTCCCTCTTAAGAAACTGATTTCTATAATACAACCTGCATACAAAAGTTCCAATACTATGTACATTCAAACATAAACGTCTAATAAAAAATATTACCAAATATTGAACATAAATATATAAACATAAACAAAAATGAGAAGAATATCATCAACAAATGTCCAAAACTATACAAATGTCAAAAAACAAATAAGTGCAGATATCCATAAAATAAATAAGTATAGATGTCCAAAAATAAATAAGTATAGATGTCCAAAAAAAACTACACATCTAATCTGAACCAGTCTCCTCCTCTGCTGGAGCTATATTCTTTCCACTGAACTGTTCCCTCATTTTTTCATATTTTATCCAACAACTGAATTTGCTGCATCTGCATCTGCTGCTGTACTTTCATCTGTCAGTCAGCTTGCGCTTTCCTGAACTGCTCTAGCTCGGCTGTAAGGGCACTGTTGGCTATATAACAATTCCTTGGTAATTGCGGAGAAGCTCGAGCCACTAGATGTCTGCCTCTCGTACGTATAGGCTTGCGAGCTTAAACCATAAACCCTACCATGTTGCATTTTCTCCTACCGCTTGTGATCAAATACGGTAGTCAGAATATTCTACTGATCTGCTAGAAGAACCTTCACCTGCTGCAGCCTAGCTCTCTTGAAGCCATGTATACTTCTCCTATAAAAGTTAAAAAAAATTTAAGCAATTTAGACATGACATCAAAAATATTAAACTTATATACTTACGTAGGCTTTCCTCGCTCGCTCATCAGCCCATTGCTAGTCCTCCTGCCGCCTGTGGGTATGACTATATAATTCAACAGAGGTCGGTTCTCTACCCAGCACCTCTTTCTGTAATAAACTTACATTAGTATTCATATTAAAATAAATTATTAAAATCTTTTAAAATTTCTTACCAAATGTCATTTGTGCTCAGTACGCGGAACGGAACGCCCAGTATGAAGGGAACTACCTATGACCCCAACATCAGAAGCTCTATTCTGTCTATTTTGGTCCCTCCTCCTGCTATACTCTAGGCTACCCCAAGCACAGTTCAACTCAGTCCATACACTCTCACCAATCTAGAGTGGTCGATCGCCTGACTTTCTAATGTCTGTAAACATGTCTCGCATGCAAGTCGACCCATGTTTTTCAAAATAATTTCTAATTTTATTATTGTGCTTGGGCAGCCAACAAAAATTTTTTTGCATTTAAAAACATACAATATATAATATATATTTTTGTTAGATTAAGTAAAAAAATAAAATACAGAACATATTTGTATAATAACTAACATCAAACTCTCTAAATCACATATCCCGCACTTCTTTTAGGACCTTCTTCCAAGAAATATAAGGAGCATCATACCTGCTCCGTATTATGTCTCATATTTTATGTGTTGGTTGTTTTGATGGGTGAAACCTACAAAAAGTATGTTAGGTCACAAAAATATTTATTCAATTTTAATTGCATGTTAATACTATAATAAGTACGCACGTGTCACTGTCAGGTTCAATCAACATGTGACCCTTTGTCACTTGCTTTGCTGCAGCTAGGGTGGAAGGTTCACCTGTAGCGGGTTGAGGGGGTGGTGGGGGATAGTATGGCGGGACATATGGTGGATATGGATAAGTAGGGGGGCCACCATGAGAAGGTGGGGGTGGATAATAAGGGTAGAAGAGAGTACTCTGCGTGACATCTGGCGATGAAAAGCAGAGGTCTGGTGAGTAGAACTATAGGTTGCTAGCTGCAGGAGTAAGTAAAGGTGGGCTAGGCTGACTCTGGGTGGCAGGTTGAGACAAAGAGGTGCCCTCAGTACGTACAGACCTGCTTTGTGGGCTACCAGTCATTTTCTTATTGCACCTACCAAAAATATTTTTTATCAATCCTCTGTGATGCTCATCACCTGAAGCCATCTAAAAAAAATTTAAGAAATATTAGCAACATAAATTATACCAAAAATTTAATATAAAATAGCACAGCAATTAAATAAATGAAATAGAACAACAATAAAATAAATAAACTAACTATTATCATGTTGTTTAAATAAATCATATTGTTAATATAAATTATTGATTCATAATTGATTGTCAAAAATTATTTACCTTATTTTGATTCACTTTCATATGATGAAACATCTGTACCATTATCATATTCCTCATAACTTTTCTCTATATTTAAATCTACTTCCTCTAACTACAATTCACTCTCAGTAGTTGCAATTTAATCGTCCACATTATTAGTAAGATCTTTTAAGTTTGATATAATATCTTCTTGATGTACTGGTGGTATTGATGTGATTTTCTCAATTACTCCCCTGAGTTTGGTCTTTACAACTATGAGTCAATCTTATTTGCCTCATAATTAACTTGGATAGTTAGCAAAATAGACTTGACTTTCCTGGCTAGCAATGATGAATGGGTCAAACTTTACATATCTCCTACCTCGCTTAATTTCTATTATACCGTAAAGTGGATGTTTTCTTGTACCTCTGTTCTATACTGGATCAAACCAGTCACAATTGAATAGATACACATTATTCTCATGACCAGGATATTCCAACTATAAATCTGTAATATTTCTTATAATATCCCGTAGTATTCAGAATCATCATCTATATGGGTGTTCTCTCTTATACATACACCAGAATTATCTATCTTTCTATCTTCACACCAAAATTTTGTTTGAAATTTATACCTATTAACCAAAAAAATTTGATAATATTTTACTACTCTATTTGGTCCCCAAACTAGATCAAGTAGCCCATGATACTGCAAATCACTGCCTTGATTGTGTACCTAATTAGTAGAGAAAAATATATTATTAGCATGTTTATTGACCACAGTGTTAACTAATTAAGACAAATTAGTTGAAATGAATAATCAGAATATATATCATATTTTTAAACCAATTAGAGAATTCTATTTTCACTATCTTTTGGACTTCTACTAATTCTGATGTATTCAAACTATCAATGAAACTCTTGAAAATATTAGGGTTTAGATCGAATTTATGAGTAACAAATGTATGAACAAGCTAAGTGATATTTTTTTCGAGATATGGCTCAATTTTATCACAGTTAAATAAGACATACAATGTGGCAACTCTTATCTCCTTATCAGTCAAATAGCGTACGGTGCTAGCGCCTGCGGGTTCACCACTTACATTGAATACAGATAAATTTGAGGATTTACCTATATTTTGAGGTGCAGTACTCCTGCTTGATTGTGACGTTGTTTCAAAGTAATACGAGTAAAATTGGGTTATCTCATATATTAAATATGCTTTATATATTGAGCCTTCAGGATGTGCTTTATTCTTAGCAGTCATCTTAGGTTTATTTAAATACCTCTCAAAAGGATACATTCACTGATACTGAATAGGTTCATCGACTGTAGCCACATATGGTAAATACACGGGTAGATGCTCTAGAGAGTCCAAAAATGCTAGAGAAAATATCTTCTCAAATTTACACAGAATGAAAGGGATATGCTGCTCCATAAGAATCATGTGCTCTGCATTTAGTTTTGAAGAGCATAAATACTTGAAAAAGATACTTAGTTCGATCAAGGACTTTAAAATTTGATCTGACAGATAACTAAAGATAATTGGTAGTAGACATTGCATAAATATATGACAGTCATGACTTTTCAATCCAAATAATCTCCCAGATCTTATGTCAACACATCTACTTAGATTTTAAGAATATCTATCAGGTACCCGTAGAGTCTTCACCCATTCACAAGCTGCTCATCTCTGCTCTAAAGTCAATGTGAAAAGAGCTTTTAGTTTGAGAAGTTTATCATTTCCACCATCCTTCAACTTTTAAACTTTCCTCCTATAGATCTCCTCTAAGTCTATCATTGCTTTTATATTATCTTTGGATTTATCTTTGATATCCATGACTGTATTGAATATGTTATCAAAAATATTTTCTCTATATACATTACGTCTAGGTTATGTCTAATCAAGTTTGTCCTCCAATATGACAATGATAAAAAAATATTTTTTTTGGTCCAATTGTGGTTGACACCATACCTTGGCAATTTGTAATCAACTAATATTGGAGAATCCACTATTGTGGGCATGGACCTTACTCTTTTAAATATTTCTTCATTAGTTAATCTAGGAGAAGGCTGCGACATCACCATTTTATTTTTAGCAAAGACATCCTTATTTCGCCTGAAAAAGATGACATGTAGGTAAGAACATACAGTGATAGTCGAACCAAGTGTTCTTCCCTCTATGCTTTAAAGTGAATGACTTTGTATATTCTATATAATATAGACAAGCTAATTTGCTGGAAGTGTTCTAACCTAAGAGCATACCATATGTAGGAAAGTCACCAATTGTCCAAAGTAATGTTGCCCTCATTATGAAGTTTTATTTGGTGAAGATATCATATGTATTTACTCATTCCCATAATAAATTTAAATTATCAATTAACGATTGTAAAAATACATCGATCTTTGCTTTTGGATTATATGACCCTAGAATGATAAACGTCAGAAACATGTAAGGAGTAGTCATACACTATGAGGTGAGTGTTAAGGGTCAGCATGAGTAAGGTGAAGTAGACTGGCTAAATGGAGTAAAACCATCTGCGCATAAACCTAATCTTATATTTCTTGATTCTATGACGAAGGTGGGATATGTATGATCAAAGTATTTCCAGGCCTCTGCTTCTGATGGATGTGTAATAACACCTTGCGAGATATGTTCATTATGCCATCTCATATATTTTGCAGATCACATGAATGCATATAATCGTTGTAGTCTAGGAATTGTGGGTAAGTAAAACAACCTACTGACTGGTACTTCCTTTAGCTTTTTTTCATCATAGATTTTGGTTTAAATCTTGGTGCATTACAGTAACGGCATGCAATCTCTAATTGATCATCTTTATAGTATAATGTGCATCCATTAACATAACAATCTATCTTTGTATGTGTCAAACCAAGTTTGGAAACCAACTTCTTAGTCCAATATAAATCTATAGAAATTATGTTATCCGCCGGATTGAGTTCCTTAAGCAGGCCAATGAATTGATTAAAATATTCACAGGGGATATTATATTCTGTCTTGATGCTTAACATCTTAACAACAATGGATAACTCTGAGTGAGTGGTGCACCCCTTCCATATTAGTTGTTCGTAAGCATGTAATAAATCATAAAAAATTTTTGTCTCCTTTTTAGGTAACTCTTCTGTATATTATTCAAATTGTGCTCCAGTTGCATCATGAACTAAGTCCTCAAGATCAGGTCGGATATTTTCTTCCTTAGCTATATTAAAACTTGTAGACGGGCCGCATCGAGAATCGAAATGTGGCTCATACTCACCCTGAGAAGTCCAATATCAATATTCTGTCATGAACCATCTACGGTATAGATCAACAGTTACATTATTTGGGCTTAGGTGCACTTGATTTTTATATTTAGAATATGGATATCGAAACTTTTCATATGAGATGAAGCTGGGCAGTTGAGAAAGTGTCTGAATGAAAAAATTCACCCTTTTAATGAACTCATCTGTTAATGTCTTTCGTCGTTGCGCCAATTAGTTATACATCTAATTTCTTTGATTTCTGATATCCATAATATAACTTACATATAATATGAATATATTAGATATTGTTGTAACAGTTATTGAAGGAAAATAGATGGATTTTAATTTCACACAGGTCCCCTGTCAATGAAAAATCTGGCAGCCTCCCGACGTCTCCCCCATTTAGGGTACGAAGAGTCTTAGCCTGCCCGGAAGGCCGTCATTTTATATGACCAAACCATCTAAGGAGACTCTCTCTAATCTTATCTTCCACTAGTGCTACTCCAACCTTTTCATATATATACTCATTTTGTATACTGTTTCTAAGGGTAAGTCCACTCATTCACCTAAGCATCCTCATCTCTACAACACTTAACATTATGCTTCTCTTTTATTGGTCAACATTTTACACCATAAAACATTGCAGGCCTCACCACCATCTTATATAATTTTTCATTAAGTTTGAGGTGGACTTTTCTATCACACAACAAGCCCGATGCATTCCTCCACTTCAACCATCCAACTTGAATTCTATTGATAATATCCTCATCGATTTCACCATCAATGGATCCAAGATATTTAAAACGTGTACTTTTATTAATGACTTGATCGCCCAAAGTCACAATCCTTTAACTAGGTCTATTACTAAAATTACACTCCACATATTAAGTTTTAGATCTACTCAAGTGAAAACCTTTAAACTCTAAGGTTGACCTCCATAATTCAAGTTTATCTTCAACTCCCTATCTAGTCTTATCAACAAGAAGAATATCATCAGCAAAAAGCATACACCACGGTATATTCTCTTGCAAATGTCTAGTGAGAACATCCATGACTAAAGCAAAAAGATATTAATCTCAACTAAAAATATACACATTAACTCCCTCTCTAGATTTATCAACAAGAAGAATATCATCAACAAAATGCATACACCATGCTACAATCTCTTGCAAATGTCTACCGAGAACATCCATGACAAAAGGAAAAATTTACGGGGAAATACAAATAAGGCGGAGAACGTCAGCAATAGAGGCAGTGAACTTCGGCAAGGACGGCGACAAATGTGGGCAAGGACGGCGGCAAACATCCGCAACAGACCAGTCTCAATGGCGGCGGCGTTCAGCATTCGGCTTTCGGCGCAGGTCTCAGACGCAAGCGAAATAAACCGAAATGAAGAGGAAACAAAATGAGAAGAAAGACAACGGAGTAGGCGAAATAGGGCTTTCTTCGTCGGCTATTCTGACGGGTTTTCCGCCGGTAATATTACCAACGGATAATACGCTGGAAAGTTTTTGTCGAGTTTAAGCCGGGCACAATTTACCCCGGTGATTCCGCTGGTAATTTTCGACGAAAATTGCGCCGGAATATAAAATATACCGGGGAAAAATCGGCGGAATATATGCCGGTACCTTTAAGGCGGAAAGTACGCCGGTAATTCCGCCATAAATTTACCGGCGCATATTTCGCTGGTTATTCCTCCACTTTTTCCGGCGCATATATGTCCACCGAAAAATCCAACGATAATGACAGATTTTCCTGTAGTGAGAGAGTGAGAGGAGATCAATCACCATAAGGATTTGACAATCTCTTTATTACAAGCATCCTCTATTCATAAAGATACAAATTGGGAGATTATTGTGGTAAATAATGGAATACATGCACAAATTATGGTGGATGAGATTAGTGTGGGCATTCTATGGTCCAACATATAAGTTATAACGCCCCAGAATTAAATTTGAAAAAAATTATATATTTATCTTTTTAAGAATATACCAAAACTTTTATAAATTATCAATATAAATAATAATCAATGAAAGCAACTAAAATCATATACATCAAGATATACTTGTCAGGAGATCACTATAAGCACTAATCTATCACAAACTCTTGACTATAAAAGAATAAATAAAAATACATGATAAAATTATAAAAAAAAAACAGAGGATCTCTGACAATTTCAGTCCAACTGGTCATGATATCTTTCCTGACCTGAAATCATTAAAATTCACATAATGAGCTCAAAAGCCCAGTAGTAATCTAAAACTCACTAAAGCTTTCAATGCAAGAATTAAAGAATCAATATGATATGCTTAGTCTAATATAATCAAGAGCAATCAATGTAGTTAATGACCAAATATTATCAATAAAACTCAATATGATCAATAATAAAAGAAGGAATTATTACAATGAATCTAAAAATTAATAATTAGTATAAAATTCAATAAATCAATAAAATAATGATGCAAAAATCATTTATAAATCACTAAAAGAATCTATCTTATTTGTTCATATGCATCATCTGTTTATGTATTATCAATGCATCCAATATTTTCAATGATATTAATATATCTGTCAACATCATCAGTGCTATCAATATATGTATGTATCAATGTATGATTTAGCATGGCAAGACATCTAGCTTTAACGTGATATTTTTAATATCTTTTACCCCAACTGATTCCTAATTGATCATCAGTCATATTAATTATCACTTATTCAATTAATCAATTATCATTATAAGTGGCTTCATTAAATCAATAAAGAGTCATCACTCTCTGCCCATCGACGTAATTGGTCATCTGTTATATGCTACAACTAGGATAACACCACAAATCATCTTTAAAAGAAAGCTCGTCGGCCCACCCTCCTATGTAGGGTATTATGTTTTAATAGTCAACCCATTTAATAGTGTTAATAGCCAGCATTTCTTGGTTATGCAAATACCACAATCAAAATGCGGTAAGGAAAAAAATAATTTTGTTCAATACAAGAAAATCTATATAATAATCAAAATTATTGAAAACTAAAAGGAGATTTGAATAACTTACAACAAATAAAAAAATCTCTAAATAAAATTAACGGATGAAAAAGCCCCGAACAATCTTCTCTCTCTTCCCTTCTCCTCTTCAGCAAAGCATGGCGCTGAAATTTAGATTTTTCATTTAAAAAAAACAATTCAAAAAAATTCAGATTATTACATAAGTGGTGCTCCACAACTATGTTTGTAAAGATTTGCATTAGGAACTTCTAACAGAGTTCCCATCGTGAGGGTTTATTGTGCACCATGTGTTCTTGTTGACCTAACAAAAAAAAATCTGCTCAAATCTTACTCAAATCCTACGTACCTGTCTAACATTGTGAATCGCACGAACTCGGTTGTCTTGCGTCAACCTCTACACGTCGACACTATTCTCGCCATGCCTCACGCAATCTCCAGCCTTGTCATTAAAACGAGAACGAGCAGAGGAATTCGTTCTATTCTCCTGCAGCTCTTCTTGCTCTCGAAAGTCCACCCAATCGAACTCACCTCACAAGCTCGTCGATCCATTATGCCGGTCAAAAATCCCAAACCTCCACTCCCGTTTCTACTTTCCTTCTTCCTCTCCGATCCAACTTCACCTCCGACCTCCTCCCCCAATCCTGATGTTGTTGCCTCAGACACCTGTTCCCTGTTCGAACTCCATTAGTTGAAGACCTCCACCCATCCGGCTCCTACCTCACGCCAGAGCCACTCAATTTGGTCGATCCAATGACTTAACCTCACACTGAGTGAATGAAAGCGTACTGCTAAGCCACGCCACCGGATCTGCAATGTACATGCAAGCAGAAAGAAGGTGTTTGGAGATTCCTAAATGAAATTCGGCGCATTTATTAATAGTGGTTATTTGCATAGTTGATAATCATAAAAACATCCTTTTGCACTACATGTAAATATTTTAAAATGTCCCACATGTATACATTGCAACATACATGATAATTCATTTAAACATATTATCCAGCATTGTGAGATGCATTTAGTTGTAACAAATGCATTGCATTTACATGCTAATATGTTACATATGTACGTATCATAACTTACATAATATATTATATGAGCATATCATCTGACATTGCAAGTATATTTCAAAGTGACCTCTAGCATGCATTTGCAGGATGCAGAGGATTTTATTTTAGCATATCATTTGATATTACTACTACATCCCAAAATAACCTCCAGTATGTATTTGTAAGATACCGAGGGTTTCATTCAAGCATGTCACCTAACATGATTGTTGCATTTCAAAATAACTTGCCGCGTGCATCTGTAGGATGTTGAGGATTTCATTCAAGTATATTATCTGACATTACAATTGCATGTTAAAATAACCTTCTGTGTTCATTTGTAGGATGGAGAGAGTTTCATTCAAGCATGTCAGCTGATATTACAATTATAATTTAAAATGATCTCTTACATGCATTGGTAGGTTGCAGGGGGCTTCATTCAAAAATTTCATTTGACATTGTAATCACATTAAAAAATGCCCCACATGCATTTACATTAAGTAGCGGGTTTCACTCAAGTACATAATTTAATATTATACTTACATGCAAAAATATAGCATGTATATGCATTACAATATGCAGAACACTTTACACAAAGATGCAAGTATTCATGCTGATATGTATACACACATGTTTGTACATTATACACATCCAATGCATAAATACAATGCATATATATAATTATCGTATAAATATGTCCAAAACGATACGTGCAAAAGCATACACCTACATGAGCCCTAGTGAGCGTGTTGTAGGCATACACGTGACATCTGAGGATGCCACGCGGGTTAAGAAATGAATTTATATTCGAACCCGATCCTCTGTCGGCAAATAGGTATAGTCAACAAGGTTCAATCAACAAAAAAAATGAAATGGTCCATGAGAATTCCGATGATGGCCGTGTTGATAGAAAATCTTAATCAGAGGGGCTACAAATATTTATGATGTCTTCCAAATACCCATAAAATTTTAAAGATTCCAAAAATACTAGAACCTAAGATATTTAAAATTAAAATTAATCATTAAATACTTAAAGCAAAAATACCAATCCACCCTCCACAAAAATTTGCCAAGGTGGACAAATCTGAAAACTACTTCAACTAACAAAGAGCTAATGTCTAGTTGAGAATATCAATAGGATCCATTCTCAATCTATCTCTTGCTAATAAGGACGTGGCCTGTGACCTCTAACCGGTGATTTCACCGCCAAATGGCACCACACTATGGATTCTGCCGCTAAATGGCATCACAGGTAAAGGGTTATGACCGGAACCCTCTAACCGGGTGGTTTTGCTGCCAAATAACCCCATTATATTACTGTCATAGTCAGAGCCTGTATGTTTCCCAATGGCTTCAAATCATTGAGTAATGAATCAATAAGATATAATCGATAGGACACAAAGCCCTCTGTTAGCTAAGGTGGATTCAAATTTATCTCCTTAGATAAATATTCACCCCAGGTCTATAATGTATATCCTTGGACGAAGCAACCCATGGTTGCCGACAAGGATCCTTCTATCAGGATGGGTCGACTACCTCCTTTGACTAAGTAGACCAGGGATCATGATGGCCCGGGACGACGGAACTATTGGATCTTGATCAGGCTCGAGCTCATCATCACTCTCCCCACAATCCACTTTAAGTACAAGATGGTGAAATTTTCAATTTTAAATATTAAATTCTCAAACACCAAAACCCATGCTGCTACTATACGCCATATACCATGTATCTCTATGTATCTTGATGACTAGCCTTAATCGAAAGTTCTCTTCCGTTATCGGGAGGGGTAATTAACTATAGGGGATTGCACCTATAGGAAACCTGAACTCAGATCATAAAATCCTCGTAAAATGATGGCGAAATCTCTGGGTAGTGTCTTATTTCAAACACAATCTGCCTTCTAAAAATTTGTCTCAGCACCTAATTGTTAAAACTCTTCTCGACGACCCAAAAGAAAGAAAAAAAGGGGTTCGAGAAGAGGCCGGGGCTCAAATTTTTGGAGCCCATGGTTCTCAATATTACATAACCATGTGATTTTTTATTGTAGGTTGTGTATTAAAATTTTCATATTATTTTCATTTGTCCTCCATTTTTTTTATTTATATTGTACTTCTGTGTTAGATATCTCATATTTTTTAGAAGAAATATTTTTTTACATATTTTTTTAATTTATACATGTTATGTATTAAAAAATGTCTACCAGTTTTCATTCATACGCCCTTTATATATGATTTTTTTTCTTGCATTTTTGTGTTGAATATCTTATATTTTTTAAAATGAATATATTATAACTTAATTAGTAATAAGGACACATGACAAATTTTGGCTCCTTGTTATGAAAACTCTTTTAATAGATAATGATCATTTTATTTTTTAGTTATGTGGGCATGACAGGCCTTTTGCCATCATGCTTTTTTATCACTTTGGTAATTCCCTTCTTATTCTAACTTAAGAATTTGACTCATTTCTATTAGATTGTGCTGTTTACGGGTTATTGTAACCATTGTTTAAAATTGCATAATACGGGGTACGTCTCAGTGTTATTTTAAACAAAATGTCATGAGATGCATACCTCATCTTGGTCTGATGAGGTGTACTCCTCGATGTGGCTAAAGTGAATCTCTATGCAATCTTAAGAGGTGCAAGCCTAAGAAAAAGAAAAATTAGGTAATTGAAATGTAAAAAATCAGAATTTTTAGGTATGATTTAAATTAATTAGTATTAATAAGATTTATGTTATTAATAGGTTAGTTTAAATAATTATTAGAATAAGTTAATTGAAAATCTGAAAGGATGTCATCTTTGGCTGAATAGTAGTTATTGAGTGGGCCCTCACATGACTCCTTGATAAGTCTTACGGAAGCCAACTGAGAGAGTGCGGCATTGTACAGGAAGTATTGTAGCAAGTATCGGGTAAGAGTAGCAAGTGGCAGGACTGTAGCAAAGAAGAGGGATTTCGGTGGAATTCCTATAGCAGAAATTCGGCCTGAGAAAACATTTCTATGGCAAATCAGGAAGGAAATCCTATAGTGGATTCAACAGTGTGGCGAAAGGGAACAATTGGGAATAGAGGTATTTCCGAAATATTTGTTTATAGAATACAAAGGAATTTTCTAAATTACAGAAAACCATTTCAGCAAAGTATGCATATGTTAAAATGATTTTTTTTGTGGATGTGAAGAGAAGGCAAGCCTACAACGGCTAAATTGGATAAGATAGTAACTGTTGGGGATTTCGATTACGCAAGAAAACAGAGAACCATGAATGAAGTATGAGAAGGAATTTGTAGTGAAAAGAAGAGGTAAGCATTCTTGATGTATTATCATTGTCTTTTTGTGGGCTCCGAAAATTCGGCCCCGGCCTCCGCCCGATTTGTGCTTTTCTTTTCGGGGGGAGTTTTAACGGAATTAAGTTCCGAGGTAAATTTTGGAAGGCAGATGAGTATTGTAGATTAAGACACTACCTAGAGATTTCGCCCTCGTTTTGTGAGGACTTTATGATCTGAGTTCTGGTTTCCTATAAGCGCAAGCCCCTATAGTTAATTACCCCTCCCGATCACGAGAGAGAACTTTCGATTAAGGCTAGTCGTCAATCAGATATGTATAGATACGTGCATCTGGTATATAGTAGCAACATGGGTTTAGGGTATTAGAAAATTGAGAGATTTAATATTTAAAATAGAAATTTTCACCATCTTGCACTTAAAGCGGATGGTGGGGGAATGGATGATAAACCCGATCAAGATCCCATGGTTCCGTCATCCCGGGCCATCGTGGTCCTTGGTCCACTTAGTCAGAGGAGGTAGTCGAGCCAACCTGATAGAAGGATCCTTGTCGGCAGCCATGGGTTGCTTCGTCCAAGGGTACCTTGTAGACCTGGGGGGAGTGTTTGTCTAAAGGGACAAATTTGAATCCACTTTAGCTAACAGAGGGCTTTATGCCCTATTGATCATATCCTATTGATTCATATCTCAAGGATTTGATGCCATCGGGGAGCATACGGGCTCTGGCCATAACCATAATATAATGGTGTCATTTGATGGTGACCACTTGGTTCAGAGGGCCCCGAGTCATAACCGTTTATCCTGCAGAGCCATTTGGCGGCGAAACTGCCGGTTAGAGGACTCATACCACGTCCTTGCTGGCAGGAGATTATTTGAGAATGGATCTTAGTGATATTTTCGACCAGGCATTAGCTTTATGTGAGCTGAAGTAAATTTTAATTTGTCCACCTCGGCAAACTGTTGCGGATGGTGGATGGATTTTGCTTTAAGCGTTTGGATGGGTTGGATTTTAATTTTAAACATTTTGGAATTTGGGATTGTCTGGGAATTTTTATGGAGTTTTGGATTTTGTGAAATTTGGGATAGTATTTTAATTATTTGGAATGAGCCCCTCCGGTTGAGATATGCATTCAACACGGCCATCATCGGGGTATAAAGGGGTCATTTGTATTGTTGATTGAACCTTGTTAACTCTATTGAGCTGTCGATAGAGGATCAGGTTTCATAGGCTTTATGCCTTTGTAAGTGAATTCTCTTGATTATGGGCCTTGAAGGCCTAATATGAACTATAAAATAAATATCCCGGTCGATCTCGCGACCGCATATTTATTTAATGGTTCGAGCCGTGTCGACTCCTATCTACCCGAATAGAAGGATCGGGCTCGAACTTGAATTCACTTATTGACCCGCGAAGCATCCCTAGACGTCACGTGTGTACCAATAACACGCTCGCCGGGGCCCATGCGGGTTTTTGGTTGTATTTACCCCTCTTGTGTTCCTATGTGTATACAAATCAAGGTGCACATATGCGAGGGTACATTGAAATATTTATATACGCCTTCTGTCCACTTGCATGAATGTTGTGGATCCGGTGGCGTGGAGTTGAAGCTTGGAGACGCCTTCTGTCTGCTTGTACGAAGGTTGCAGATCCGGTGGCGTTTTGCAGCAGCTCGGGGATTGAACTGTTTGCTGCCTTGTACAGGAAGACTGTCGTGCACTACTTGCATGATTTATACAGGTAGATTGTAGTACACTAACGAGTCTCCTGCTTTCGTTAGTAGATAACTATATTCACTACAGTTCTCTTGTATTTTCTTACATGTAACGTGTTATATGCACAGCGAACTTCCTATAGCAATTCATATGCATTTGCATTTGATGTAGTCACTTTGCACTTTGCTTGTGGACAACACATTGGGTGTACTACAGGTCTTCTACAGCGGCCCGTGGATGCTTGTCCTTGACGTAGTCATTTGGCATTTTGCTCGGGTCTTTTGTATGAGGCTCATAGGTACTTTCGTTCACTGCATATCATTTGCTTCCAGTTGCAAAAGAGGTCGATGTATTTGCTGAACACTGGATTATTACTGATTGTAGGAGTGTACTAATATTCATTGTATATTACACTGAACATGTTGGCAAGAGAACCGTTGTCTGTAAGGATTATCGTAACTTCTTGCATGACACAAAGTATTATTCATTATACCTCGTTCTCATATTTGTAAGGGACTATTCTAGTCACTTGTATGTTGATCAGTGTTAGTTGTAAGTTCTTGCTCTGCTCACTGCCCCCTTGTCATGCAGTTTGTAGGTGCTTTCATCTGTTACAAAATTTTATATCTTGGTTGTGATCTGATGTGTTGCATGTCCATATTCATAGAGGATCTCTTGTATTTGCAATTTCTCTACTGCTGTTGCTTGTAGATAGGGCTGATGTACTTCAACATTAGTAGAAGGAAAGTTGTATCCTCCACAATTCTCTTGATTCACTTGTGGGCATACTGCATCGATTGTATATGATTGATATAGATGTCACTTGTAGGGATGTCATAACACTCATCGTATGTTGTGCATTGTCATTGGTAGAAGGAACATTGTTTGCAATCTAAATTATGCTCTCTTGTGTGGCCACACCATTCACCATTTGCAGATAACATATTTTCTAAGTGTTTTGTATGTTTGCTTGCAATCATTTAATGCATGAATCCACTGCTATTCCTTGTGAGTGAGATACATGAATCCTTGCTTGTTCATTTGCATTTAATCTCCCCTATTGACGCATCTTCTTGGAGTTGAATTGTCGTTAGTGATAGGGACAACTAAATTTCTTCATGCTCATTTACTTTGCAAATTTGTTTAATCAAACAAATCCCTCTAGTTGTATTTGTTTGTATGAGATTCATTTGACTGAATTTGAATACCCAAAGTTATTACTTGCTTTTGATGTCCAAACTTCGATCATGTCCTCTATTGATTCAAAATCCAAAGCTTTGTTATTTGTTTGAACTCCGGTCCAATTCGTCGTCGTATTCGAGCTTAATGAGTTTGCAAATTCTCCTTAACTGTTTAAATCATTTCGTTACGGTCCTCTACAGTTCATTTGAGTTTGGATCCAATATCTGCAAGCTCAATTAATGTTCAAATTGAGTTACAGTTCTTTGTACTTGCTCAAATTTGAGTCCAAGTCCGAGTCCCCTGTAGTCCAAAATTGATTCAAGTCTTTGTAATCAATCAAATTCAGCTTTACTTGGTCAAGTTTGATTTAAAAGTTTTTTTGTTCATTTATTCAGCTTTGAGTTTAATTCATTCAATGTTCAAATTCAATGTCTAAAGGTTCACAAGTCCACTGTTCATTTGAGCCCAAATCAGGTTGAAGTGTGGTTTTATATTCACCCGAAATTTCGGCAGCATTCCGGCATCTCCCCCGTTTAGGGAAAATTACGGAAAACTGGGCCTTTCCCACCACGCTAAGAAAAGCATGTATGGTAGGTGCCCTCTTTCGAGGACACCGCGGCCGTGTAAAGTCTTCAATCCTCCACCACGCTTAAGAAAGCGTGTATGGGTCTTCAACGTACCTGAAAAGGAAAAGCATTTGTTTCCCCGCAGGTACGGAGCCGCGTACGGGTACTTAAGATCGTCCCCACCACGCTAAGAAAAGCGTGTATAGGGCCTACCCGCCTCGCCGTAGATGTCGCACCGGGCTCCCTTCCCACCACGCTTAAGAAAGCGTGTATAGGCGGTTTGTCGGCTCGACACGGACGTCGAGAACGGGATTTCGGTGATTACCCGCCTTGTCGTAGGCACCGCACCGGGGTCCCATCCCACCACGCTAAGAAAAGCATGTAAAGGCGGTTTTCCGGTGTGCCGCCAACGATAAGGATGAGCTTTCGGAGTTTTAGGGTTGAGAGGCTATACCTTGGCGACCGGCGGTGGTTCGTAGATCGAGGCAAGTGAGAGGCACTTGCATTTTTTTTATTTCTTTTTCATTTCTTTTTTTTTTGAATACCTCCTCTCCTTTTTTTTTTGAAACACTTCTCCTCCTTCCTTTCTCTCTCTTTTTTTTTAACATATACAAATATATATAATCAAATTAATATTATTATTATTATTATTATTAGTAATGATAATATTACCATTAATAAGAATATTAATAAAAATATTATTGTTAACAATAATATTAATATTAATAAATAACTAATGTTAATATTAACACTAATAACTATGATAATAAAAATACATATTCTAAAAAAATGAGAGAGGGATTACCCTCTCTAAATTCGGCCACAGGTAGCGCTCGGCACAGTGAACATGAAATGAAGAGGTTATGGGGATTTCGGCTGGACCTGATGGGGTCGGGTCGGATAAGAGTCACTTGGCCTCGACTAGTTTAAAGCCAACAGCTACAGGAGGATTTCAGCAAGGTTTAGATAGAGACGGAGGATTTGTTGGAGATCCGTGGAGTTGCTGCAAGTGGAAGTATCGGCTACAGGTAAGGGAGAGATCCCTCTCTCTCTCTCTCTCTCTCTCTCTCTCTCTCTCTGGATCAAGGTTTGGACAAGGATCAGACGGGGTAGAGGAGGCCGCAGGATTGAGGGCTCGGTTTGGCGTTGGAGCTTGGCATCGGGTCTAAGAGAGAGGGACGGTCAGGAGATTGATAGGTGGAGTCGGGTAGGGCTAGGGCAGAGGCGAGCGGTTGCTTGGTGGATTTCAGAAGGTGGAGTTCGGCTTGGGAGAGCGGGGTCGGAAATTTGATCGGGTGGAGAAGCGTCGGCCTGGGCTTGGGTCAGAGGAGATGAGGGAAGAGGGAGGTCGAGTTGAGAGGAAGCAGCCATCGGAAGCAAGGCTCTCGCTTGGCTTTTAAAGACCTCAAAGAGCAGCGATCGAGGTCGACCATACGTGGATATCATGGAGACGAGATGGGAGCGGCGCCGATTTGCAGGTTAGCGGGATTTCTGGCGGGATTTGCGGATTGTAGCAGGTATTTTCATTTCATTTTTTTTTATTTCTTTGGTTGTATAACAGAGGTCAACACTTTTATATTCATAAAAAGAAATGATAAAAGTTCTAAGTGTATACAAATATAATGTTAGGATTTATCAGTTATATACATGCAAAGAAAAAGTTTTGAAGTGACTTACAATCGTAGAAGAGTAAGTAGTAGAGAATTGGAAGAGACGACCAATCAGGAAGGTAAGTTATGTAAATCTTAATTTATAAATGCAAGAATTAATATTTCTAGATTGATCTATGATATCACTTGATTTAATTAAAGTGATAAATGCAGTATGAAGATTCCAATAATGTAAATGATTATACTTTCAAGTTTTCATGTATAATCAAGTACTTGCATATATGTATAATTGAAGTTTAACATACAATTCATGATGATTATTGAAAAGTTTTTCTAGTTGATTATAAATTGAATAGAGCTCATTTATTTCATGTTGTCAACACATTCTGGCATGTAAATGTTAAGAGACAGATTCTTATACAAGTTTGTACATGACAAGTCAAGTATGGATAATGAATATGGAATGTGTAGTGAATATCCATTTAAAGTAAAGTTTGGCTATAAAAAGATATATAACTTACAATGTCAGGTGAGGCAAAAGGGTCCTCATGTACACTGCATTGTAAGTGGGGCAAAAGGGACCCCAGAGATATGTTACCTGCATAGCAGGTGGGACAAAAGAGACCCCAGAGATATGTTACCTGCATAGCAGGTAGGGCAAAAGGGAATGTAATTCAATGGCGATAATGCCAGGTTTACCTGGGCTCCATTGAATATTTTTATGAAAGTATAGCCAAATCTTTTAATGACTAAAATTGATATTCAATATGGATTTAAGAGAAATTAAATGTTAATGCAAATGAGATTTATGATGTATTCTCAACTTTATTTAACTTTTATTTATGTTTTCAATGTTATGAATTTTATAATCATGCATGTAAAAATATTATTTAAAGTTGCATAGTTTACTAAGCCTCATAGCTCACCAGTATTTTCTTACTGGCTGTTGTTACAGGAAAGGGAAATGAGAAGATCATAGCAGATTAAATTGACAAGTATTCCATATGTTATGTTATGTTTTGTTAGTGTTTATCTTTGTTTGAAGTTTAATCATGAGGTATGTAAACATTCCAGTGATGTATTACTTTAGATTTCTATAGTGGCTCTGTAAGTATTTTATGTTGAAATTTAAAGTTATTAGTTGCTTCCATTTGATGAGATATATGAGAACTGAAATGTTGGATGTTTTATAAAGAATATCAAATGTTCAAAAAGTATCGTTTGATAAAATAATGAAATATTTATGTTAGTAATACTCCTTGTACCGTTAAGAGGTACTATGGGGTGTTACATGAAATATCTTAATTTTTAATTTGATATATAAATAAATCATATTTTGTTATTTCTACACATCTACATCTAAGACAAACAGAACCAAGAATTGAAACCGCGTGCACCTCCTTGACTCTCAAATGCACGTTGCACTACACCCAATGCCATTGTCATTTGCCATTGTTGTCCCCTTGCTGTTGCTCTTCCTCTCAATTATCTTGATTTATAAAGGAAATTGTGGAGTAGTTAGTGGTCTATGTTCATCTATCTTTTTTCTTTTTATACACCTAAATCTAAAACAAACAGAACCAAGAATTGAAACCACGTGCACCTCCTTGACCCTCAGACACACACTACACTTGTACCCAATGCCTCTCGCACTAGCCGTTGTTGCGTCCTTGCTGTTGCTCTTCCATTGTATCAATTGTATGGATTTATAAATGAAATTGTAGAGCCGTTAGTGGTCTAAATTATTACTGACATTGTAAGTGCTTACTAAGACAATGAGAAATAAATTGATTGAGAAGAGAAACATATTTATTGGATTCTATCTGACACATTGCATTGATTTTATTCTTGAAAAAACATAAAGAGTTGCCTTATCATAAGAATTCATTGATTAAATGCAAAAAGATTGGCAAGTTCATTTATTATCATAATTGTGTTTTGGCCTTGATGAGGAAGTTCTCTAAGAAAATACTCAAGACTTACAATTACTAGATTTGTTATGCCTTAACTCCACAAAGCATATTATAATCAAGGCAACTTTTGGAGTCTATGTTCATTCCAAACTGTAGTTAAATTGTGTTTAGGTTAACAAATTTGAAGGTAAAGGAATCAAGTATATTGTTTTTAGTTGATAGATTTTGATCAAGTGTGACTTATGTTGTCACAACTACTAAGATCTTTATTTAAATTTTATGAATGGTTGATGCATAGAAAAAGCTAGTTATGAGTTTTATTTTAAATGCAATGGATGTGACAAAGGTGTTGATAGCACAAAACTTTAAAGGAATTTATGGAAACTTGGGAAATCATAGATGAGAAATGGGATCTTTAGCTATATCGGTATTTACAATTGAGTAGTTGTTGTCTAAATACTCAATATTAATGTGTTGCGTACAAGTCAATGAATCTGGAGATCAAATTTAGTTTTTAAAATTGTATGGATAGTTTGATTACTCAACTGAGTGATGAAGTTTGACCTTCAACTTGTACCTTTTAGAAATAAAGAAAAATTTTCAGATTACAATAAGACAAAAATATAGTAGCAAAATGTTCCCCAGATAACACAATTTTAATTATAAGATGAAGATCTCAATGTTGACTTTTTAAATAGAGGAAGAAGACCAACACAAAGCAACCAAAAAGTAATAAAAAATGATAGCATAATATTTTATGCAATAGAAATTCTAATCAATAATATAGTCGTTGTTTTAAATTTAATTAATGTTCTATTAATTTTTATTGATTAGTGAAGAGGAAGATGATTGAGATCGAAGATGTGGAGGAAGATAGGGAGGATGTTGACATAAATTGAGGATGAGGGAGGAGAAAAAACAATTCACTATAATGATGATTCTTATGAAGATGAACTAAATTAGGAGAGTGTGGAAGGCTTTGAATATATAAATCATAATCTTATTAACTTAGATTGCTTGTTTATGTCGAATCGTGGTTGGGCAGGGCTTATTGATATGATCTTTGTTTGATTTGTTATATTCATAGTTTGAAATTAGTATGTTTACTATCCGACAAATAGGTAGTCAGCTTAAGGGGTGCCTCTAACTTGGTGTTTCACCTTCCCAAAATACGCACTAAGTTGACTTGTGGCTTCCTTCTACCAGATTCGTATAATAGTAATCTCAAAACTCATATGAGTTGCTTCAATTAAATGTACTTTTAACTCTACTATTAAAGCTAGTGTCACAACCAAGATATCATGTTAGCACTTATTCTTTCATGCTATAATAAGATCGAAATATGATTTCTTCGTGTTGTTTACTTCTACAACGTGGAATCATCTATGAAATATAAAAGGCCTGTATATTTGGAAGACAAAACATTTTCACATTGTTTAGTTGGTTTGAATTTCATGGTTTCTCTGGTGGTGAAAGCCCTCATGGGTTGCATTAACTCATATCGAGGTTTTTGAGCAACAAAGCACTAGAAATCCTCAAGCCAAGTAATAGTTTGGCACCATATCTGATAATCCTCCCATTTGACTCAGCCAGTGAACACCCAATACCTATTTATTCGAGAGGTTTATTGGTGAGCATAGCTACTAAGTTGTTTTTTTTTTTCACTACGATAGGCTCAATATTATTCAGTATTAGTGTTGTGTTGGTATCAGTACTTAATTATACTGAACAATATGCTAAACAAGTGCATCATAAGTTTTTTGCGTTATGATCATGTAAAAAATCTCTCCATCTGTTCACGCCTAGCTTACATGTGGCGAAATCTCTTGAAAACTGATCTCCACCCCTTTCCTGTTTCCATGAAGTTGACATGCTACTAAACTTTTGTTCAAACTTCTTCAGTCAACTGGTATTGAATTGAGGTGTAAGCTTTGTTAGTTGCCCATTTATGTAGTGTAGATGCGGGTTTGCCAGCTCCATCATTGTTAGCAATAAGATTCCTTGCCTCTCAGCAAACTGCAGTAATGGCCTAACTCAACCACACAATTGTAGTTGAGAATTTCTGATTGCTTCATAACGAGATCTGTGTTCTTGTTGTACCAGGCGTGACTGAAAACTCAAGCATCCATTTGAGGAACAACTGAAATGAAATAACTTTTTTCAGATCGTTGAGCCTTAACCGTATTGAGAGGAAAGGGATAACTCATAATAAGCATGAAGGTAATCAAAATGTAGCCAAGGTTATTTTCCAGTTCTCTCTGTGGAGAGGCATTTTATTGAGACATACGATTAGTTGATTCTGTGTCATATTACATTAGCACTGCCCTTTTACATTTGTTATCATTCATCATTCATATTATACAAACATAAACTATCAGAATATGTATTAATCATCACAATCCATTGTGCTAAACTTAACTGGACGCACATCAGAGAATTTTAACGGACAAAACTGGTGCTTTGGTCAATGCAAAAGTTTCGAGGAGCAGATCTAATTCAACCACTGCCAAAACAATGAGTATTGATTTTAGTGTTGTGTTTTGCTGTATTTAAGAAGTTGCCTAAGATCCTGCATGAATTGTGACATTAATGTGAGTTGTTTGTATGATAAAATCATTTCTCTGAGAGGTTTCTAAATTATTGCTTTTTAACTTTTATATATTTGAAATTTTTGTATAACCGTTTGTTTGATAAATTTTAAAATAGTCCCTCGACCAATTGAGTTTCAGAGTATCGCATTGTTCTAATTTAATCCATCGACAATATAAAACTGCTTCAAAATAGTCTTTTGACTAAATTGAGATTAACTTCTTAGTAATGTGACTGTAACATCTCTTGTTGATTTATTTAAAAATAAGCTATGATTAATACTAATGTGATTGAAAATATTTTTGACTAAAAACAATTTGGTTAGTAACAGTCATTTAAAAAACAAGTGACAATTTTATCACATAATCATACATCTTCAAAAGAGATAATTAGAGATTTATGTTAAAAGATGAAAAAAAATTAAAACTTTATTCATTTCTTCAAAAATGTATGTCAACAGATTAAAATTTTAGTAGGACATGGCGATATCTGAAGCACTCAAAAATAAAGGGGACATCTTACTGCTGCCAATTTTTAAGAAATCTTTCTCAGAGCTCATAATATTCCCTTGCATTTTAAAGGATTTGTTGATTGCTCTGCGAGTTGGAGGAGATAGAGAAAGTGAGAGCTCACTCTCATCTCCTGACTCAATGTTCATGGCATTTGTCTCTTTGTGATCTATTGAGCTTGGCATCAAGCTTAGCTGCAACTCTGGAATTCCATTGTTTTCTCTTGTGAATCGCATCCTCTTGGCATCTGTAGATATTTCCTCTATATTTTCAATGCTTTTGTCAATCTTAGTTGAAGTTTTGCTAGATTTCTGATCCTGTAATTGCATCATTAAATGAAAAAAAGTTAGTAAATTTATTCTACTTTTAACATACTGATCGGTAATCATATATATGTATAATATTAATATTTTTTTCATTTTTTAAATGTTGATTAAAAATAATATTATTAGTCTTTTTTTCTAAAAAGAGTAAATTTTACTTACAAATTTAAAAAATAAAGCCTTTGATATATAAACAGTTTCTTTAATCATAAATAATTGGGGCTCTTGCATACATACCAATAAACCCTTAAATATTTACATTTGCAATATGAAAATTTTTATAATTATTTATAAAAATTGCTAATATTAATTTATTCGAAGTGATGTAAAAAAATTTGTTTTTTCTTCTATAATATACCTGGAATGGAAAAGATCGTGTTAAATGAGGCTGATCAAGTTCATCTTTAGTCAAAGGGTCATGCCTGGAAGATTGATTGATCTTGCTGAAGTAGCTGCTGGTGCCATTCATCCTAAAATTTGGACTACTATTAGAAGATGAATTGATTTGAAGAGTTTGTGAGAGCTGCTGGTGAGTGCAGCCACCTCCTATCCACTCAAAGCTTCTGCTCCTTTGCAGTGGCACATACCTTTCATCTTTCTTACAATTCAGATCTTTGATTGAGCTTGATCTTACTATCATTTGCTGGTTGAAAGCTGAACCTTGGTGTCTGTGTGAGAAGCTTAGTTCATCAGCATGGAACTTTTTCTAATACTTCTTTATGCATGTGAGATTACTATGATGAGTTTTTAGCTTTGAATCTATTACCTGAAGTTGTTGTCATTGAATTCAAAACTTCTCTGAGCCTGAGACTGCCGCAAGAGACTGTAAAATCTTTCAGCTTCATGAATATATCTGGATGGAAGGAGGCCTCCATTTTCCATTCTTAATGGTTGGCAAGAACCAGCTGCTCTTTGGTAGAACATCTCTCTTCTTAGATGGGCATCAAATGTTGATAATCCTGTACCATCAATTTGCAATATAATTATAATTAATTGACAAAATATGTGAACTAGTACCTGTGGAGATTATTTATTTAGTGCAGGCCAGTAGTTCTTTTTTTCTTTTGAATTCCTTTGTGCCAGGTCAATATTTTGTTCTGTTTTATTCTGAATTGGTCTTGTCTTAGTTTCAATAATAGACCAAATATGCAATTATTATTATTATTGTTATTATTATAACTATTAATCTGTATACCCGAAGAGAAGATGCTCCTGTCTTGCCCTGAACCATCAAGCTTCTTGCCTCTGTACATCTGATGATCAGTAAAAATGTTGAAAGGAAATATTAGAAAGGGGATTAAGTACATGTGGTAATAAAAACTCATCTTGCAAAGAAAATGATAAGGGTAATGGAACTAGGAGGATCAGAATGATCCTGGGTGACTTGTGATTAAAGAGGTATAATACAGAGAAAAAGATTTTTTTTGGCCAGGATAGAGAACGCACTTAATCAGAGCTAAAATTGTTAAAAAGTGGAAGAAAACTATGCTCATGAATTAGATCACATGTCCATCTTTTATACCTGCAAGTGACTCTTTACATGGGCAATACTTAAACCCCTCACATTCATCATCTGAAGAACTAATTTCGGGGTCGCTCCTGCACCAACCAAATGAATTAAAAAGAAAATTAATAAAATCTTTAAGTAGATAAAATCATTGCAAACCCATGCACCAAGTTAATCTACTTATTTCTTAAAAAAAAATGAAAAGAGGGCAGGGGGGAATTACTCTCATGGCCGCCCAGCCTCTCAACAGCATGAACAAAGGAGAGATGTAGCTCCGGCGTCCACCGTAGCCTTGGCAGTTTAGACCTCACATATTGCCTAACGGCAGCCGATCGCCGGTCTCTGTTCTCTTCTCCATCCTCCATGCTCTTACTTGAGTCACCATCATTGTTATTTCCATCTTCTTCACTATTATTATTGCTACAACTCTCTCCTCCTCCTTCCTCTCTAACTTCTGTGGTGCTTCCATTATCTTCATCCTCTTCTTGTTCTCTCTCTGCCATCACTTCCTCATTAAGATTCAGCTCAAGCTGCAACTTTTTTCTGCAACTTATTCCTTCACTTGTCTCATTCTTTTGCTCCTCGTCATCTTCAATCTCCACCACTTCTATTGACTTCTCCCCTCTCATCTCCACCAGTCTCTTTCTCCCCACTACGGTCGATCAGTAGACTATGAGGAAGATGCTGGAGCACACAGGTGACTTAGAAGAACAATATTCAAAGCCTATATATAATATTGATATCATTCGTGGACAAGTAGAAGACAAGAATGATAACACAAAAAATGTTATGAATATTTAATCATGGAGGACATGAACCAGTATTCAATACATTGACCAGCTTTGCATTATACCTCCTTATCTTTCTTATGGGGCCAAAGCAAAGAGAGGTATGCGGGCAAGCTGAGGAATCAGATAGAGAGATAGAGAGGGGAGTGACAGAAGTCAGAGGAGAGAAACTCCAGAGGTTGACATTTGGCTCATAGAAACAGCAAAATGTCAATAATTATGACTTATTTGCCGTTTTTCAGCTCGTTATAAATCTTTTTTGTTTATCTATGCGTCATTTGAGCTCTAATTTGGTTCTTAGCTTATATATATTCCCCACATAGTCTTTGAAAATATTTTTTTTTAATTTTGTTTTGAAAAATAAGATGCGCAACGCATCTAAACATAAGAAAATTTAAGCAGATTCTTCTTCTTGCAGAGAAAATCTGGAAGAAAATTTCTTCTAGCTTGTTTGACCTAATAGTGGAAGAATCATGATTTTGAAGGTATAAATTTATTCAAGTTTATATCTATATATTCTTGATTATAAATAAAGAAAATTTCTTTTTTTTATATCTATATATTCATTTTATACTCACATATTAAAATATTTCAAATTTTAAATATAATAAAAAAAATTAATATTAAATATTTAACTCCCATTAAAAAAAATTCTAAATTACAACATTAAGATGAGCAAAACATTAGTTTATTTAGGCTTTGTTTGGGCATTTTAAGTATTTCTATTTTTATTCTAAGTACTCATTTCTCAGCTACAGTTTTAAAAATAGATATATATATATATATATATATATATATATATATATATATATATATATATATATGGCCTCTTATAAATTCAAATAGATGAGATTCACTACTCTGCCCTATTAAGCTTGCATTTGGAAAAGCTTTCTAGAGCTTAGAGCTAATATATGATGGAATTTCTAGGTGGAATGTTGGCTCTTGATGTTAAATATCAGATATGTTACTATTGATTGTGAGAATATAAATTATCCCATATGTACTATATAATGATTTTTCTTGATCATTTATTTCATATGTATAACGAGCTAAAAGGTATTAATTATTTTGTTAAAACTCGGGTTAATGTAGGATCCGTTTGAGATGGTTGTAATTTTTTATAAAGGTGATTATAAAGCAGTTACGAAGAAAGCAACTTTTTTTAAAGCTACTACAGAAAATAACTTCCTGGCACAAACTTTATTGAAAACAGTGAAAAGCAATAGACAAATAAAAACTATGTTGAAAAGCAAAGCAGTAAGAAAGTTATTCCAAACGAAAACTTAAAGTAGTAGTTCTAAATGCCATATATATATATAAGATGTGTTATAATTTTATATGATCAAGCCATATATATGAATTAGGGTTTACATGAAAATCAATTGAGTACTTAATGAAAGAATAAATAAACATCAATTAATAGATGATGAAAATTGCTTACATGAATACATGGATCCTAAACAAGTAGAAAAAAACAATAGGTTCTCATGTGTTAAGATGTGCATGCCTTAGGAGGCTATTGTCAACTCCAACATGACTGGGGATTAACTGATTGATCTCTATGTTCTCCATTCCATTAGTAACACATTTGTGGCATCATATAACTCCAACATGTACTCATTATTGTCCAATATATTCCTAGAGATTTGATACTATAGAGACCATTATTCCACTAAAACTACACCATTCTATCTACCATCCATATCAAATTTCTCCCATTGAAGACAATAGTTGATTCATTGCTTCATCCTTATATATTGTTAGATAATCCATTCATAATGTGGAAAACCCTATCATAAATTTTTTGATAAATCTAGATGCTAATGGTTCAAATGGTTATGGATCAAAGTTTTAATGACGATGGATTAGAATTTCAATGGTTATGCTTAGAATATTTAGATATTCATTATAGGATATTATGAATGATTCCGTCACTAGACCACCACTAGATGCCTAGGTCAACCTAATTAGAGAAGACTAGGTCTTTTAGACTAGGAACAACACCATCCAATCAAAATTTGATGTTAAAAAAAAAAAAAGACCTCCACCTTCCATTATAGATCACAATAAAGAATATTCGAGATAAGATCCAAAATATCCAAACAAACAACTAGATTAGTTTATTATTTTAAAAGGATTTTTAGTTTACAAGTAAATCACATATTCTCTCAAAAATTCAAGAAGTAAAATTTGCACCTCCTATCATAATGATATCATCTTTATCAATCTTTTAATTAGAAATCAAACCGCATGTCATCATTTGCTATCTAGTTGACTTGCAGCCCTAGATAGTCAATCAATGTTGTTGCCCCTAGGCTTGTATTTTCATAGTTGTCCTCTTAATAAACACTTGGTGCCATTCTTGAACTTGATGCTATATTTCCATCATTATTAACTTCAATTGTTCCTTAGTGTTGAAACCATGAATGACCTAACAACTTTAATAACTCTTTTTGCAACATTAAAAAACTGATTAAAGAAAAATAATATCTTGCATTTTTTTTTTTCAAATAGTAATAGCTATTCAACTAAACAAATTCCCATGATTTTTACTATTTGGTGTTTCAAAAAAAAAAAAAATTACTAGTTTTACTTATTTAATTGTCTACATGAAATAAAAAATGCTAAGAAAAATTAAATCAACATCACTCTAATGACTCCTTTGTTACATGCAACAAATATATAAAATTGATGGCCACAATAACCTTAGATCATTTCAGTGGCATCATCTTGTGTAGTTATAATACCAACAATGCAATAAAATCTATGTGATTGTGGGCATGCTTGGTTTTACCTTGGTTGACTTTATTGTTCTTTAATTTTGTTATCATTCTTTTTTTATTTCATTCCAAAAAAAATATCATCTGTCCTTTAAACTTATATTAGAAGGGCTCTAATCATTTTCGTTATATAAAAAATCATGATTGTTGACACGTCACAAAAAATTGATTTCATCGGGCACAATCTCTAAAAATTTGAATCGGAAATTTTCGGAATTAAATTCAAGATTATCTAAACTCTAATTTCAGCAAACTTATAGTCGAACTGAACATCATGACGAGAAAAACCAAATGACACCAAGAGTGGTCCAATCCGAGCTCGAATGAGCCCAAATCAAAAGTTTGAAGTATAATAGGAAACTTTAAGACAATGATTGGATGGCCAAATTATCTCTAAATATGGCAAGCTTATAGTTGAATCGACCAGCTTGATAAGATGAGTCCATCGAGCCAAGATCTATTTATTTTTACATCAATAAAGCACTCAAATGTTGAAGAAATTATCTATAAATGAGAAAATTAATACAGGTCGTCTGATGAAGTTCTCCGAATTTGCTCCATTTTTATGGGTCATGCTACTCTCAAAATCTATAAATAAGCTCTCACTCTCTACATAAAGGGGGTCAAGACTAGAGATTCAAGAGAGTACTAAGGCATAAAGAATTTTGAAGCTACACCCAAGCACCACCACCAACAAACCCTTGTCATCCAATCGCCACCTGAATGCTTCAGAAAATCCTCCACATGGCCACCACTATTGATTCTTTATCCATCCGCCACCGCCGTTGATTCTTTATCCATCCGCCACCGCCTAACTTATTCCTACTGATGGTCACCGTCAAACTTTCACTAGTTGACAGCCATCATAAGACATTTTATGAGCCAACGGTCATTCATCGACTACAGTCATTGGACCACCATCACCCAACAATGATTATCTGAACTCCATCATTTGACTACAATTTTTCAACCTCCGTCGCCTGACTATAGTCCTCCCGATCTATATCTCTAGTCGACTACAATCCTTGAATCAACATCGCCCACTATCACTCAACTATGATCCTTCCGACCACTATCACTAGACTACGATCCTTTTTATTTATGTCACCCATCCGCTATGGACTTCCATCCTCTGTAACCCCACTCCAGCCTCTTGACCTCCATCGCTCAAATGCATTCCTCCTAACATCTGCTGTCAATCGATTATGGTCCTCCAACCACTACTGCCCGACTATAATTCTCTCACCACTTTTACTTGACTATGGTCCTTCTAACCTTCATCACTCATCGAATACTATCTTCTAACCTTCGTTGCCTATATAAAGTCTTCAGACCTCTATAGCCTGACTATATTCTTCCCAACCTCCTCAACTTTTGACTACAATTCTTGGACCACTATCACCAAACTATAGTCTTTTGATTGTAGCTTGACTACGATATTCCTAACCTCCATCGCCCATCGACCACAATCCCTTAAATGTCATCACCTAACCATGAACCTTCAGACCACTATCACCAGACTACAGTCCATTCGACCACCATCGCTCGATTATGGTTCTTTGATCTTTGCCGCATTCCAACTACATTCTTTAAATCACCATCAGCTGATTATGATCCTTCCAACCTTTTCTTTCTGCCAACTATGGTCCTCAAATCATCATCACCCAACTACAATCCTTTGGCCACCATCGTCCGACTACAGTCCTCTGAACTCTGTTACCCTACTACGGTCTTTTAACCTCCATTGTTGGACAATGATCTTATGACCTCTATCGCATAACTATAGTCTTCTTACCTCCCTCGCTTGACTACAGTCTTTCAACCTTCGCTATCCGACAATAGTCTTCTAACCTCTATCACTAGCCAACTAGGGTCGTCAAACCACCATCACCCGATTATGCTCCTTTGACCACCGTTTCCTAACTACCGTCCTTACACCCTCTGTCTCCCATTGACTATAGTCCTCTAATCTCCATTGGCAGTTGACTGGGGTCCTTAAACCATCGTCTCTTGACTATGGTCCCTCCAAACCCTATAGTCCAACATCTACAGTCCATGGAACTTTCACAACCCAACTAGACATAATACATATACTGAATGGGTTACATTGAGTTAGATTTCAACAATTTTGTTCTCAAAATCTATTTGGAAGAAATTTCTTTTCTTTTTATTTAATAACAGAATACAGATCTATTAAAACCTCAAATTAATAATACAAGAAATGACTAAAATTTATTTTCATTAATCTTCCAAAAAGATTTATAGATAACATTTTCATATACATAATAATCATAGTACAAAGTCACAGTACATTATCCCTAATAATACACCATGATTACCAAAAAAAATTATTGAAGCATACCTAAACATAGAAGAATGCAACCAATATTTACTAAACTTGCCGCTTACGCTTTCCCTAACTTCAAATCAACAAATATAGGAAGATATGAGCAACCATAACTTAGTAGGATATATTGAACCTACTTAAATTCTTAATAAAAAGTTTAACAGAAATACAAAAAAATTATGTTATAATTTTAGAAACAAAAAAATAGACTATTAGTATAGAAATTCCAACAGAGTAGTAGAAGGTTCATAATAATATGAGGATTACAATTCTATTAAATAAAAAAAGTAACTCACTTTCATAGATAGCAAAATTAAACACATCACATCAGGTTCAATTCTAATCACATCAAACCAGATTTATCCCTTAAGCCCTAATACGTACCTTCCAACATTTCATAAATAATAGAAAGATATAGCCTTAGGCCCTTATGACTCCATACATCAGAAATATACCCTTGTAACTTCCAGTACTTGATACATCAGTATTAGACCCTTATGACTCTCAGTGTATAACACCATTTTCTCAATTAGAATTTAGACCCTTATATCTTTACTTGGATGCACACAACATCAATAACAACTATTAGCATTTCATCACATAATTACCAAAACATCACATTTTCAACAATTACACATTTATAATAGAACAATCAGAATTTTAGGGGTAACACACACTTTAACAGTTACAATTTGTAAAACCATTCACACAACATTCATAACTGTATTTTGGGGCTTTGATCCTTCTATAGAAAACTTTATTAGAATCTGGATTCACCTCAAAAATACTTAAAACCCTATATAACCAAAAATGTATGATGAAAATTTAGAAGAAATACGAAAAAAATGTAAAATAATAAGAGCAATAATATACCAAAAGTTACATGATAAAAGTTTCCCAGATGTTGAAATATTCTTATTTTTGTGTTGTTAAAAACTCAAAAACCACATAAAACTTCATATTATTAAAAATAGAAATAGAGTAAATATAACCTACCATGATCCAAATAACGTTTTCAGCTGCCCCATCTGAAGAAAATAGCTCGGAGACCTTTGAAAGGGACTTAGTCTCACTAGAAACCTCCTCTCTCTCAAGCCTGGTGATCTAACTGTGGGGATGAAAATGGAAATGAGAATTTTAGTTAATTTGATATTTATAAAAATTATGGTTATAGTGCCATGATGCTTGAAAGGATAGTGCTACAACTCTCTAAAGGACTTTCATTTTTAGTTCATAATACAAAGAGCTCGCGTTGCAGTGCTTAGAGACCCAGCACTGCAATGCTCCTAGAGACCCAAACAAACCACAATACGAAGATCACAGTGATGTAGCACACCTTGAGAACCTATTATTTCTACCCAAAAATAAAGAAGAAAGCACCACATGCTTAGAAGATAGCGGTGCGGTGCAGTGCTCATACAAGATTTTTCATATACATGCAAACTTTCACACACATGACCTTTAGGACTCGAACTAATACAAAAAATATATTCAAAGGGATACATAATGAACATGTCACTTACCAAATTCAACGTAAAGTCGCCTGGCTACTCCAATGCGACTGACTTCATCAACTACCATCATCGATAATGCCAATACGTACCGTCACTTATAAGATATATGCACATTGTCAGTATAAAATATGCTTCCCAACTTTAGCTTTTGGACTTATGCTAGATTCCTGACAAAGGACTGACCAAACTTAACAAGAAAATATGTACTTTAGTCTTCTCTTGAGGAAATTCTGTACTTGTAATCAAATACAAATACTAATGGAATCATTTTAATTGGGCCATGACTCATAGTTTTTCCCTTTCCTAAGTTTTCTACATAAAAACTCTAATGCTTCTTAAGATTCTTGCATTCCTCTCTTTATCTGTGTGTGTTAGATCTCGTATAAAATTAGAACGTTAAAATCTCTATCTCTCTACTATCACGTATATTTTGAAATATAATAATTGTATCTATACAAAAAACAACAAAGGGCATATAAAAGAGTTATTGATAAACATACAATGCTTTCTTTTAAGAAATATAATTAGTATTTACAATTAAATCAGTATTCTCATACATTTTTGCATCCCTGATTACATATGTAATCAATTGTGCTTTAGAGTTTCTTATTTTGATTTCATGCAATTATTATTTTTTTAAATACTAACACAAATAATTATTTTATTTTTATAAGTGTCATTAATAAATATTCTTTGACTATTTCATTTTAAATTAAATGCCTATTAGTTAATATTCAGTCACAATATATACAATTGCCTATTAGTTAATATTCAGTCACAATATATACCATTCTAACTTCAAAATCTAATAGTAATTAAACCTAAGAGTTGGTCAATTTTTGTCACTAACCATTCGATTAATTTACTAGTTAATCATCCTTCATCTATAAAGTCTACTCTAATTTTTCTGATTTAAATGGTTAGCCAATTAAGTAATATAATTTTGAGCTATATTATTTTGTTTTTAAAAAACCTTTAATTAAAAAAAATATTATTATGTTACTTGAAAAAAAATAACTATTTTGGCCTTTTTTTTAGGAAAAACGCCTACTAAAAGCCATGTTATTTAAATTTTTAATTAATTTTGTCTAGTTTGATTTGAAGGTCGTTAATTTAAGTAATGAAAATAACCTTTTTATTAATTAAGCATACAGTTAGTTTCATGCACTGAATACAATTTATATGTATATAAATGATTAAAAAATAATTTTTACAAATATTAACACATAATTATTTTATTTTTCTTCAACTGTCATTAACAGATATTCTTAACTTTTTATAAATGAATTGACTAGTAATTAATATTCAGTCACAGTACATGTCATTGTAACTACTACTGTGAAAATAAATTCTAATAGTGACTAAGATTTTGTTTGGGAGGACTTTTTTATTGCTTCTTAAAACAAAGTTTTAGTGCAAAATTTTTAATTTTTGTACTAAAACTCTGCTTATTCTTTTGGGACGATTTTTTTACTGCTTCTTAAAGCAGCTTTTTAGTACAAAAATTAAAAATTTTGTACTAGAAAGCTGTTTTAATAAGCAGTAAGAAAGTCATCCCAAACAGAGCCTAAAAAGCAATAAAAAAGTTGTCACAAACTTGGGATGGCTTTTTTACTATTTCTTAAAGCATTTTTTTAAGTAATTTTTGCACTAGAAAGCTGCTTTAAGATGCAGTAAGAAAACCGTCCCAAACGAAGACTAAGGCTTTGTTTGGGACGGCTTTCTTATTGCTTCTTAAAGCAGCTTTTTAGTACATAATTTAAATTTTTTGTATTATAAAGCTGCTTTTAGAAGCAGTAAAAAAGCCATCCCAAACAAAGCCTAAAACTAATTACATGGAGTTGGACAGATTTTGTTTCTGGCAATTTGATAATTTACTTGTTAATTATCCTTCATCCATTTAGTCTAATTTTGATAAAAATTTGTTACATAAATAATTATTATATATTTTTTTAAGTAGAATCAGTAAATATTCTTAGTTTAATATTCAACATGCTGTGTCATTAATGTAATTATTATTGCAATTAGAGATTTTAAGAGTGATTAAAATGAATAAAAATTTGTTTATATATAATATATTTCAAAATTTTTGGATTTATTTTGAGATAAATTTAATTTTTATATTACAGTTAGTTTAAAATAAATTTAAAATTTTCAAAATTATCCTGATCAAATTCGGACCTAAGTATCCTCACATAAAATTTACCGCAAGTCCGTTAATTTTCATTACTAGATATTTGATTAATTTACTAGTTAATTATCCATAAAGTCCATGCTGAAATTTCTGATTTAAATGGTTTACAAATTTCTATAATATTGAGATATATTATGTTTTATTTCAAAATAAAATTAATTTATTTTTCTTCAAAATTAGGTTAAAATTTAGCTTTGTGACCCTTTTTTTTAAATACTAATAATTATTTTATTTATTCTGTAATTAATTTTATAATATACAAACCTAATGTAGTTTTTAGGTTGCCTCAAATATGATTTGAAGGCCAATAATTTGAGAAATGAAAATATTCTTTCTCTAAATTACATATATATCCATATAATTTAAAAAGAAAACCTACCCAAATAATTATTTAATTTCTCTATAACTATTAGTAATATTCAACCACACTATGAGACTTTGTCTTAGTTTGGGATAACTTTCTTATTACTTTTTAAAGCTGCTTTCTACTACAAAAATTTTTTGTTTAAAAAATTTTTGTATTAAAAAGCTTCTTTAGAAAGCAATAAAAAAGCTGCCTCAAACGAAGCTTTTGTTTGAGACGACTTTTTTAATGCTTCTTAAAACAGCTTTCTAGTATAAAAAATTTAATTTTTATAATAAAAAAATGTTTTAAGAAGCAGTAAGAAAGTCGTCCCAAATTAAGCCTGAGTCTATTTGGATCAGCTTTCTCACCACTTTACTTTTCAGACAACAACCATCATTTATTTTGGCTACGGCTTAATTTCTTATTATTTTATTATTATTTTTCAATTTTTTGTGATGAAAAACTACTTTTTACAGTAAAAGTAACTAAATTATTTTCAACTTCACAATAAACTTTATTAAAAACTGCAGGTGTCCCAAACAAACAAACTCTTTAGCTGATTATAACTACGACTGTAACTAGAATTTCTAATAGTGATTTAAAGAAAGAGTTGGGCAGTCTTCATCACCAACAATTTGAATAATTTCTAAATCACAATCATGTATGCGTCTGATCTCTCCACATTTGTTTTTATACGTTAAAAAAAAAAAAAAAAAATTTCAACGTTGCATGGCCGGTCCACCGTTGGCCTTAGACCGGCCATCGCCATTCCCCACTGGCTGCACGGGTCCTCCACGTAAAGAAGATCCATTCACAAACATTTTCTTAATCTCTTCGTTAATTTAATTGATGGCTGTGCAGTTTCGTGGTCTGTGCTGTTGATGTGGACCTGCTAATTTCAACTGCACAATGCAATAAACAAGTTCCAGATAATTTAACCACCATATGGTAGTAAGCTTATGCACGTCTAATTATTCCCAGAACTAAGGACAGTGACATTTAAGCTGATGATTAATTTAATTATGGTGACAAATAGAACATTAAATAATAATATTATAGTGGAGATGGCCATTTGATGACGGCCAAGTCAGTGTATAAAACAGTAAAGGGCATGTTATATATGCCCATAGTATGGCTAATACAACCTTCATCAAGTTGAAAAAAAAAAATAATAATAATAAGATAAAATATAAAGCAAAAAGATAAAAAATAATTAAAATTATATTATATGTTTATATTATACAGACTTGTTAAATTACAATTTAAGTAAAAATTATTAAGAAAATTAAGTAATATTTATTGATGCTGGAGGCATAATTATTTAGCAGAGATAGTTTTATTAATTGTGGTTAGTGCTGCCTTCAGTGGAAACATTTTTCAACTAAAAATTTGTTTTAGAAAGTAGTAAGAAAGCTATTCCAAACAAAATCTTAGATTAAGGCTTCGTAAGGGACAATTTTTTCATTGCTTTCTAAAACAACTTTTTAGTACAAAAAATTCTAATTCAAAAAAATTTTTAACTAAAATAATGTTTCAGAAAGCATTCAGAAAGCTGTCTCAAAAACAAACCCTAAGGCTTGTTTGGAAGGGCTTTCTTACTGCTCCGTCCCAAATGAACTCTAATTCAAAAGATATATTGGAAAAGCATCATAAACTACAAAAAAAATTCAATTCTAACCAATTAAGCTGTAGTGATTGTTGAGATCATAAAAATTCATACATGATTTAGGTGTAATTTTGTATGTTAAGGGCAATTCAGACATATATGTTTGGTGCAACAGGAAAACGTACTCATGCATGAGATATAGTGCATCTGTCGAGGCTGTAAATGGAGAGATTAAAGAAATTCAGGCTCGAAACATTCTAACGGGCTGACTGATTAAAAAGTATTTAGGCTTCATTTTTGTGTATTTTGACAATATGCAAATTAAATATAGTATTGGGTGAATTCCAAATATAACATTCATGCCCTCAAAACGTCGCCATGCCTGCATCAATCGTCCCCATCATCTTCTCTATTGGTCACATCTCTCCTCGCTTCTTTCCCACATCCACTGTAATCCCTATCATCCTTGCCAGATGTTGTCTTAGTATTTTTAAAAATATAGAAATATACATCATTATAAATTTTAATTTCTTATTAAAAAAATAAATTTAGATTCATTTTACAGCCAAACAACTATAAAAAAAATCAATTTTCTCAATATATTTAAGTTTAAGGAATTGGGGCCGACATCTAGATCAGATCCTAATTGGCCCCATTGACTTATGTTGGGTAATATGAAGCTTAAAGCAAATAGATTTAAATTTTAGACTTTTTTAAAATCTATTTCTAATGGAATGCATGCTAGTTAACTCGATAAATGCTTAAATTTGAATGAAGCAATTTTAAAAAGGCTTAAAAATAAATTTTATTCTAAAGATTACATAGATTCTCCTTGACAGATCTGCACCCTCAAAGGCCAGGTGGTCTGCCAAAACTCGCAGGTGGGGAGGTGCCTAATAAAGGAAGAAAGGTGCAACAAAAATGTTATGTGAACTCCCAATGGTCCCGAGCTTACTTCTTGAAAATATTAGAATTTTTATGTTATTTTAAAATTTTTAATTTAATTAAAGTAGAAAATGTTTATGTTCGTACCCTCAAGAACCTCCGATCGGGTTCTAGGCTAAATCAAAATCGACATGCAAGATCGCAAAAAAAAAAAAAAAATTACTAAAAGCAAGCAATCTTATATCGCAATCAACATCAAACAATCAATTGAATAATTAAATTAATTAAATAAATAAAATGTCTATAGGCAAGTACCTTTTTATGTTACATCCTAGGGTATGCAGAATTTAAAAGTGGCCGGGTACCATTGACAATAGCCCGAATTCTACTCCTAAGACTCAAGTGACTTTGAGAATGGGTCTTCTCTTTCTTCACTCCTTCGTTATTCTATGAGCTCCTTTGATCCGTCTGGTTTGAATATCTAAGTGAAAGAAACTCCTCCCCGAAGGAGTATTTTCTTTTCTCCTTAGATACTCAAACTAGCCTAATCTAAACCTTCAAATGAAGAGGGATTCTCCCCTAAGGGATGTCACCATTCTCTTTAAATTTCAGATTAGATTTATGTCCCATCTCAAATGTCACTTAACAAATTACAACTCAATTACAACTCAAATTATATTAAATTACATTTGAATATAAAAAGGAACACTATAGGAAAACAATGAAATACCAGTGGAATTTCCGGTGGATATAATTACGCCGGAATCAACGATGGCATTACCGGCGGACTTATCCGCCGGTAAATTTACGGCGGCCTTTCTGGCGGAAATAGTGTCGGTAACTTTCCGGCGGCGAAACCGTCGGGGTTGCGCCGGTGTTATCAATATACAGATGCATATTCCACCGGTAATATCTGGCGGATATTATGGCGAATTTACCATCGGGTTAATTAAAACCTGATGAAGTATTACCGGTGGATAGGCCGCCGGTAAGGGGGCCGACGGATATTCCGCTGGAAAATATGCCAGTAATTTCAGTTTATCGGCCCCTGCCCTCGACTTTAGGACATTCTGCACAGTTTAGGTTGAACTTCACTCCTTTGACGACGTCCTTGCCCTTGAGGTCCTTCGACGACGTCCCTGCCCTCGAGGTCCTTCGACGACGTCCCTGTTCGACCTCGCCCCTGCCCTCGAGGACGCTTGTAGTATAGGTAACTTTCTCCCTTTCGCATTCTTCGCTCCGGCCAGTTCGCGCTCAATTGACGAACTTCTCTCCTTCGATGCAGTTCGACATAGCTCCTTGATGCTGTTCGACTTCGCTCCGTTGACGCCAAATGGCCGGCAGCTCGCTTGATATGTAGGTAACTTTCTCCCTTTCGCATAGTTTATCTTTTTGCTTTAGTCATGGATGTTCTCACTAGACATTTACAAGAGGATGTACATTGGTGCATACGTTTTTCTCATGATATTATTCTTGTTGATAGGACTAGAGAGGGAGTTGAAGGTAAACTAGATTTGTGGAGGTCAACCTTAGAGTTTAAAGGTTTTCACTTGAGTAGATCTAAAACGTAATATATGGAGTGTAATTTTAGTAATAATAGACCTAGTGAGGGGATTGTGACTTTGGGCGATCAAGTCATTAATAAGAGTACACATTTTAGATATCTTGGATCTATTATTCAGAGTGATGGTGAAATAGATAGGGATATTATCAGCAGAATCCAAGTAGGATGGTTGAAGTGGAGGAATGCATCGGACTTATTGTGTGATAGAAAAGTACCCCTCAAACTTAAGGGAAAATTTTATAAGATGGTGGTGAGACCAGCAATGCTTTATGGTGCCGAATGTTGGCCAATAAAAGAGAAGCATAATTCTAAGTTAAGCGTTGCAGAATTGAGGATGCTCAGGTGGATGAGTGGCTTTACCCTTAGAGATATGATACGAAATGATGCCAATAGCTCATGCATACATATCTTGGTCACCCAATCAAATCCTAGATCTAGGAGAGTCTATGCTAAGTGCGAGTGTGTGCACCCTATACATGCAAATAATAAGATAAAGCTTAATTAATTGAGAGATTAATCAATGAACAATTAACAAAATAATTGCTCATTTATTAACCACCACTCCCCATTAGTGCTATTCATTCAAGCTCAAACTATGTTTAAAGCTTTAAGGGATCTCTCAAACACTCAAAGATTTAAAATATATATATAATTTTAAAATAAAGTTTTAAAATATATATATATATATATATATATATATATATATATATACTTATATATGAAAATATAAGTACTAAAATTTAAAATTTAAAATATTATAAAAAATAATTTCAAAATTTTTTTGAGAGATCCTCTAATTTTTAAGGTATTTGAAAATAAAAATTTAAATTTAAAAATATTTTAATATAATATTTAATTACAAATTAATTAAATATTAAAATAATTAAATAATTAGGAATATATAAAATATATTAAGTTTTTAACTTTTAAATTACTTTTAAATTAAAATAGTTAAAATTTTGAAAATTTTCATATATATTACATTAATTTATATGATTTAATTTGAAGTTATTTTGAATTTTTAATGTTTATGTTAATTAAAGTATTTAAATTAATTTAAAATTAATTAAAATTTTAAATAATTCTTAAATTAAGTTAAATTAAATTTTAAGTGTTTCTGAAATTTTTAATTTATTTAAAATAATTTTCTTAAAATTATTAAAATTATTTGAACTTAAATTTTAATTAAGTATTAATTAAGAATTTGAATACTTAAATATTTTAAAATTATTTAAAATGTATAATATATTTTGAATTAAATTTAACTTAAAAATTAAATAATTTAGATTATTCTCTATTTTTAAAAAATATTTAAAAATAAAAATTTTAAATATTTGAAAATATTTAAATTAATATTAAATAAATATTAATTAGAAATAAATATATTGAAATTATTTAAAAATGTTTGAATAAAATATTATAAATTAAATTTAATTTTTAAAATAAGAAAATATCTTTTATTTTTATCTGGAAATTTAAAATTTATTTTAAATTAAAATTTTAAGTTTAATAAAATATTTTAAACATTTTTAGTTAGATATTAATTTAAAATACTAAGTATTTAATATTTAAAATAATTCAAAATGCATTTAATATTTTAAATTATTAATAATTTTAAATTAAAGTTTTTAATTTTCTAGAAGTATTAATATAAATTATATATATAATGATTTAAAATAATTTTTAATTAATTTTTAAAGAAATCTGATTTAAAAAAAAATTAAAAAACTAATGTTTTTTAAAAATAGTCTGGCGGCACGGTAGCAGTTGGTGGGACAAACGACAGCTCTAGATTGGCCAGCTCAAATTGCAGGCAATCATTGGTTGGCGGCGTAATTAATGCTAATGATTGGGCCACTAGCAATCATTAATATTAATTGCAAATCATTATGGCGGCAGTAAGCGATTAACTTAACCATGTTAGTCGTCACTGCTCGCCATTTAATCGCCCATATTTTTGAATGGCCGGCTCAGATTGAGCTGAATGACTGAACAAACTGTAGGATAGAAGCTGCGGTTGGATAGAATGGAGAAACGGCTCGATCTGGACCATTGATTACGCGATCAACGGTCCAGAAAACGTACACTCATAGTAGCCTATGAATGACACCCTAGAACCATATTTCGCTTTGTTCTTTTGATATACTTAACCAATTAACTTGAAATTTTAAACAAAGAATCCCTAAGTGAAGAGCATTAATGGGGTTATAATTTCAAGGTATAAAAATTGCTTAATAAAAAGCTAATTAGCCCTAAATGCTATGACCTAGGTCTAAGGATTTTGAGAGATCTAATAATTGGATATGTAAGGTTTTGGATTCTCTAAAATTGTAGTTTGTCCACTCTTAAATTTCCTGAAGAAAGTATGGTCTGAAACACACCGGATCGACTGCTTTAGGCCTTGTATGGGTTTAGGCTTGGGTGGCCAGAGACTCATCGCCGACGAGATTTGACCGGTGAGGTTTGACTGTGGATAGGTGCAGGAGTCTGCTAGAAGCTCAAATGACAGAAAAGGACTTGAGGAGGTCAAGTTGGAGAGAGAGAGAGAGCTAGGTTTTGAATGATTCTCTTTTTTGATATTTTTCCCTATTTAACCTAAACCAGGTAATTTGGATGGCCCTGATCAATTGGGAGGCTCCCTTGATGCATGCCAGCTGTCGCAGGAGTTATTGAGAGCAGAGATGGCAAAAGGACATAAGGACAAGTAGTTGGAAAGGTGCTCTTGTCCTCATATGAGCATGCAGAGATCTAGATGTTTGATCTTGATCTAAGGGTTAGGGTCGGCCCAAGGAATATTCTAAAACACCCTAAAATTGCTAGAGGGGTTTTAAGTGGAATAGGTTAAGTTTAAGAGGTGATTTAACCACCTTTGACCACTCCTAATGTTTATGTTGACTATTTGACCAGTCAACATGCCACATCGAGTGGTGAGGTGGCATGGAGGGAGAGTGTTAAGTGCTTTGGAGGGAGTATGAAGCCATAATATTAGAGTTTGAATAGGTATATAGGATTTTGAGTTGATTTGACCAAGTCTGTAAAACCTAAAAATGCCGATCGTAAGTATTGCATGCATTTCGATGCACTACGACAAAAATAGATGAATTTTCAAAGTTGTCGAAATTTGACGAAATAATTTTTATAAAATTCTACATAAAAATTTGAGCGATTTTGTATAAAGAACTTAGGGCTAATTTTGCTTGAATTTGAAATTAAAAAAAACGTCAAAGATTATTTAAAGAAAATTTCTACATAGCCCTTCAAATTCTTCATGAAACAAGTGCATGCAAGGGTGATTATGACATTTGGCTTTTCCCCTTTTTCCCTCACTGCCTAAAAGGCTTAGAAGGGACCAAAACTTTCGGTCCCTTCATTGTCATTTCAGTTGGACAAATAAGAGAGAGATAGGGGGCGACAACAAGAGGTCTAAGACGGCGGCTAGGGCAGTTTTCCGGCGACAGTTTTGGGAGAAATCGAAGGGGAAGGCTTAGGGAGGAAGAAGGCAAGTTCCTAAACAAATATTTTCTCCTTTTCGCTTAGATTTCTTAAGATGAAAATTTTAGGGTTTATACAAAATTGAATATTTTTAAAGAAGAATGTTAGGGAAGATTGAGGGATAATTTCTAAACCTAAAAATGAAGTTTTCTCGAAATTTTAGTGAGTTTCTAAAAGTTAGGGTTTTGCAATCTTTTTTGATTTATATGGAAATTTCTTAATGAATATTATTTCTAATGGTCTTAGGGAAGTTTTTAAGGGTAGGAATTAGGGTTTGTCATAAAATATTATTTTTCCTAATTTCTAATTAAATTAAATCCGAAAATAAAAAGTCCTAGTTATTTATTTAAATTATTGGGAAGATTTGGCATGCTAATATAAAGAGATTAATGAAAATTTTGTTTCCAAATTTAGGGCTTTAGGCTAAATCTAAAAATTAGGTTTATTTTAAATTAATTTAGGCATTGGTGAATGTTTAATTTGGGTAAATTATGGATTTAGACAAAATTATGAATTTTTTAAAAAATTAGGGATTATTTAATTCCAAAAATAATAATATTAAAATAGTTAATTTGAGATAAAGAGAGGAAAAACAATTTATAATTAAGATTTTTATTATTAAAATAATGATATTTTATGTAATGATTTTAATTTTTTTATAGAATATTATATAGGAGTTAAGTTGGTGGCAGATTAGTGACTAAATATATACCATAGATGTAATGCAACCAATGATAGGTATTGATTGTTTTATTTATTTTGTTTCAAATTTGAAGTTTAGTGGCTCTCTTATAGTGTATTGAGATAGTTTTAGATGAAGTAAAATAGAATTAGAAAATGAAATTATGATTTCACCATCCGATTGTCTGTTCCCGCCTCATTAATTCGAGCACCTGGATTGAGTCGTGACAAAGTCAAAGTGAATTGACTTGGTCAAATGGACCATAGCTAGACTCCAAGCAAGTTTGAACATGCTTGAATCATGACTTAAAGTTAATTTAATGCTTAATGGAAAAAGAGACCACTTGAGTTGATTGGATGGAATGGTTTGAACACATGTTGAATTAGTTTGACGAAATTATGAGTTGACCAAGTCAAAATCCCCTTGATGTACTCATGGTAGGTTTAGGGCTATTTGAAGTATATATTTGAATGAGATTGAAGGGTTTTGAATTTTACTTTGATTGAATTCAAGGGATTGAACTAAGTTAATTTGGGTTGACTAAACTTAGGTTTAGTTGACCAAGTCAACCAATGATTGGGTCAAAGGTCCAATCAACTCTAAATCACTAGGAGAAGTGATCAGATAAATTTGAGAGGATTTGGAATTAATCTGGAACTTGATTGAATATGAAAAAGCTTAAGGGTTGATTGGGTCAACCTAAGTTGACTTGGTCAACTAGGTTGACCCAAGGATTAGGTCTGGTCTCAATAAGTTTGAAATGATGTTTTGAGTTTGTGGGAGATGGTCCTAAGGTCTGGGGAAGTCAATTCAGTCAAATTGACTATTTGGATCCTTAAGGGCCTCTTTGGTCAACCTAGGTTGACTTGGTCAACCAGGTTAACCCAGGGCCTGGGTTTGGGTCCAACAAGTTTGGTTTAATATTTGAAACCTGCTAGAAGTGGTCTCATGTAATTTGGAGATCATTTGATTTGAAATGAATACTCACACCCCTAAGGGGTATTTTGGTCAAAAGGGATTGATCTGGTCAACCAAGCTTAACCAGGATCTAAGCTTGAGTCCATTGCAGTCTTAATGATGATTAGGATGCATTGGAGAAGGTTTTGAGGTTTGATTTGAATAGGCTAAGTTGAAGTTTGGAGAAAATTTCAAAATTGCCCATAAGAGGTATTTTGGTCATTTTGACCCCTGGTCAACTGAGGGTCAAAGTGGGTCCACCTAAATATAGTTTAATGATCAAGGGTATGGAAGTGATTAGAGGCTTTGGAGAAAGCTCTAAGGTCTAAATTCTCTAGGTGCAGGTCCAACAGTATAGGCCGTAAATATGTGAAGGTTTTACAACCTTTAGATTTCAATCCAGTTTTTAGGGTTAGATACCTCACATTGAGCTCAAATTTGGAGAGTTGCCTCTAGAGATACGTCCTATCAATATTCAATTGATAGATTCTAAATCAGAGGTCATTTAACTAGATTTTAAAGTGTTTAAAAATCATTGAATAAGGCCTTTAGGACATAGGCCTTTGGCTTTGGATTTTTGTCTGGGAATCTAGTTTTGAACTGGGTTTTGGATTTAATAGTTTGGAATTGAATTATCCAAATCATTTATGATCATTTGGATGATCATAATTGATTGAATAGGGTTGAAGCTAGGTGAGATAATGATTTAAAGGCTGGATTAAGGTTTGAACTGGAGATTAGATTTTGAAGTGGATTGAAATCTGGATTTTGATTAACTTGAGGTTCTGGATTAATTCTAGGTCTAGGTTGATCTGGAGTCTAGGTTAATCTAAAGCTCAGATAGATCCATGTGTCTGGATAGATCCTAAGATCTGGGTAGATCATGGGGTTTGGATAGATCTAGGGACTAGATAGATCTTAGGGTGTGGATAGATTTTAGGTATGGGTAGATCCTAGGGTCTGAAGTCTAGGAGGATCCTAGAGTCTAGATTATTTTAGAGGCTAGATTGATCTAGGGTCAAGATTGATCTGGGGTCTGGAAAAGTCCTAGTGACCTCACACAAAATGAGGTCAATAAAGATCACTAGTTAGTATAGTACGATTAGTTCAAATTTTTGCTATTCATACTATACGATTATGATTTAGTATAGTATGATCTATTCAGATCATATAGTATGAATGAATAGTAGTACAATACGATTAGTTCAACTGAATTATAATTCATCCAAGATGAATTCTGGGACCATCAAATTTCATCTCTATTGATCGTACAGTATGATCAAAATATCAAAATTAAACAAATTTGACTGATTAATCATAGGATTAAATTATGCAATATTTTAAATATCATATAGTATGATTAGGTTTGTACAGTACGAATAGAACAACATTTAAAATTCAAATATTTTCCTTATTTAATAAACGACAGGTTTTCTGATTAAAACAAATCATCCAATATAATGTCATAATCGCATTGTATGATTAGTTATATTTCAAAATTATTATTTTTTAGATAAATAAAATATTTTAATTAGTTTTTGTAACAACAGATCATACAATATGATTTATATTATATAATATGATGTACAAAAAAATTTAAAATATTTAAGATTATTTTTGCTCCCATTGTGTGTGTGTGTGTGCACAGTCACCAGGCTAGATAAACCCTTATAGGACTTGACTCAAGAAATCAAAAATAAATAAATGAAAAGTACAGACTCTTTTAACACACTATTCTACCCAATCTTTAGCCCCGAATCTTCAAAGAATGATGCATGTTGTACTTGAAATGTTAGTCAACACACAAATAAATATGCACTATAAATACTTGGAGAAATAAAGTGGCAATCAATAATATTTTTTATTATAAAAATCATAAACTAGGGAGCTCGAGTTGAAACAGATTTATCCAAGAGTAGCTTTAATGGAAGGAAGTTTAAACTTAGGGAAAGATATTCAAGGAAGAATAATATATACTTATGGTAGTGTTGGGGTATGCTCAAGTTTTGAGAGGAGGCGCCTAAGCAAGTGCTACTAGTGGTTCTTTAGATGTGAATAGTTTAGGCACAAAGTGAAGGATAATCCACAATGAGAGTAAAATGAGAAGATAGACTATAAAACTGGAGGTATAATGTTATGTAGGAAGTAGAGAGTAGTTCTATTAAGGGAATATACTCAATAAACAATGATTATAAAAAATTATATTAAAGCTAAATAAGACTTGGATAGAGTTGTGTACTTTTAGAGCTATAACTATTTAGGTTGGAGTGTGCATGGACCCAATAGGAACAAATGAATATATTTGAAGCTTTTACATTTACAATATTTTTCATAAATGTCAAGATGGAATCTAGTTTTATTCTAGTGCTATCACTCATTTATTTGCAATAAATTCATTACATTATTATGTTTACCTCTTATTATATTACATGCCAATTTTTTAATTGTATTTTGCACATGAAGTAAAATGATAGCTAGTTATGTATGCATTCATGATATTGAGATTAATACTAGAGATTAAGAGTTTGGATTAGTATTATGCCTGATTGAGTTTAATGTGATATTGAGAATGATTGAGTAGATATAGTTTCCTTTTTTATTATCAAAAGAAAAATGATAGCTTAGTTCTAGATAGTGGTAATAAAGTTATATTTCTATGGAATTAACATTATATTTACATCACTAAATATAGCCATTTTCATACAAAATATGGAGGTTAGTAAATAGGAAAGATAGATGAAGTACTTGTAATGAATAAATTAGTTAATTTATTACCTAATGAATTAGGAAATTTACTACCTATACTAGAAGTAGAATTCACCATTGGTTATATAATGAATGCTCCTTATTGATTTACTCAAAAATAATTACAAGAAGTATCTATTCAGTTAAATGAGTTAATTGATGGATGCTTTCTTAGACCCAATTAGTCGTGTTAAATGTCGCTTACTTTATTTGTAAAAAGGAAAGATGAAATAATAAAATGCTTATATATTATAAGGAGTTGAATAAGTGTTTATTAAAAATAAGTATATGTTGCCCATGATAGATTATTAATTTAATTAGTTAGAATGTGCCACTATTTGTTTGAAGATTTAACTAAGCTTAAGATATCATTAATTCAAAGATAGAAGTAGATATAGCTGAAAGTACATTAATATTTAATAGCCATTATGTGTTTCTCATGATTCTATTTGGAGTGAAAAATGCACTAGCAATGTTCATGTATACGATGAATTGAATGTTTAAGCTCTACTTAGATAAATTTATAACTCTTATTAATAAATGTCTTGTTGGTGTATTCATAGATTGATATTGATTATATTTCTCACTTAACGCTGGTGTTGGAAACCTCAAGAAAGAACAACTTATGTGCATAATTTTTTAAATTGTAAGTTTTGGTGGTGAAGTATAATATCTTATGTTATATTATTAGTGGTGTGGTTTATATATTGATCCTCAAAAGGTGAAGGTAGTTATTGACCATATAATTTATTTTAATGTACATGAACTTTAGATTTTTTCTTGGTATGGTAGAATATTATGAAAAGTTTGTAAAAAAAGGCTATTATAAATTATGATACTATTATTCTTATTGAAATAAAAGTTTGTGCTAGTTGAATGGACTATTTCTTCTAAAGGTAGCTTTTAGAAGCTAAAATATTGTATAATTTTACCTTTCATACTTCCCATTCTATTTGGAATTGAAGTTTTTTTAAATATGCAGTGATGTTTCACTTATGGACTAAGCTATATTTTGGTACAACATTGAAAATTAACTTCGTATGTTTCATGATATTTGAATCCATATGAAAAGAACTTTCTCACTTATAATATGGAATTAGTTGTTATTCATATTTTATTGAAGACTGTAGACATAATCTATATGGGGATCATATGTGAAGTGTATGCTATTCACTAAAGCCTAATGGGTAACTTTACTCAAAAGGGATTGAATCAAAGGCTAAGAAAGTCAATTAAGCTAATTAAATATTATGATTTAAATATTAATGTAGCAAATGCATTGGGTAGGAAATCTAGCGGTGTAGCAATATGGTTGCTTATTATAGAGCTTTAATTGATTCGAGAGATGTGTTGAGATTAATTACTTAAAGAAAATTTATCAGATAGGAAGGTGTAATGGTGAACCAGGAAACTTACTTTAGTCCAAAAGATCCTTAAGTGGTTTTTTTAACACATGGTGAACCATGTTTAGCTAAGGTCAAATGGGTTAGGTAAACCTTGCGTAGCCTAATTTTGGGCTCTAGTGAAAGGTGCCTCACCCTTGAGCAAATCCATAGTTAACATAATTTATGTTTGTATTGATCATAGGGATGAATTCCAAGGTTCTACCCTATTGGTATTTTAGAGTTTTGACAAAAACTTGGGTCCAATTGAATTTGAGATCAAGTGACTAAATGAAGGTAATGGGCTATGTTAATGTACACCTAAGCATTTAAGGCATATTGGAGACTTTATTGGTTAGTCAATTGACTAAAGGGGTAGTTCAACTGGGCCATGGTAAGTAACAAAGCTAATGCAGTCCATTGTATACCTAGTTTAATTTTAACCCATTCAAGCTCGGATTTAAAAGGACCAAACACATAGGTTAAGTTATGAAAAAGATTTAGAGATTTTTTAAGAACATTAAGGATTAATCCTTTAACTATCTAACCTATATGGTGAGCTAGTTTAAGGCTTAATGAGCTATGGTTCAAGCTCAACTTAGTTGGGCTAGGGTTGGGATTTGTCTATTTAGGTTAGCATGTACTAGAACAATACATATCCAATAAGTTTTAAAGATTGTATTACTAATCCTCTCATAGGTTGAGGTTAGCTAATGTATGATTAGGAGAGGCTAATTACTCATTAATATTAATCTCTATAATATGGCTAGTTTTGTTTTATGCTAAGGTAAAGGTTCTAGAACTTCTCTAGTTTACTATAATGTTAGTGATTTAATCCTAGGAGGCAGCTTAAGACTTTGGGTTTATACTAAAGAGATCTAGGAATTTATAAAGCAATTCAGGTCCATTGATATAAGAATCTAAACCATCAAAACTACAAAATGGAGCCAATCTACTTCAAAAGGGCAATGATCTCAGAATTTAGAAGTATCTTCATCTCTTACTAGAATTTAGAAGTATTTTTGTCAAAATTATAAGATGGTGATAGTATAAGTGGATCTAATAAGAGTATTTTTATCTCTTACTTTTGTTAAGTTTAAAGGGGTCTTAGTGATATCTTGTTATTCCTAATGAATAGGATATTCAACTACCAACTATGGGTTTAAAAGGTATTTTCATACATATTAAATTATCCTAAGGGTATTTTGGCAACCATTTAAGTAGAAATCCCATGCCTTATTTATGTAAGAAAGGTTTAATGGGTTAAAGGTAAGAGTATTTTGACTACTACTTAAAACTTAATAGATTTAAGTTAAGACTATCCATTTAAATTAGATAAGTCTTAACATCAATCAATTAAAGAGTATTTTGGCAACCACAAAAAGTCTAGATTGGAATAAATCTATGGAAGTTTAATTTGGGTTAAACTAGATTTAAAAGGTTAAACAAAGAGAGACCTTAAAAGGTTTAAATTCTACATTGACTTACATGTCTTAGAATGGAAGACTCCTATTTGGGGAAGTCTAATCTTAATGATTTTATACTAAGAATTTGGATTAATTTTCACCAAGGAAAGAATTTTATTTGGATTTTGCATTTAGACTTAGGTTTTAGTGATTTGGACCTGATTTGTAATAGGATGATGAAAAATTCTATTCGAAATAAATAATTATTCATAGATATTTGTAAGAATTTGAATACAATTAATTACAATACTTCATAAGATAATATTCACTAAAGGGTAAATGGATGTTCTCAATTACATTTATTTAAATGATAAGACCCACCTTAATAAGATTTTTCTATCACAAAGGGTAGGCTTATTTTATGGTGAGCTAAAATTAGTTTATGAAAAACCAAGACCAAATCACCAACCTTGGAAATCCTAGGATAAACAAATTTATCATGAGATTATACTATACTTATTCTATATACCTTGAGATTTCGTTGAGCTTAAAAATTCTTCTCATATGAACTATCAAATTCTTATAACCTCACTTGAGAATTTTGTTTAATTGTAATTTAATTGTTAATTATAATTATTAGATATGAAATTTATACCTTTAAATGGAGAATAACCTCCGCTCTATAGACTAAAGAAAATGGGGTAGTCTAAGTTTGGGTCCTATATTTGGTTTGATAAGGTTACAAGGCTTTAACTAATTTTTTATGTTACTAATATTTGTTCTCATTTAAAATTATCTTTAATACTTAAATTAATGTATTATTGAAAATCTTGTGCCAATTGATTAGCTCATGATTATATATATATAGTAGAATTTCTCCAAATAATATTGTATTTCCTTACAAATTGCTTTATCTTAGTACTTTGAAGGGTAAGACTATTATCATATATGATTTGATAGGGCACTATAATAACCCAATAAGAACCCAATGTGATTTCTCGCATAAATGAAATTTTAAGCTAGGAGTGTTGCGTTGCTATATTTGCGAGCTGGATGGCATTGCCCTCTTTTTATTTTTGGTTTCTAGAATGATTAGTGCAATGATACTAAAAGATGCACATCAATGCTGGGCTCTTTGGTGGAGAGCAATGTGCAGCTGGTACCTTAAAGATATTGTTTTATAAAAATATCCTAATTTATTTTTTTAAAATCTCTCACCACCATCTAATCCCCCTCATTTAATTGATTTGGCTGGGGTGAAGAGAGGAGAGAGGGGGAGAGAGAGAAGGAGGAGAAGAGAGTTCATATCGGGCATCTTTCTCAATCATCCTAGTTGTAAAAATTGTTCATCACATCGTAGGTGACATTTACCCTACTTCTATTTTTAATAATTATGATTTTTATGTCTCTCTCTCTGTCTCTCTCTCTCTCTCTCTCTCTCTCTCACACACACACACACACACACACACACACACACACACAAATTTGATGAAAATACATTATATTGTGATCTAGCAAACTTCTACTAGGTAACTTTTAATATGTTTTAGATATTTTCATTCTAAATGTTTTGATTTGATTATATTAAGATTTCACAAGGTAGTTTTGTATGTATGGAATTTTACCTAAAATGATAAGAATAAAGAAACACATAAGATGATTTAGGTTGTTATATTTACTTTATGCAGTCTGACATGACATGCATCCACTACTGCACATCTGACATGATATGAATTTTAGCATGAGTACACTGATGGTATATGCATATTGAATATATTTATTATAATCCATAGTACTAATGTGTTTTGCATCTATTATGAATGATAAATGCATGATATGCCATATATATGTAATTTCAGGAAAGGCTAGCAGATTTGAGTGATTTAGGTTGGTCAGAGACATAGATGAATTTTTTATTAAATAAAGATTTTTGGTGTAATCCTCCTAAAGGAAGAGAGGCATAAGGAAATTGATCAATATGCTATGATTGATGGGGGGTGATGAATCCTACATGATGCCACCTGACTTATTGACTGATGAGATTGATGACTAATATGAAAAATCCCTATTTAGTCTAATGGACCTACATGTTACATGTTATAATTGAAAAAGGAAAAATACTACATGAGCTATATGTCCTAACTTGCATAGTATTATTGATATGTATACACATGACATGATTTCATTTGATTAGACATGACATGATTTCATATGATTATACAAGTTATATGATATGATTAATTCATGAAAAGGATACATGATAAGACTAATACTGGTGCATGATGTATGATATAAGCATATGATGCATTGGTATTTGATACACATTGAATAATATAATATGGCATGTAATGGATATTAAATGATACAACTGATTGCATTCATAACATGGATTTTTACAAATTATGATTGTTGATATAATAAAGACACTGTATGCATTAATAACTAATTTCACATGTATAGATTTAATGCATTGACATTAATGAAACTTAGACATGGTGCATTGATAGCATACTATATTGATAACTAATATGTATTGACTTGGTCACTGCTGCATTTCATATGATACAGCCATAGGAGTAACTTATAGAATTTATTGATATAATTAACACAATTGCATTGATATATATGATACATTTCATTTAGAATTTCATATGTTGTACTATAATAGGATTGAGATAGCATTTATTGATCCATCATACGATTAATGCTCATATTGGTTGATACTATTCATACTAAATGCTACTTTTTACATTGATCTAATTTGAATTATTATGATTATTTTTTGTGCATTAGTTATAGTTGTAGGTTCTATGTGACCAACTGGGCTTTTTTCTCATTATTTTGTTTACATTTTTAAGGGAATGGTAAGGTCCCAATGAAGTGAGGATTGATCCATGTTGGTACATGTATTTTTATTTTCTACTGATTATTTTTTTGTAGTAATGGATGTCTTTTGGGACACACTGATTTGTATATGAGCTATGGTTATTGTACATGATTTTTGAATATGTGATATGTAATGTTGATAAATAAAAATGATGCTTCTGCTGTATTTTATGTATATGGATAATTAATGGCTCTAGGTATATAATTAGAAGGTAAAAAGATAATTCTTTGCAAATAGGTCTTTGGAAAATTTATTGTCTTGCGCCAATCCAGCTCAACCTGGTTAAGTTGGGTTAGGGTGTGATAGGTACACTAAATAAATATATGATATATTTATTGAGGATTTGACATGGATGACTATCTTTATCATTTCTTAGTAGTATGGCTTAAGCACACTTTGATAAATAATTAAACACAATAAGAATACATTTATAACTTTTGAATGAAGTAGGATCAATAGGCCCAAAAAATATTAGTACCCAGATTTCAAAATGTTAAGACCTGTTGTTGGGTGCAACACATCTAATAATTAATGCAAAAATACCCATATTTTATTTTTATAATATTTTGGTTGGTAGTCATCCTCCATCAATATCTTATGGGTACAAATCGAATGACTTATTCCCTTGATATTTACAATAGTTCAGCCAAAAGCCTTACTATATATCCATAACACTTGCATCAACTTCTCTTCTTGAGCATCATACAAATCACATGATATAATTATTAGGAGAGTTAATACACTTCCTAAAAAGCATATCTCAAATGTGCATATAACACTTTCAATTCCAATATGGGTGACTCAACTATAGATGGTCTCAATGGTCTTCTAACCAGTGACTTCTCTAAGGGCACAAACCTATCCCTATACATTCTAGGCACATCTCCTAAATAAAGAGTAGTATCACTCCTAAGGTCACATTTCTCATCCTCAACTAATACTCTCTCTAACAGGTACACATCCAATAACATAACAAAATTTTCCTCCATAGAACTATCTACCATGTCTATTATATAACACTAGTTTTTACTAGTATCATTGGGGAACTACATAAACTTGAACACATTAAAAGTAACCTCCTAGTCTTGTACCCTCATGGTCATTGCATCCTTATGAACATATATTATTGCTCATCTAGTGGCTAGGACAGGTCTACCTAAGATGATAGGATCTCTTTATCTTCCTCCATATCAAGAATAATGAAATTCATAAAGAAGATAAATTTAACAACCTTCACAAGAACATCCTCTATAACCCCTCTTGCATATGTTAAAGATCGGTTAGTTAACTATAAGGTTACAATGGAAGGTTGGACTTCTCCTTGGTCAAGCCTACTAAAAAATGGATAAGGCCATTAGATTGATACTAGATCCCAAGCCACATAAAGCTTTCCCAAAAAAAATTTCCCTGATGGTATAAGTAATGTTAAAGCTATCAGGGTCCTTCAACGTTTGAGAAAACTTCTTTTGAAGAATATCACTACATTCCTTAGTTTGTGCTATAGTTTCAAAATCACTAAATTTTCTTTTCTTACTTAAATATTTTCATGAACTTGACATAACAAGGCATCTTATCTAAGGCTTCTATAAAAGGGATATTTATAGTAAGTTTCTTAAAGACTACCAAAAATCTTGCAAATTGCTTGTCTAAATTATATTTTTCATAGTCTTTAGGATAAATGTTATGGTGGTATTTATATACTCCTCCTAAAGGGTCTCTCTTCATTAACTTCCTAGTCAGATTTTTCAGCTGGTTTAGGTTCTTCCTTATGATCCTTTGCTTGGTCTTTTTTTCTACTCCTAACTTCAAGTGCCTTTCCACTCTTCAATTTTATGGCTTTGCACTATTCCTTCCCCTTATCTCTAGGATTAACCTCCATATTATTAGGCATGGTTCCCTGAGGTCGATTATTTAAGAAATTAGCTATCTGCCTAATTATTTTTCTATATTCCGATTAGCAATAGCTTTCCTTTGTAATTGTGATCCAATTTACAACACCAAATCTTCCAATTATGGATTCATCACCTTATATTGATTATTATAATTGAATCTAAGAGGGAAGTTTGATCTTGGTTTAGAAAAATTGGGTTGATGGGTGTTTAAATTTCCTCTTTGGTTTGAGGGGTTGCTAAGCCAATTGTTGTGTCTGATAGGTTGATTGTTACTCTAATTAAAATTAGGGTGATTCTTCCAATCTTGGTTATAAGTATTGGGGTAGGGGTTATTTTATCTATTACTAACCAAGTTTAAGGATTCTACACGTAATGAGCTAGGTTCACCCAAAGGTATGTACACATTGTCCTTAACATTACTAGGTGCTCCCTGATTTGAGTTAATACCCAAATTATCTAGTTTCCTATATATAACTGCTACCTTAGATGAGAGAATTTACAATACATTTGAATAATGTACACTTGCTACCTTTTTAGGGTGAATCCTATCCAATAAAAATTGAAAGTTATTGGTTGCCATTTCTTCTATCAATGCATAAGCTTCCTCAAATGGATTTAACATTAAAGATCCCCTTGCGACTACATCAATAATTGATCTAAGCGACCCTACTAACCCATTGTAAAAGGTTTGGATGATCAACCAGATCATGGTGTGAACACTTTGTAAGTAGTTCCTTGAATCTTTCCCATGACTCATAAATGGACTCATTCTCCATTTAGGTAAAAGGAGGTGATGTCATTTCTAAGCTTTATAATTTTAGATTGAGGAAAATATTTGGCTAGGAATTTCTGTGCAAGTTCATTATAGGTAGTAATGGAGCCTAGGGTAAAGAATTCAAGCACAATTTTTCCTTATCTCATAGAGAGAAAAGGAATAATCTAATCCTAACAGCATTAACAAAATCTATATTTTACTTAAGTGTCTAAAAAACTTGTAATATGTTAGTTTGGATCCTCAACAAGTGACACTCCCCCCTCCCCCCAAACTATGAGTTTTGTAACATCTACATAATTCCAGCTTTAAGTTCAAAGTTATTAAGAAATATCCAAGCCACACATCCTAGCACATACTTAGCATACTTGTTAAGATAGCCAACTCTAGTCTTAGGCTAGGAATGTTGTTTTGTTTTATATGATTTACTTTCTGCACCTACGATTATTGCACATATTCTTTGATGAGTGATGTTGGTGTATGTATGTTGTTTTTGTAGTTGATTCATATTTGTGATTGTTATATGATGATTTTTGTGAGGAGTGAATAAACATCCTAGGTTAGGATCACCTTATCTGCTTATTGCTAATCAAGTTTTAAGCAGGTGGCTACGCATATGCAGGGCTTACAATATAATTTTTAATGTGTAAATAAATTGTGAAAGTCAAATGAGATTGTTTATACTAGGTAAAAGAACCAAAAGAATGAAACTTCTTCTTTTGAAGATGATGTATTTTGGAAGCCTTTTGGAATGATGATCATTGCTGAAGAGGTTGAAGACTTGAAGATAATAAATTACCTCAATTTGTGTATGACTTGCGTCAAATATAGGTATAGAAATTCCATCTTGTTAAAGGTGTAGCTTGGCCACCATTTATTTTTAGCAGATCCTTGGTTGTATGTATAAGTGGCACTTGCCACATGTATATTATTTTATATGCTTTGATCCTGATTAACTGATTTAATTGATTACTTTATGTACATAGATTGTTCTCTAGAACCCCTACTTTTTCGTAGGTTTATTCACTTGCATGTGTTTTGCCTAAAGATCATTATGATCCTAGAAATCTATCGAATTTATCATTTAAAGCACTCACGCTTTATATTTCTAATGAGCATAGCATGCATTTTAAATTCCTGCCACCATACACAAAATTCACACACGCCAGTGGCAAGTGAGAGCTGGCTTAAGCAATGAGGCTGGGCCTACTATTGTTTTGGTGTTAAGAACTATTATGCTACTGAATTTTTCTTAGAAAATTCAGCTTTTATTTTTTTCATATAGAATTGCATTAGTTCATTTAAAAGATTTAGATGTTAGGGAAAAGAATTTTAAGTGCATTAATTAGGTGCATTTGAACCCTTGTATATTCAAATAAACCCTTATTTTAACTTCTGGGCTATAAACCTTATCTCCCAAATAAACAACAATCTACCTATCCTGCATATCATAAACAACTAAATTCATGTTTTTGTAGTGTTAGGTGGTTTCGATGGCATTCCACAATAGGCAAATATAAGTCCAGTGGTGTCGAGCTTCCTTCTGAATTCTTTTAGGGTTTGAAGGTATAAGTCCCACCACATGAATTCATGTATCTCTTTTAGACTAGGTTTGAATAATTACCCTATAATTGTTCATTCTAGATCTAGGATCTAAGACAGATAAATAAAAAGTCCTCCTTCAGGATTATAATCCCACAATTCTAATAAATTATCAAGTTAAATTTAAAATTTCATCTCATCCTAAAACATTAAAGCCCAATTATATAATAGGTTGGAGCACTTCTAAGCTTCTCAGAATCATAGTACTTCATACATTTCATTCTAAGATTCCAAAAAGAATCGATCAACCTTGACCCAATCTCCGTTGAAAAATCGATAACTTCTGAGCATTATCTGAAAGTTTAGAATTCCAAAAATATTTAGTCACTATTTTAATTGATAGTATTCTCAAGAGTTTCTCTTGAGATGTAATTAACCATAAGGGTTTTTCTCTATGTGGAACTTAGAACTCTAGCTTAAAATAAATCCTTTTTTAGTTCTCTAAGGTAGGAGAAAACTTTGTGGGAATATAGACAATTTTTCAAAACTTATGTTTATTTTTAACTGATAGTAGAATATCATGCATGTCTTTTGAGATAATATGTTATTCAATATGTTGTATTTAATTATAAAAATAGAGAATTTTATTTCTATTTTCAAATAGATAGTAGAATATCATGTCTGCCTTTTAAGATAATATAATAATCTATATGCGGTATTTGATTATAGAAATATAGATTTTGAATCACGTAATGTTTATTTTCACACATGCTATATCCGACCAAAACATAACTAAATGAGGCATGAATGAAATTCATTCTGATTTACATTACACACAATTTACTATCATATCATAAACTAAGAGAAAAAAAAAAATAGCCTCCAAATTTACTGCTAAATAAAAAATGAGTAGCACTTTTCATTGAACTAGAAACTTAAAATATAGAAAATGAAATGATCAAACCCTTTTAAATCCTAAATTTGAGGCTTGTTTTCCTTCCAAAATTGCTCGAAGTCTTCCTTACAATTCAACCAAACTTACAAACACTCCTCACAAAAAAGGAAAAGAAAAGAAAAGAAAAGAGAAGAATGCTGGGAAGAACTCTTTCCCACTCCCTCTTGATGTTTGTCCAAGAAAATCTAACTCCAACCTCTCTCTCTCTCTCTAAAATTCAGTGATGCATATTTATCTTCCCTTCTTTTGAGATTGACTTTTGGAGAAGTAGGGCCCACAATGTTGTGGCACCGAGTTTTGTGGCATTACAACACTCTGTCTTGAAGCTCCAGCTTAAGTAAACTGATGCATCTCTCTTGAATCGGTGTATCTCTTCATGGGCACCACGGCGCTTTGGAATGTGGCACTATGGCGCTGAACATGGCGCTTGGAAGGTAGCACTTTGACGCTTTTCTCTCTAACTTAATTTGATGAAATTACAAGTGCTACGGTGGTTGATGGGCCAGCGCTGTAATATATGGCGCTGTGGTGTTGGAAGATATGACACTGCAGTACTGAATCATGTTGTGTTGTCGTGCTCTTTGTCTTTTAAATTCTGAAAGAGGGTCTGAACATGTCAGTGCAAGCATATGTGGTGTTGTAGCACCATGTTAACGTTCTCTATTCTAGGGTGTTGTGGCACTGAAGGATAAGGCACCATAGCACTGGTATTTCATCCTTTCTTCCTTGCCCCGTGTTGTAATTTTCTACACAAAAACAACTATATTAGTACTTTTTCACAATATAATTCACAATTAAAACATAACAATTTTTTCACTTAACAACAACCAAAATTGGTCAAGACATTGGATAGCACTTGATGTTATCAAAAGCCTTTTGGCAACTATATCATCTCAATAGAGTTCAATTTTTTTTTTTTTAGAAAGAGCTACAAAAGGTTGAAATTTACTGAACAAATTATAAATAAAATTCCTTAGATAAGCCTGCCTATCTTAGAAAGGTCTTAATTGGACAAGACTATTAGGAGATTTCATTTCTAAGATAATTTTAATCTTTGTATGATCAACTTCAATTCGATTGTGGAATAATAAACTCAAGAAACCTCTTCATGTCACTCCAAAGGCACACTTAAAAGAAATTATTTTGAGAGCATAACATTATTCATTGACATCCCAACCCCTATAACTATCCCAAGAGATCTAGATAGTCTCTAACTGAGTTCATACATTATATTACTTCCATTGTTATGGTGAAGAACTAATCTTGCAAGTTGAAATTAAGACAAATGGATCTGTTTTGGCTAGGCAAGGCCTTCTAATTTCTTTCCTCTGAATTTTTCATGTAAAAAATTCATATATCATTTAGATCAATGCAACTCTGTCTCTCTTTATATAAATCAATACAGGATATTCATGTAAGATAAAACTCTCAAATTCTATCGCCATTAATATTCTAGAACTCAATAATTCACTTCAAGAAATACACGCTTTCCTACGAGGCCAGCTGCCTGCCTGCGCCCCACCCACCCACGCCTGCAAGGCCTGTTGCCTGCCCACGACTCCCTGGCCCGTGGCCGTGGAGAAAGCAACAAGAAAGCTGTGCTTCGTCTTGGACAGCTTTTTTTGTGCTTTCTAAAACACATTTCTAGTACAAAAAATTTTTGTACTAAAAAACCGCTATAGAAAACAGTAAGAAAGTTGTCCCAAACGAAGCCTAATATGGAAGTAAAATGAGAAAGAGGTAAATTTTTTTTTTTTTCAGAAATTTTCAAAAATAGTTAATTATGATTTAAAGTAAATTTCAACGTAATTTCCAAATTTTATATTTTACAAGAAGTGAAAAAATATTTTAAATCATTTTTACTTAGAAAAAAAAACAAATTGAGCCTTTAATTGAATCCTATCAACATAATATTTATCAAATAATTCAGAAACAAATGTCTTAATTACAATAATCTAAATTTTTTATACGAATATTGCTTTTGGTCCGAATTACTTTATGAAGTAACAAACAGAATGACATAATAAAATTTGGGCAGATGAAACAAATCTGAATCGTTTCATTTTCAAAGTCAACTTAAATGTAACGATTTCATTTTTATATTTATAATAAGTTAAAATAAATATTTTAATATTTTTATTTAAAAAAATACTGAGCCATAAATTAAATTATATATGTGTATATATGATATAAATATTTATCCTTTATGAAAGAAGGGAATTTATAATTAAGAAAGAAAAGTTTAGTGTTTAAACATTTTTTCTTTTTTCACTTCAGCTTAAGTTTATATAAGCTTAATAAAAAAAAATTAATACAAGCTTAATATCATTAATATATTAAAAATATATGATATTTGCTTATAATTTCTTATATGTATCATACTTATAATACAACATATAAATTAAAATTTTAAATATCTTAAACTTTTTAAATGTAGAAGATATTAGTTTAATTAAAACAAGTTAATAAGTTGCTTAAAATTTATATTTCTTAAAATTTTAAAAATTATGAGCATCAAAATTCAATTAATTATAAATGAACACAAACTTTGGCTTTTGATTCATCCTTGATGACAATTTTATTGATTTCTATGTGATTTTTGCTCTTTTTGAGTCATAATTCTTGTAAGCTTTAGGTTTCATTTGAGACAGCTTTCTTACTGCTTTAGGGTTTAGGCTATCATATATGTATTTATTTCTTATAGTTAATAAAAATAAGCTCTGCCCCTAAATTTCCCAAAATTAAAAGAAATGAACACAAACACACTTTCCATGCTCTTTCCTTCCATGCAAAAAAAAAAAAAAAAAAACACACATACACACACTCGACCTTGTGGGGAATATAAGGGAGGGATATTCTCAAGCCTCTAAATGCCTAAATGTTCATCCTTCTTCCTTAGTTTAATTCTTGGAAAATGGAAAGGTCAACTTTAGGGCTTAGAGTTCAATATAACAAAAGAATTAAATAAGAATATTAGATGACAAACTAAGAGACAAACGGGCGGCTACCTTATGACTCTTGTTCCTATTACAATATGTTAAATTATTCAATATGTAACATGCATGAAATATATATATATATATATATATATATATATATATATATATATATATATAGAGAGAGAGAGAGAGAGAGAGAGAGAGAGAGAGAGCATATATGATTTCCAAAATAAATTATATAATCTGAGGAAAGCGATCATTATCTCATCCTTTGACCATCACATAGATAGAGAGAGAGAGAGAGAAAATAAATTAGAAGGGGGAAATATATGGCAAGATTTTCTATGTTTTTGATAAGTAAGTTGGTCGATGACTTCTGCCATTAATTGACATATAGGTGACCTTATTCATTTATTTAAAATATTGGATGATTGCTCAGTCAATTGTTCATTAAATAATTATGATGAAAATATCATGTTGTGTGGAATAACCTTCTGAAGTTAATGATAAGATCCACTATGTGTTCATTGCTTGAATAAAATTCACTACTTAAAATTTGAGCATTTGTCTTTGAAAACATTTGCTTAGAAAATATAATAAAATATTGCCTTTTGGGGTAAGATTTTTTAGTTAATTTATTTGTTAAATCATTAAAGAAAATTTTATATTGTTGTGAATCAAAGATAAAAATTATAACTAAGGATAAGTTTGGGACGGCTGTAGTTTTTTGTAAAGATGATTGTCAAATTATTGTGGGGAATGTCGGTTTTTTTTAATGCTATAAGAAACTGCTTTTTATGATAGAAATTTCTTAAAAGTTGTGAGATATTAGTTATCAAATAAAAATTGTGATTATGATTTAAAAAGTAAAGCAGTAAGAAAGTTGTCCCAAACATATTCTAAATGATTATTTTTTATTGCATATTTTGAAATAAAACAATTATCCTATAGTTACAAGGAGTGTCTTAAATCTTTATTTATTAATTTAGAGCATAATATTAAGTTGAATTTTGACTAGGTTGTTTAAATTGGGATTGAAAGTTTGTTAGGGATGTTAAAGCCTTATGAACTAGTCCGAGGCTAACCGAGAGGGGGGGTGAATTGGTAGTTTTAAAAATTCTTGAGCAAAATCGATTTTGAAAACCTTTTTGAATTTTAAAATAATTATAATTTTACATTGATGTGGAGATGTTTAATCAAACAAAACAATAGCTTTAACCACACGATCATCCATAGAAAGTAAAGTACAGAAATTAAAAAGCAGAACAGTAAAAGAAAGAACACACTAGATTTTATAGTGGTTCGGTCAACTTGACCTACATGCACTCCCTGGAGCCTCTCCTCCAGGTATTGCACTAAAACTCAGTGACTCTTCTTTTGCTCCCATTGCAAGGCGGAGAAGCCTTTACAAAACTCCTTTTCACCAACCCCGGTGAGGCAGAGAACTCAAACTCCTTTTGCTTCCTCCTAAAGCAGGTAGAGAACCTTATCTCCTTTCACTTCCTCCTGAAGCAGGCAGAGAATCTTACCTCCTTTCGCTTCCTCCTGAAGCAGGTAGAGAATCTCAATCTTTTTTCTGACGATCCTTCCCACAGAGCCACCAAATGACAAGGGATGACGACTAGAGAAGACGACTCGAATCCTTGCTTGGAGCACCCTTTATGAACACCTCACAAACTCCCCCTCACAAGATCCTCTCTCTCTCTCCCAAGCTCTCCCTCTCCCTCTCAAGACTCTCTTAGGTGAGGACAACAATAAAAGATCTCAATAGTACCAAACAAGAGACCTTAAATAGAAGGGCTAAAAAATTGCCCTAAATTTCAACTTACCGTTAAAGATCATCCAGGATGATTTGTCGATCATCTTGTACGATCAGTACAAAAACACACAAATCAGCCTGAACGATCTGGTTCTTCTAGAAGATTAAAAGACATGGTCTATTCTGATCGTCTAGGATGATCCTTCGATCATCCTGGATGATTAGTTTATAATCAGGAATATCATCCAAAAAATAGTTTGAGACATCTAGGAGAAAAGTCTGGACGATCTGTAGAAAATAACTTGATCGTCTAGAACGACATGTCTATCGTTCTATACGATTTGTTCAAAAATGACCAATATCGTCTGACACATAGTTTGAGTCATCCAGGATAACTATACTGAACGATTTTAATATAACTGATCGTCCAGGATGATAAGTCTATCGTCCTATACAATTAGTATAAATATGGCCATATCATCCAGCACATCAGTCGGTCGTCCAGGAGAAGTAAATTGGATGATGAGAATTTATAATTGATCTTCCAGGATGATCTTGCGATCATCCGAGATGATATGACTAATCAATCATCCATAATTATTTTCTTTACTCACTTGACTAATTTAGGCATGATTATAATGGATCATCCAGGATGATACATATATCATCTGGGATGATTAGATATAATTTCTAAAATAAAAATCTACCTAAATAAGTCTGACAGCTGAGAAGTTTTGATTTGAGAATATCGTCCCGGATGATAGGGGATCGTCTAGGACGATATGCTTAATCAGACCGACTTAACATGGCTGCCCTAAGTAGGGTTCCTACTTTCACTGGATCGTCTAGGACGATATGACCAAAATAGAATAGAAACTCTAACTCACTAAAAATCTCCCTCTGAGTGTGTGTGTGCAAGGTTACTTAGCTTGGGGATCCAGTACATTACATTTGACTCAAGAAAGAGAAAAAAATTATATTTGAACACACAGACCTAATCTTGAGCTGGCTTGAATTACAATTGATCTTGTGGACCTGAAATGTTAGTCAGTAAAAGTAGAAATAGGAATGTCTATTATCATCAAAATTATAATCCTTGAATCCAGATTTGCAACAATCTCTCACTTTTTGATGAGGACAAATATTTGTTAGATAATTTCCAATTCAGCAAATAAAACATAGAGCAAGAAAAACTAAGCAATGCAAATTTTATTAGCACAGGCGAATAGTATAATGACACTGGACACTAATAACTCAAAAAGTATAACAACCCAAAATACTAACAATATAAATTACTCCCCCTTTTGACATCTCAAAAAGGAGGAAACAAAAAAAATACACAGAAGAACATAGAAAGACAGTACAAAAACATCACAAAAAAATAAATAGGAAAGTTTACCAAGCTAAAAGTAGGAGGGACCCTGACCAGGTAGAGGAGGAGGCCCAAATATTATAAAAAAATCAAAATCAAAGTAAAGATAGAAAAACCAAAAGAAGTGAAAATAACAAAAATAATAACAAAAACCAAAATTTTTTTAATCGATCTGCTCTAGTAAATCAGAATTTTTCTTTAATTTTCAATTCAAAAACCAATCTGAAGAAATCGACAGGCTGAAATCCAGAAAAGTTAGAAAATTAATTTGCATAACTCCTATCTCAGACACCTTATAGGTTCAAATTCCTTTGAAACAAAAATCTAATTCAAAAAAGAAGAAGTTAGATAAGAAACGTGATCCTTTCATACTTTTTTCTAAAAAAATATCTAATACAATAGTATTATAAATTAGAGAATCATAAATCATGATTTTCATTTTCAAGTGTTTGAATGTATTAAGTGGTACGTGAATTCTTCTAAGATTTTTTAAAGATCTGGAAGAGAAGGAAGCTTATTTCTTTATGGGCTTATTTTATGCCTCTTTTTTAATTATTTGGCATACTTTGTGCATCTTTTGATTGTTGATACACTTTGTGCATCTTTTCAATTTTAGTGGCGAATATTGCGCATCTTTTTCAGTATTGGGCTAATTTTGTGCCTCTTTTTTTCAGTTGATTGGCGCACTTTTCACATCTTTTGCAAGCTTCCTTTCTTTCAAATTCTCTAAAAGACTCTCAGTTGTGAGATCATTTTCCAGATATAAGAGAAGAAGAGAAGACTCACTCTCTTAGATAAGGAATCGTAATCCACAAAATAGAATCATTCTCATATGATAGATGCAACCACTTGATTAGGAAAACTTAAAAGTGATTTAATGATTTGGAACACTACTTATATGAGAAAGATTATTGTAGGAAGATAAAAAGATCTCTATTTCAATGTCCAGCCTTTTTAATTTTGAAAAAAGATTTCTATTTAATAAGAAAAATACACCATTAAAGGAGTTAGAGGAAGAGAAACAATTATCAATGTTTCTTCCCTTTAACTGTTTCAGAGAAGTCAATCACTACTTATAAGCTTCTAAACAAAAATAAGGCAAAACTCTCATTTAGAAAATAAGTTTATCAGTAGTAGTGAGCACTGATCTGATTCTAAAAAAATCACCAATAAATAAAAAATAATAGGAAAGTGCAAAAAGGAATAATCAAATCAGGTAAACAACAATCAACAAAAGAATAATCTGCAGAAAATAACAAACTAACAAAAATTAGACAATCAAATCAAACCAAAATAAAAGACAAATAAAAAATAGAGAATTCAGAATTCAGTAATCATCAAATTCATGCATTTATATCAATTACACCCAATCTGGTCCTTAAGATGCTAAATGTGTCAAAGGCCAGTGATTTAGTAAAGATGTCAGCCAGTTGGTTTTCAGTTGCTATATGGTGTAACTCAATGTCCCCTTTGGTAACATGGTCCCTAATAAAGTGATGCATTATGTCAATGTGTTTTGTTCTTGAGTGTTGGATAAGATTTTTAGAGATACAGATGGCACTAGTGTTATCACATAGAACTAAAATTGTGCCAATAGGTAATCCTAAGTCCAAGATTTGTTGCTTCAACCAAAGTACTTGGGCCACACAACTTCCTAAGGTAATGTATTTAGCTTCAGCAGTGGAAAGTGTAATAGAGTTTTGTTTTTTACTAGACCAGAGGACTAAAGACTGTCTTATGAATTGGAAAGTTCCAGAAGTGCTCTTTCTATCCACCCTACATCCTGCAAAATCATAATTAGAATATTCAATAATTTCAAAAGAAGTGTTGTACCTAGGATACCAGATTCCAAAGTTTTGGGTCCCTAAGAGATATCTAAGAATTCTCTTAACTGCAGTCAGGTGGGATTCTTTAGGATCAGCTTGAAATCAAACACAGAGATAAACACTAAACATTATATCATGTCAGCTAGCAGTCAAGTAAAGTAATGATCCAATTATTCCTCAGTACTTCTTTTGATCAATAGATTTTTCATTTGAATCCTTATCTAACTAGACACTGGAGCTCATGGGAGTATTTATTAGCTTAGTTTTATCTATTTTATATTTTTTTCAAAATGTCCTTAGTGTACTTTGATTGATTAATAAAAGTTTCATCATCTATTTGCCTTAAGCTAAACCCCAAAAAGTAGGACAATTCTCCCATCATACTTATCTCAAACTCCTTACTCATTATTTTAGAAAAATCATCACATAAATTTTGATCAGAAGATCCAAAAAATATATCATCAACATAGATCTAAACAATGAGTAAATCATCTCCTACTTTTTTTAGAAAAAGGGTGGTGTCTACACTCCCCTTAATAAACTTCCTTTCCAATCGGAATGTGCTAAGCCTCTCATACCAAGCTCTAGGTGCCTATTTCAATCCATACAAGACCTTTTTTAATTTATAAATATGATTTGGATATTGGAAACTCTCAAAACTTAGGGGTTACTCTACAAACATATCTTCTTTTATTACCCCATTTAAAAAGGCACTCTTGACATCCATTTGAAAAAGCTTAAATCCCTTATAACATGCAAAGGCTAGTAGCACTCTAATGGCTTCCAATCTCACTATAGGGGCAAAGGTCTCCTCAAAATCAATTCCTTTTATTTTGTTGTACCCCTTAGCCACCAATCTTACCTTATTCCTACTACATTTTGATCCTTAGGTCTTTCTACCAACTCCTAAACATCATTCCTCATAAATTGATTAAGTTCTTCTTGGATAAATAAGATCTAAAATTCATTAGAAAGGGCTTGATTGATGTTGGTGGGTTTAATTATTGAGATAAAGATAGAGTAGTATACTTCCTTTCTAAGTCCATGCCTAGTTCTAACACCTTCAGAAGGGTCTCCTAAGATTAGTTCTTTAGGATGACTCGAAGAATATCTTCATTCTCTAGGCAAAGTGTTTTGAGGTTCTACCCTTTCCTCCAGATTTATATTTTCTACTCCTTGGGTAATCTTTCCTACTACATCAGTGTTTTGAGGCTCTACCCTTTTTTCTAGATTTATAGTTTCTACTCCTTGGGTACTCTCACCTAATTCATCTTCTTCATCAGCTCTAGATTTCTTAGGATCAGATTTGTCAAACACTACATGAGTAGTATCCTCCACCACCAATGTCCTCTTGTTAAACACTCTAAAGGATTTCTCCACACTTGAATATCCTAAGAACACTCCCTCATCAGATTTTGGGTCAAATTTTCCTAAGAGTGCTTTCCCATCATTAAGACTAAAGACCTTACAGCCAAAGACATAGAGGTGGGACAGGTTTGGAGTTCTACCCTTAATGATCTCATAGGGTATCTTATTCAATTTAGATCTAACATTCACCCTATTCAACACATAATTGACTGTGTTTACTGCTTCTGCCCAAAAGTATTTTGAAAGTGAATACTCAGCAAGTATGGTTGTAGTGGCTTCAACTAAGGTCATGTTCTTTCTTTCAGCTACCCCGTTCTACTGAGGGGTCCAATGAGCTAAAAAGTTGTGACTAATCTCTTGCTCCTCACAGAAAGTTCCAAATCTCATATTTTTAAACTCTCCACCATGATCACTATGGATGGTCAACATCTCACAACCTAGCTTCTTCAGAATGCAAGTGGAGAAAGATTTAAATTTATCAAATGACTCAATTTTATGTGATAGAAATCTAATCCAAGTGAACCTCGAGTAGTCATCAATAATCACAGAACCATAGACTTTCCCCCTAAGCTGACAGTGCTAATGGGTCCAAATAAATCCATGTGAAGGATTTCTAAAGGTCTAGAGGTGCTGATGTCCTTAATTGAGTGGAAGGTGGATTGAACTTGTTTTCCTAGTTGACAGGCATCACACAGGTTATCCTTAGTGAACTTAAGCATGAGGACACCTCTAACTAAGTTCGTTTAGGTTACTCTTCTAAGAGTTTTCATGCTGGCATAACATAACCTCCTATACCACAGCCAAGACTCATCAACAATAATTTTTAAGTAGAATAATACATCACACTCAATGTTATTTAAATCAAGCATATAAATATTGTTGATCCTCTTGCCCTGCAAAACAGTGTTATTATTTAAGTTGATAATACAAGTGTTTGCTAGAAACTTTATGCTGAACCCTTTATGACAGAGTTGACTGATGCTGAGCAAGTTGTGTTTCAGTACATCTATAAACAAAACATTTTCAATTAAAAGGTTCTTGGAGTTTTTGATTATACATGTGCCCACCACTTTCCGGGTGGTGTTGTCTCCAAGAGTGACCTTGCCTCTAGCCCTGGTCTCCAGCAAAATGAATTAAGTTATATCTCTAGTCATATGTCTTGAGCATCTGTTATCTAGGTACCACATGCTTTTATGAGGTCTTGTGTGAGAGCACCCCTACAAAATCATCAAACATCAGATTTAGAAACCCAAACAAGTTTGGGTTTTTTCTTATGGAAAGAAGAATATGGTGCATGTGTGTTATGCCGTGAATCATGAAATTTGGGTCTCCACACCCAATGTGTACTACGGTGGACAATGCAGGTGTGAGAGATATGTCCTAACATGCCACAAGAGAAAGATCTAATACTAAGAAAAGGGTTAATTAATCTATGTCGGTGATGGTGCCTCTTCATAGGTTTGGAGGATGCATGCTTTGATGATTTTGTATTAAATTCTTTAAGTGATGGTGGTTGCTTATTTTTCATAGGGGCAGTTAATTCAACATCAAAAAATTTATTTGAACTATCAATAATTGAATTTTCCACTCTTAATGCATGCTCCCCACTTTCTACATTGAATGCATGAGTTTCTAATTCTTTGAATGTAATTTCTAATTCTACATGTGATGCTTTTAATGAATCATGCTCAATGATTAATTCAAAATACTTTTTATTTAACTCATCAAATACATTAAGTAATGACATGTGATTGCTATCCAGTGAAGAATGATCTTTAAGCAAAACTTCATGCTCTTTTTGCAAGTTCAAGAATTCCAATTTTAGGCTATTATGCATTTTCTTAAGTTTCCTATATGATGAATGGATTTTCTCAAAAACATCAAGTAATTGATCGTAGGTTAGTTCACATACCTCTTCTTGATCAGACTAACCAAGATGTTCATCTACCATCAAACATAAGTTTGTAGTCTCCTCTTCAGCTTCAGTCTCGGAGGATTCAGATGCAAAATTCACCCAGAAAGCCTTTTAAATCCATTTCTTAACCTTCCTGAACTTAGGTTTCTCCTCACCCTTCTCCTTGCTTGGGTGAGCCTTAAGTGTAGGACAATCAGCTTTTATATATCCTGGCTTCCTGTATTCAAAGAAAACTATATAAGAAGAACCTTTAGAATTTTTGCTAGTCTTACATTTATTCCATTTCTAATAGTTATTGTATTTCTTCCTTAGAAAGCTTTCGAATTGCCTAGTAATTAAGGTAACATCATCGCTTTTAGACTTAAAAGAATCAATTTCTGTAGCATTATCCTTCAGCGCTATAGTTTTCTCTTTCTTTTTCTCACCTGCATCAAGTTATCTTTGGTTCACTCCTTGCTCGTAAATAATGAGTGATCCAAGTAAGTTATCAATAGAATAAGTGTTCAAATCCTTAGATTCAATGATCGCAGTTATCTTGGCATCATAGGAAGATGGAAAACATCTCAAAATTTTGTTAACTTTCTCATAGTTAGTGAGTTCTCTTCCTAAGGCATACAGGGAGGTGAAAATTTGAGTGAACCTAATATACATTTTAGATATTGACTCACTAGATTTCATGTAAAAGAATTCGTAGTTATGAAGTAAGATATTCAACCTAGATTGCTTAACTTCAGTTGTGCCTTCATAAGTTATATATAATTTATCCCAAATTTCTTTACCAGTTGTAGAAGTTGACACATGCATGTAATCTTTAGATTTCAGTGCATAGAAAAAGCAATTTAAATATTTTGCATTAAGTTATGCTAAATCCCTATCATCAAGTGTCCATTCAGTAAAAGGAAGTTCAATTTTGACACCATTAACAAGTCTAAAAGGTGCATCATAACCATCCTTAACGAGCATCCACATGCAATAATCGATCGATTGTAAAAAGGTGGACATGCGAGTTTTCTAAAAATCAAAATGTATGTTATCAAATAAGAGTAGTCGAGTAATGTAATACCCTTCTGCAGTGTTTCAGTTACCAAAGTTAGCCATGGATCAAAGTTTAAAAGTTTTCTAAAACCTAATTTTTGAACCCCTCTCTGATACCACTTGAAAGTTTCTTAGGGATGTTAAGCCCTTATGAACTATCCCGAGGCAAACCGAGAGGAGGGGGGGGGGGGGGGGGGGGGGGTTGAATTGGTAGTTTTAAAATTTTTGAGCAAAATTGATTTTGAAAACCTTTTTAGATTTTTAAAATAATTATAATTTTACATTGATGTGGAGATGTTTAATCAAACAAAATAATAGCTTTAACCACATGATCTTCCACCGAAAGTAAAGTGTAGAAATTAAAAAGCAGAACAGTAAAATAAAGAATACACCAAATTGTATAATGGTTCGGTCAACTTGACCTACATCCACTCTCTGGAGCCTCCCCTCAAGATATTGTACTAAAACTCAGTGACTCTCCTTTTGCTCCCACAGCAAGGCGGAGAAGTCTTTACAAAACTCCTTTTCATCAACCCCGGTGAGGTAGAGAATCCAAACTCCTTTTGCTTCCTCCTGAAGCAGGAAGAGAACCTTACCTCCTTTCACTTCCTCTTGAAGTAGGCAGAGAACCTTATCTCCTTTAGCTTCCTCCTGAAGCAGGCAGAGAATCTCAATCTTCTTGTCGATGATCCTTCCCACAGAGCCACCAAAGGACAAGGGATGACGACTGGAGAACATGACTCAAATCCTTGCTTGGAGTAATCTTTGTGAACACCTCACAAACTCCCCCTCACAAGATCCTCTCTCTGTCTCTCATAAGCTCTCCCTCTCCCTCTCAAGACTCTCTTAGGTGAGGACAGCGGCAAAAGATCTCAACAGTAGCAAACAAAATACATTAAATTGAAAGGCTAAAAAGTTGTCCTAAATTTTAACTTGCCGTCAAAGATCATCCACGATGGTCGATCGTCCTATACGATTAGTACGAAAACACACATATCAGCCTGGATAATTTGGTTATTCTGGATGATTAGAAGACATGGATTATTCTGATCGTCTGGGATGATCCTTCGATCATCCTGAATGATTAGTTCAAAATCAGGAATATCATCTAGAAAATAGTTCGAGATGTTCAGGAGAAAGTCTGGACGATCTATAGAAAATGACTTGATCGTTCAGGATGATATATCTATCATCATGTACGATTAGTTCAAAAATGATCAATATCATCTAGCACATAGTTCAGGTCATCCATGACAACTATGTTGGACGATTTCAATATAACTGATCATCCAGAACGATAAGTCTATCGTCCTGTATGATTAGTATAGATATGGCCATATCGTCCAGCTTATCGGTCGGGTCATCCAGGAGAAGTAAATTGGATGATGAGAATTTATAACTGATCGTCCAGGATGATCTTGCGATCGTCTGGGATGATATGACCGATCAATAATCTATAATTACTTTTCTTAATCATCTGAATAATTTAGGCATGATTATAATGGATCGTCCAGGATGATATATATATCGTTTGGGATGATTAGACAAAATTTTTAAAATAAAAACCTGCCTAAATAAGTCTGGCAGCTGAGAAGTTTTGATTTGAGCATATCATCCTGGATGATAAGGGATCATCTAGGACGATATGCTTAATCATACCTACTTAACATGGCTGCCCTAATTAGGGTTCCTGCTTTCATTGGATCATCCAGGATGATATTTTGATCATCCAGGATGATATGACCAAAATAGAACAAAAACTCTAACTAACTAAAAATCTCCCCCTGAGTATGTTTGTGCAAGGTTGCTTAGCTTGGAGATCTATTACATTACATTTGACTCAGGAAAGGGAAAAAAATTACATTTGAACACACATAGACCCGATCTTGAGCTGGCTTGAATTGCAATTGATCTTGTGGACCTGAAAGGTTAGTCAATAAAAGTAGAAACAGGAATGTTTGTTATCATTAAAATTATAATCCTTGAATCCAGATTTGCAATAGGGTTTAGTTTTTTTTATAATTTTTTTTAACATAATGGATTTTCCTTTAAGAAGATATTGCCCCTTATAAAACATCACACTAGGCAATTCATGTTTGCAATACAAAATAGAAATTTAAGTGTGTTGAAAGGATATGGTAAGAAGATAATCTACATTTCATGGGAGTCATTTTATAAAAAATGTAGAGTCACAAATTAATGGATATTTCCCTTAGTTAAATATAATCCAAGAATTTTAACCTTCAACAGTCAGCTATAGTTAAATGAATAAGAAAGGAACCTATAAGAGAATGATGACTCTAATTTTATCTATGAGATGACATTAGTACCTTAGTAAATATATTAGATAAAAAATAATTGAAAAGTAGAGAGAAGGAAAAAAAATCTAGAGTGAAATGCTCTGGGATTTCACTTTAATGCTAGAAAGAATAAGACTGATACAAAATATTTTATTTGTTAGGCTCATCCTCTAGCTCCATATTATAAGTTTGAATTGATGTCAGATGTTTCAAATTAACTTCACTAAAGTAAAACATGTAAATTACATTGCAAAGGCTTATTAGATGTTTGCTATAAAATGAACTTAGCTAGTGTATATTTAAAGACACTAATTCTTGCATGATTAAAGGCATATTCATTAATTGTTAATGATCCTTAAGAAAACTCATGCATGCATGAAAATTTGTGTGGGAGTGTCGCAGCACTGTACTTGCGAGTGCACGGTGCTAGCCACTTTGCATAGAGGATTCTAGACATGTGGGCACAATAGCTAGCACTGGAGTTGGGTGCTACACGCCAGCCTCTCAGGTTTGAGGTGTTTAGGGGAGTTCTACGATGCTATAGTCAGGAGCATTATGGAACTGGCCTAAAAACTTATTTATTTTAAATATCCTAATCCACTATCTCATACTTAATCCATCCGCATTCAATTTCTTGGCCAGGAAGGAGAATCAGAAAAGGGGAAAAAAAGAGGAGAGAGAAAGCTGCCCAAGAACCATTTTCATTTGTTCTCCCATTTGTGAAAGTTGCTAGATCATGGTAGGGTACCCCAAATCCTATTTCTTATTTTGATGATTTTAAGTTTTGTTTTCTATCTCTATCAAATCTGATTAAAACACATTTTCTCTCAATTTAATAATCTTTCACCCTATAACTTTTGATATAATCATATTAAAATTCCACCGATTAGTTTTACATGTACGACCTTTTAACTAAAATGATTAAGATAAAATATGAGAGAAAATGTACTGAAATTCCAAATTTCAACTAGAATTAATTTAGATAAATTTAAACTTAAATTGAGTTGATCCTATATGGGATGAATAATCTATATATAGATGCTTTGAGGCATGTGATGGAAGACCGTTGACTTAATAAAATTCCCTTTCCAATTTTTAATTTAAAAAATGTGAGTTGGATGCGTGGCTTCTTTAAGTATGATATAAATGTGACTACCTAGTTCTAAAGAAGTCATCTCCTTGCAGTAACGAGAAGCCTTCTTTTAATTTTTATCCTTTAATTATGCCAAGAATGCCTTTTTAAATGGGGTAATAAAAGATAATATTTTTGTAGAATAACCCTCAGGTTTTGAGAGTTCCCAATATCCAAATCATGTTTACAAATTAAAAAAAGGCATTATATGGATTGAAACAGGCACCAAGAGCTTCATATGAGAGGCTTAGCACATTTCTGTTAGAAAGAGAGTTTGTTAAGGGGAGCGTAAACACCACCCTTTTTCTAAGGAGAATAGGAGATGACTTACTCATTATCCAGATCTATATTGATGATATAATTTTTGGATCTTCTGATAAATATTTATGTGATGAATTTTCTAAAATAATGAGTAAAGAGTTTGAGATGAGTATGATGGGAGAATTGTCCTACATTTTGGGGTTTAGCATAAGGTAAATGGATGATGAAACATTTCTCAATCAATCATTTTATCTCTTCCATAATTGATTGATTTTTCTGGATACTATACTTTTCTGAGCCATCTCCAACCACATTTTTTTGTTTATTTTATTTCTCTTTTTGTTCTAATGTTGTTTTTGAGTTTTCTTTGTGCAGGTGCTTTCTTGGTGGTTGCTTTTGATCCTTTTTGTCTTAATGATTGGTGTTGTTTCCTGGATGTGGTCTTTTGGCTCTTAGTGGGTTGTTGTTCAAGTTATTATATCTAGTTTGGATGTGAAATACACGACATGTATAGTAAGATAGTGCCTTTGGCATAAGATGCATTTGTTGCGACATGCAAGCATATTGACATAAGTACACTACTGATAAGATATATATATATATATATATATATATATATATATATATATATATATATATATATATATATATATATATATATATATATATATAGTGCAATGTTCAACATGTTAATTGCACTGAATACTCATATGATACATGATGTATGTATGTATGTATGTATTATTATTATTATTATTATTATTATATGACATTTGTGTGTAATTACAAGAAAGACTAGCTAATTATAGATTGATTCAGGTTGGTTGGAGCAAGGTTCCCTATATTGGAGGGTGGGCCGATGGACTTTTCTATAAATTATAAATTTATGGTGTAATCCCAATACAAGATATATAATACAAAATAGGGAGTTATAAGTGGACAAGATACCCCAATAGGTAAGAGTGATGACTCTTACAATATGGCCACTTGACACTAACACACGATAATGATATAATAAGATACAGGAAAACACCATATGATTAGTGAGATGTCTTGACCTACATTATGTAAATGATGGCATGATGGTTAATGGTAACATGAACATGCATAAGTTATATGATACACGATATAATATACGAACATGATGCATAATGATATTGATAAATATATAAAGATTACATGACATACATGATATATATGATACAAGGTATATAACATATGATGCATAACACTAATACATGTTATATGATACTGATATATGATATATTTGCACTAAAAGGATATAACAAGCATAATAATAGATATTGGTAAGCATGAATATGATAGGACATAGAAATGACATACATTATGATAAGCTGCATTAATAACTAATAGAATCAAGATACAATTGCATTGCTTTAAATGATTCCATGATAGTCGTCATGAAGCCCTTTCCATATGCAAGGATATAAAATAGTCAATAATTTCTAATACATTACATGATTATAATTCACTGTTCATACTAACATGAACTTTTTCACTTGATTTGTTAAGATTATTGTACTTAAATTTTGAATGATTACATGTATATTATTATACTTTTCTTATATTGGATACAATGGTAGGTTTTGGAAACCTACTAGGCTTCTACTCATTATATGGTTTTCATAATTTTAAGGAAGGGTAAGGACCTAGTGGAGTAAGGCGTATTCAAGACTAATATAAATGATTTTTTAAGATGATATATATATATATATTTAGAGAAAATAAATTGAAAGATAGCATTCATTGTATTTATTATTTTTATATGGATGATTATTAGTAGATTTGATAGATGATTAGAAGATATTAGCAAGTAATTCTTATAAATTAGATTTTGAGGCATGACAAAGTGGTTTTAGAGCAATGGTTTCGAAGAATCAGATTGTAACCAAAGTCATATGAATTGATTGAGATTGGTAGAAAAGGGTTGCTTTAAGATGTTTTTTTTTTTTTTGCATTCATGATCCATATGTGTGATGAAATTGGAATATGTTAGGAAAGAGAACTATACAAGTGTTAAATGAGTCCAAATGATCAAGATGTGTCAAATGAGTAAAAGCATAATTTCAAAATCTACCTGACATACCTATACATACTTTAGCTCAGATGCCACAATCTTTATCTACTTAGCTTGCCCCTTTTCCTTATCTTGATCTGAAACCGATGCATAAAGTAGGCATTAGCAACCACAACTCAGCAAGTTACATTCAACCTATCCAAGTTGTCAATAAAAATTGTTATTAATAATATTAAAGAAAAAATATTGAGGTAAAGTAAATTCATCCTTATAAAGGTCCAACAAGATTGCCTAGAATAAATAAACATCTACAGAGTAGTAAATGGTCTCTTTAATGTATCAATAAAAAATAGTAGAACATTAAGGTGAAAAACATTAAAAAAATAGAACAGTAAGTACTTCATATTCATATCTCAAAATAGGCAAAGTTTTCTTCAAGCCCTTATACATCCCAACAGATATCAGAATTCAGAATTCAGACCCTTATGACTCCCTATACTAGGATATCAAATAACATGCCCTTATGACTCCATCCCATAAACTAATCTGACTAATGATAAGCTCAAGAATGACTACATAACTCATTTGTTCTTACTAGAACACATAGGAGCTAGGAGACCATAAATATTTGAAATCTTAATATTAAATCCCTCTTTTGTTTTTTACAAGAGCTACCTCTTAGTTAACCCTAATTCATACTTAACCCTAATTGTGCTCAATGGGCCTTATTAGTGGTCCAACCATTCTACTATCTTTCCTAGTAGTTCATTTATAATAATGTTATTATAACATGTCATTAGATCCCAAGATTAGGAATGTGCTCAAGGTTTTATCCAATGTAAACCTAGACACTAAAAACTAATAAGTGATTTTGAACAAATTAATTAATAGCTTTGCTAAACCTAATTCCTCATCAAATCATAAATGAATTGACTCTAGTTAACCCCTGGACTGGGCTAGGACTCCCTGGAACCTAGTTTAGCTCAATGGAGTTTGGTGAGGTTAATAAGACCCAAACCCTATAATTAAAGAAATTTGATTAGACCAATCATCCATTAGGTCCTAATAAGTTAAACATAGCCTAATTAAGTCCAAGAGACATTTAGTGTAATCTAATTGGACTCTTTGAAAATTAATTTAAAATATATGTTTAACCCAAAAGGGCCCAAATGTTCAAATTGGCCAAATTGATTGAATACATTTTAATAAGTCAACTATAGATAAACCAAGCCAGATTAGCCTTTAATCTAACCTATTGGTTCAATTTGACCCAAGTTGACTAATTTGAACCCTTTGAGTTATTTTAACCAATTTGGCTAAACTAAGCCAAGCTAATTATAGAAGCCCATTTTGATTAATTAACCATTATTGACTTTACCATAATTAACCTTTGATTACACCTAATTATATGACTGATTAGACCAATTAATCTAGCTAAGTTTTTTAGGCTAAATTAAAAAAATTAATTAAACTAACTTTGTCCAAGTATTCGTATTGACCTATGTAGGCTCACCATTTATGGAATTGACCCAACATAATTACCTCTTATTTGATCAATTGAACTCAATTAAGCCCAAATGGACTATCAAGAAATTCACTTAGTAAATTTAGGTCTAAAGCTTCAATTTGAATAATTGAAGATCCAAGCACTTTAAATGGGTTCATAACACCCTAAATTTTTGATACCTCAAATTTAAATTTAGAATTATTATTCTTTTATCTTTTAATTTATGACAATCAAAACTACCTAATTTTTTTATCAATATAAATTTCAATAAAAATAAAATTATTGATCAAAACATCAAGATATGCATATGTATTCATTTTATCAAAAATTATGTACACTACTTAGGATCTATATAATTATATCATAACTACTCTATCAGGAGTACAAATGAATAATAAAAATAATAAGAACTTGAACTTGAGGGATCCTTGTCAATCTCTCACTCCTACTCCTTTGCCCTAACCTAAAATAACTTAGCCGTATTTAATGAGCTTAAGTGCCCAGCAAGCAACCAAATCCTATAACTAAGCTCAAACACGATAAATGAGCAATATGCAAGTAAGCAGTCAAATCAGAGAAATAGCATTAATATATCATGAATCAATGCAGAAATAATAAAACACACGTATAGTAGCAGTAAAGTTTGTAACCAATATAGCGATGCAGTGCGAAAGCTAGTAAAGCAGTATAATGGAGAAATTGGTAAACTAGCACGAGTGTCGAATAATTATAGTAGTCATCGTATCAGTACTATCAATCAGTAAAAAAATAGTATAAAAAGATAAAACTAAATCTTTGGTAAAGACTCAAAATTATATAAATATAATAAAACCCTAGAATAGTCTACATATACTATCCAATATGTCACATACTTAGTATATTATGTACTCCATATGTCACATACTCAGTATCAGTATAGTGAATTAGTAGTATCAAATAGTATCAGGGTCTGTATTTATAATAGTAAAATTAATGGCAAGAGTAATAAAATAATGCAGTAACAATAAATTCATTTAGTAATAGGAATAATGCCTCAAAAATATACAATTCAGTGGTCGCACTAAACAAGTAAGAAATTCTAGCTTAATTGATATTTTTTAAGTATTATATCAGTATGAGTAAATCATTGGCTCAGTAAACAGAGTTTTCACTCTTTGCTCATCGGCATAACAATCATCTCCTTAGAACTCCCAATCAATGAATCTCGTGAATTAGTAGAGGATAACACCAAACCATAGTATTTAAAAGAAAGCTCATCGGCCCATCATCCTATATAGGTCAATCAGTCTCTAACCAATATCAATTAAACCAGCTTTTACTTATCCTTAAACTTATTTTTAATACAATATTATAATAATAATAATAACCAATTATTACTCAACAATATATCCACATTTATTTCCAATATTTATAGTAACAGTATGCTTATAGAAAAAATATTGGTTATTTAATCAGTAAAATAGTATAAAATATAGTACCTTCTATTTTACCCAAAAAAATTAATAAATATTACAATTAAAATACCCAAGATAATCAATATGATCAAATACAAAAAGTTGTGCAGTAAAAGTTCAATAAATCTAGAAAACAAGTAATAAAATTAATTCTAGGGAGAATCAAACAGTTAAAAGCAAAATCTTTATAAATAAAGACATGATTAGAATCACCTATAATGATCTAAGAAATTTTTACAAAAGAAGCAAAGTGATCAGGCCACTAAAAATCAGCTTTCCCCCTTTCTCTCTATTGCATAGCAATTCAAACAAGAAATTAGAGTTTTTCATTTTTAATTATTTTAGAAATTTGGAATATTACAAACTGAGTCAAAGTCACCATTAGTTTAATTTAAATAAGCTCAACAAATAAAACATTTATAATTGGCTCTAATGGGTTAACTATATACCTTTTGATTCAATTGACCCATTTATTTAATCCAAATAAGCTAATTTAAATTACCATAAACCCAAACACTTGTTTAGACCCAATCAAGTTAAATTGAACCCTCTACTATTTTTAGGATTAATCTTTAACATAGTTAGTAACCTTAGCTTAATCACAACCACTAACCTAGAGTTAACGGGGTGGTCATACAACTGACCAACTCTATTGCTAATGATATTCACTAAGGGGATAGTCACCATCAGTAAAGATCAAAGTCCATGTATAAGCTCTCAACCACAATAGTAGCTTACCATGGCAGATAACTAAATTTAGTGCTTAATTAGACGGTGGTTAAAAGAATGGATGAAATGACATCTTCAATAATTCTTATCTCTTTTTTGAGATCAGACATTTCTCAGAGCCCTTAGTAGTAGTTCAAGCAGCCTTATGACCTCTAGTAGTTGGGAAGATCAAAATTAAGATTGAGCTTTAGTCTCTAGCATAATTCATGCTAATTCAAAGATATCTAGAACATAATTTTTCTCTACTAACCTTGTCAAAATCATGGGATCAAATGAAAGCCAAGTTGTCCGCTTTATAGGCATAAATCATAAACTCTAGGAAGCTTCTAGATGATGTGGTCTCAAGAGGGGATGGGAACACAACTATCTTTATTTTTATCACTATTAGGTATATATATCTCTTTTGCTTGATGCATTGGCCAATGAGATCACCTCATTTGATTCACCAATTATACTTATGATACATGAAATAACACCTTAAGTGGTCTTCCTTTAAAAATGCTTAAAAGCCTTTGGAACAATTTCCTACAAATTGTAAAGCTCTCCCAAATGTCACTTTTATTCATTCTTTACATTTATATATAAGGGTATTGTGTATATATTTCATGATTATTTGAGCAGAATATCACTTCTTTTTAGAGTAATACTACTCATACTTAGGGATTTTATTTTTCTCTCTTAAGTAAACATCTTATTTATATATGAGATTACATCATTCCTTAAAAAAAGACTACCAAAAAAAGAGAAAATTTATACAATGATAAACTGCTTATAAAAGTTAACTTCAAATAATCACTAACTCTACCTTTGATATTCTTAGCTCCTCTTCATTTAGATTCTTACCTAACTTATCAAATAGTTTTTATAATCATAAGACTAAACATCTTATTTAGATAAAATATTATTCTTTCTAAGCATTCATACTTCATTATCATTTGATCTTTGTCTTCCACTAGCAATTAGCAAGATTAAATATTTTGTATGCTTATGATGAATTATCGGTGCCTTTCTTATTGATTCCACAGTATATTCTAATTTTTTTCACATCACATCATAATTTTACTTTCATGTTAATTTACTTTTACATCACATTATAGTCTTACTTTCACGTTGCATCAGAGTAAAGCAGTTAAGACACAAAGTTGTAGTTAGCAAAGCTCAATCTATGTCACTTGCGCTTAACTGAGGTTAGCACTCATGCTTGATCCTCTAACTTATAAAAGATATGATCCATGTCATTCCCCTATTTTGAATCTAACTCCAATCCTTAGCTCATTCCTTAATTGAACTCAAACTTAGCTTAGCAAGGGACCCCTCTCATAGCCCATAAACTAAGTTGACTAAGGATAAGCTCATGAATGCTACATAACTCATTTGTTCTTACTAGAACACATAGGAGCTAGGAGACCTTAAATATTTGAAATCTTAATTTTAAATCCCTCTCTTTTTTATTAGAGCTACCTCTTAGTTAACCCTAATTTATACTTAACCCTAATTATGCTCAATGGGCCTTATTGGTGGTCCAAACATTATACTATCTTTCCTAGCAGTTCATTTATAATAGTGTTTTTATAACATATCATTAGATCCCAAGATTAGAAATATGCCCTAGGTTTTATCCAATATAAACCTATACACTAAAAACTAATAAGTAATTTTGAACAAATTAGTCTAATAGTTTTGCTAAACCTAATTCCTCATCAAATCATAAATGAATTGACTCTAGTTAACTCCTGGACTAGGCTAGAACTCCCTTGAACCTAGTTTAGCTCAATTGAATTTGGTTAGGTTAATAAGACCCAAACCCTATAATTGAAGAAATTTGCTTAGACCAATCATCCCATTAGGTCCTAATAAGTTAGACATAACCTCATTAAGCCCAAGAGACATTTGGCGTAATCTAATTGGACTCTTTGAAAATTAATTTAAAATACCTATTTAACCCTATAGGGCCCAAACCATCAAATTAGCCAAATTAATTGAATACATTTTAATAAGTCAACCATAGATAAACTAAGCCAAATTAGCCTTCAATTTAACCAATTGGTTCAATTTGACCCAAGTTGACTAATTTGAACCCTTTAAGCTATTTTGACCAATTTGGCTAAAATAAGCCAAGCTAATTCTAAAAGCCCATTTTGATTGATTAACCATTATTGACTTTACCTCAATTAACCTTTAATTACACCTAATTATTTGACTAATTAGACCAATTAATCTAACTAAGATTTTTAGGCTAAATTGACCAAATTAATCAAACTACTTTGTCCAAGTATTCTTATTGACCTATGTAGGCTCGCCATTTATGGAATTGTCCCAACACAATTACCTCTCATGGGCTCCAAAAATTCGGCCCCGGCCTCCCAGTTGCTTTTCAGGGGAGTTTCACTGGATTAAGTTCCAAGGTAAATTTTGGAAAGGAAGATTAGGATTGTAGATCAGACACTACCCAGAGATTTTATCCTCATTTTGTAAGGAGTTTAGATTTGGGTTCTGATTTCCTATAGGTGCAAGCCCCTATAGTTAATTACCCCTCCTAATAACAAGAGAGAACTTTCGATTAAGGCTAGTCATCAATCAGATACATAAAGATATGTGTTATACGGTATATAGTAGCAGCATGGGCATTTGGAATTTGGAGATTTTGGATTTTCAAAATTTAACTTTCATCATCTTGCACTTAAAGCGGATGGTGGGGTAATGGATAATGGACCCGATCAAGATCCTATGGTTCTATTGTTTCGAGCCATTATGGTCCCTGGTTTACTTAGTTAGAGGAGGTAGTCGACCCAACCTGATTGAAGAATCCTTGTTGGAAGCCATGGGTTACGTCGTCCAAGGGAACCTTGTGGACCTAGGGTGGATGTTTGCCTAATATGAAAAATTTGAATCCACCTTAGCTAACAGAGGGCTTTGCGCTCTATCGATTATATTCTATTGATTCATATCTTAAGGATTTGATTCCATTGAGGAGCTTACGGGCTCTGGCCATAACCATAATTTAGTGGTGTCATTTGGTGGCAAAACAACCCGGTTTAGAGGGCCCCGGTCATAACTGTTTACTAGTGGTGCCATTTGGCAGCAAAATTATCAGTTAGAGGACACGTGCTATATCCTTATTGGCAGGAGATGATTTGAGAATGAATCCTAGTGATATTCATGACCAGATATTAACTCTTTGTGAGCTGAAGTAATTTTCAAATTTATCCACCTCGATAAACTGTTGCGGAGGATGGATGGAATTTTCTTTAAGTGTTTAATTGTTGAGTTTCAATTTTAAACATTTGGAATTTTGGGATTTTTGGGTTTTGTATTTAGTAATTGGGTGGTATTTTAAAGATTAGAATTAACCCATCCGGTTGAGATCTATATTCAACACGGCCATCATTGGGGTATCCATAGGGAATTGCATTATATTGACTGGACCCTATCGACTCTATTAATTATCGACAGAGGATCGGGTTCCAGTTGATTATATATTTTTATTAGTGAATTTCCCTCTTATAGACCTTGAAGGCCTAATATGAATATTTAAAATAAATATCTCAGTTAATGGCATGACCGTATATTTGTTTAGCAGTTCAAGCTGTGTTAACTTCAATTGACCCATGTAGAAGGATTTGGTTCGACATGACTTCATTTATTGACCCGCGGAGCATCCCTAGATGTCATATATGTTACCATAACACGTTTATCGGGGCCTATACAGGTGTATAATTATATATGCACTTTTGTGTATTTGTGTATACATATTATAGTACAAATATGGGGGGATTTTAAAATATTTGATTTTGCTCTATTATGCGGGTAACAGCCATTTCATTGCAACATTCTATTTGTAAGCTCGTACATGCCTTCTATCCTCTCATAGGCATTTCATGTATACTACCCTTATCTGTAGATGATATGTTGCATGTATATCTACATCCATAGAATGTCGATCATCCTTATAATCTTTCTATTGTTGTTGTTTGCAAGGACTACCATGTCTTCTTGAAAGAATGCTATGGACACTACACATCAACTGTGGTTATTTGCATGCAAGTAAATGCATTCATCTATAAATGACCATTAGCTATTAATTGGGCCGCATTCACAATCAACTTCTTTATGCTTACATATTGGTGAGCAATTCTATTTATTATGCATGTTAACTTGTAGTATTTGTAGAGAAACGTGGCTTCCACTTGCTAATTAATCTTCGCCATTTGAGGGGACATTATAACATTCATCATAAGCTGCATTATATATGTCTGTGAGAAGCTTTATTGTGCTAATCGGCAAATTGCTGTATTTGCATGCATATTTTTCAATGCTTGTGGGGGCTATTGTACTTATTCCCAAGGTGGTTGACATTAGTCGTAGGGAGACTGTAGCATCACAAGTTCATCGCTTGTATTGTCAATACATTCATCAATAGTTTTCTAATGAGTCAACACATTCAATAGGAGTCTCCTTCATCGATGATTTTAGGTTCTTCACATAAACTTGCGAGCTTAGTATTGTTCATACGTAGGTTGAAGATTCTTGCAATATCTCTTAAAATCAAGTGACATATTAATTATTGCTCCTAGGTGAGATGTGAGAATTTTCTCTTTGTCCACTGCTAATCATTGCTTCCTCACTTATAACCACTTGAATGATCATGATTCATTTAATGAGCATTCAGATTTTGATTGTTTATTTGTTAAATCAAAGTATGGTTCCATATACTTCATTCAAATTTTAGTTCTTTGACGCATCACCTATCATTTGCACTTGTTTGTATGTTGGTGTTAATCAAAAGTTATTGCATTCCTCATATGTACTTGTAGCTAATACAGCTGTCTCAAATCAATCAATTGCGTGAGTTTTCATCATTAATTTATGAATGAATAGTATTTATAGGCTCTTCAACCAATATAAGCTTTGCATGTACTTCTTTTGCATTTAATGAGGATTTATTACCTCATCAATCTTAATTTCATTTTAAGTATAATATCAAGTTCTCTTATGCTTAGTTTAAGCTCTATGTTGTCATGAGTTTGGTTCTCTATAGTTTGCTCATTCAATTCCAAGTCCACAAGTTTTTGCTCATTTCGAGTTCAAGTTCATTATAGTTTATTCAGGGCCCTTGTGTTCAATTAGTAAGTTCAAGTCCTTGTTCAATGCGAGTTCCATACTATTCATTTTCAAGCCTTCTGTATTTATTCAAGTGAAGTATAATCCTCTGTATTTAGTTGAAATTCAGGTCCCCTATCATTGTTCACTATTTAGTTTAAATCATTAAATTTAGGTCCTTTGTATGTTCAAATCCTTATAATTTTCAGATGAAATTTTGATAGCCTCCCAGCATCTCCCCTGTTTAGGAGAAACTATAGGAGTCTAGGCCTTCCCACCACGCTAATAAAAGTGTGTATGGTATGTGTCTGTAGACACCACGGCTGTAGTCTTCATTCCCACCACGCCAATAAAGGCGTGTATGGGGTCTTCGAGGGTATATATTTTACAAGATAGTTGGTTTTTCCCTACTCGAGGGTACTTATAAGTAACCCTCTCTCATCATAGGCATCGTATTGGGTTCACATCCCACCACACTAATAAAAGTGTGTATAGGCAATTTTTTGGTATGCCGTGAATGCCAAAATGGGGCATTTGATGATTACCTGCTTTATCGTAAGCATCGCGACAAACTTCCTCCGACCACGCTAAAAAAAGCGTGTATAGGTGGTTCTTTTATTGCTTTACAAGCATCAAAGATGGGCTCTCGGAGTTTTGAGTTTTGGAGGGTTTATACCTTCAATGATGACGACGTCAAAAATGACACAATATTTTTCTTCTTTTTTTGTATTTTCTTTCTCCTTTTCTCTCCTTTTTTTCTCTTTTCTTTTTTTTTTCTCTTTTTTTACACTTTTTCTTCTTCTTCTTCTTCTTCTTCTTCCTTTTTGATGCATGTGCACATGCATGCACACACACACATATACTTATATTAATACTAATAATATTATAATAATAATAATAAAGAAAAATAATAAATATTGATAATGAATAATATTAATACTAATATACAATTAAAAGAGGTAATTTACCTAGACTAAGCTTGGGCAAGGAGCATGACGTGTATAGGGAGGCGGCAAGTGGATTTCAGCAAGGTATGGGTGGAGGTCAGGCCATGGGCTTTGCGGCTAGGGCTTAGGGGCTGGCTTCGGCAAGGTAGGGGTAGATGTGCGATCAAAGGCAGAGAAGAGTCGGGTGGAGGAAGAGCAAGGTAAGGAGAAATCTCTCTCTCTCTCTCTCTCTCTCTCTCTCTCTCTCTCTCTCTCTATTTCTCTTTCTCTAGACCGAGGGAATCAGAATGTTGGGCCTTGGAAAAGTCAGACAATGGAGGAGGAGGTCGGCTAGGTCATCGAGGTGTGAATCAAAGCAGAAGATCCAAACAACTGAAGGTCTGGCTTCATTTGGGTTAGAGGTTCTTGATGGGTATGGGGAAGAGAGGGCGACGACTTGCTGAGATCAAAAGAGATGATGAGAGCATTATTGGTTGGAGTCGACTATGGCTAGAGGGAATCGGGTCTAGGGCAGGTCTTTGTTGCGGTTTGGTAGAGAGAGGAGAGTCGAAGGGCTTACAATAGAGGAATGTGAAGGGGCTTCGGCTACTGGTGGAACAGGCAAAGGAGTTGCTTTCTTTTGATAGTTGTGGGTGCAACGAGCGGGAAGAAGATCCATTTGGCCCTGTTCAGTCTGCATTTTATCAACGTGAATGGAGTGACCAAGTGAGAATTCAGCACGTGAAAGATGAGACAGAATGCAAGTTCAATGCCATTACAGGGAATGGGGCACTATAGTGATGGGGATTTGGGTAGAATTTAGTACAAGCTTTGGCAGAGGTATGGAAGATGTATTTTATATAAAATTTTTATTTAGTTTTTGTTTGATGTGCTGTGAAGGTCAATAAATGCCCCCCAATAAATATGATACGCATCTAGAATGAATCATGTTTGTTGCATGTTGATTGACCTTGTAAATCTTTGAATATTAATTCTAGATGTCACTCAGAGGCTTTCATTTTATGGATCTCCAAGAGCTTGTTTGGATGTCATGTTAAGGGCTTCCTTTTGTGGATCTCCAAAAGCTTATTTGGATGTCATGCTAAAAATTTTCATTTTGTAGATCTCCAAGAACCAATCTCCGTGCCATTATAAATCTTTAGATGCACTTGTAGTCAAAAATTTGATTAATATGTTGGCTTTAGTTAAGTAGAGATCCATAAGATTGCGATAGATTACTTCATACTTAGGTTCTTAGAGCATCACTTTGTAGATTGATGGTAGTATATAGAGTCGCCACTCCTTGTTCACCATCGTCACTTTAGTTTTTAGAATATTTATAATTACTCACATCTTTCTTTACCACGATCATATATGAATGTAATACTTCTGATATATAAATGTAGGTGTCATTCAGAATTTGCCCGAGCTTCGTAGATTCTTCAGTCAACAGGACTTTGCTTCCTTAAGTTTTTTACAGTTATCTTCAACTCAAGTACACTTTTCTTTTTGTAGCTTTATATATATTTGCATAATCTTTTCTCTTTCTACTGAAGTTTTTGTTTCTTACTGCAGGCCCCAGAAATTAAGGATACCTAGTCTTTAGAAGGAGCAGAACAAGGATATCACTTCCTCTTCAGGCATGACTTTTGGAGATAGATTTTGGTGATTTTGGTCCTCTGCGAAGAACATTATACTCTTTTAGGTTAGCTGATGTAATATTATAAAATATGTAAATGGGAAATTTGTTTGTAAATTTTGAATTAAAAAAATAATTTTATAGATTCAGTTATTTATGAGCTCTCTGCTTTCTGCTCTTATGACTTTTATGATTATTGTTTAAGTTTTGAGGCTTGGTTCCTTCTGCCCTGTGCTTTGTGCGGTAGATATTAGTAAAGTATTACTTGATTTTTCACTACTGACTCATCAGGAGATTTATATACCTTTAGCCCTATGCTTCTTGCTTGGGCGGGCTTGATGAAGGAGTAGATGTCGATGACCTGAACCCTTTAGATTTATATTAGGTCAGTGGCAAAAAGTCATCGATCTAGAGCTTTTTGCATAACAGATTTGTTGATGGCAAGATCCTCTTAGTTTTGCTTTAAGCTTTATATAAACTTTGGGATGATTTCTTCAGTCCTTAGTTTTATATTTTTGCGAACTTGTTGATGAAGGATTCTTTTGATCCTCACTTTGAACTTTCTGGATTTGTTGAAGGATATACAAGTTTTGAATTTAGTCGATAGTACCAAATATAGGTAGTGTCTTGATCATTAACCAATTATGGAGACTTCAATCTGAGTCAGTTGACTTCATCAGATTAGGTGAGCTAAGATTTGATAGCTCTTCATCCTCTCATTACTAAAATGAGGGTTCCTCTACTACAATCTTTCTTATGGTGTGTTGAGTAGACGGAGCTACCAGCGATCTGTCCATATTTGGACTTGTTAGATCCGGCCTCTTACACCCATTCAGATTTCAGACTTGAGCTATGGGAAGCATGCTCCCCAATATTGAATCTACTGAAGTTAGTTGATTTGGAGTTCTCCTTTGTGGTTGAAGATTTGGAGCCTACGTACATTTGATAGTTGCTCGTGTCTCCTCCTTTCCACCAAAAATTTGATTCTTCGATCAATTAGGAGAATTTAGTAGACTATGATCACTTGAACTTATCGAGTCAAATTAGCCTTCATGCTTCTCACAGTCCCTACTAATGTGTTGATGAAGTGGGGGTTCCACTACTATAACCCTTCTTATGGCATGTCAAGTAGATAGAGCTACCATCAATTCAACCATATTTGGGCTTATTAGATCTGGCCACTTAAGCCCATTCAAACCTTAAGCTTCAGGCTGTTAAAAGACTTCAAGCTACTCTGGCTTGATTTGTTAGAGTGTGTAGTCAGAAAAATCTCTTACCTGACCTTTGAAATCTTGGTATGTTAGAGAAGATTGTGTCCTAAACATTCAGAAGAATCACTTACATATACTTTAAAAAAGAAGTCGTTGTGTCCTTCTATCTTGATAGAATATTCACGTTGATGATTTTAAATATTTAATCAGGGGTCTCGACATGCAGTGCGATGTCGACCCAAATAAATATTTAAAATGCCCAATATCTTATAAGGGAGGTTTTAACTGGAATAAATTTAAAATTTTGAGATTTTAAATATTTATTTTAGGATCTTGACGCATATCACGATGTCAACCCAAATTAATATTTAAAAATATCCCCTATTTTATAGGGAGATTTTAGATAGGCTTTGTATTTCGAGATTTTAAATATTTATTCGGGGATCTTGGCATGCGACGCTATGTTGACCCAAATAAATATTTAAAATGTCATATAGGGGATTTTGGTGGTATTTTTGAAATGCATTCTTGTATTATAAGAGAATTTTAAAATATAAGATATACTTATGTCAGAGAATATATATAAAGTACATAATGGTTTAACATAGTCATTCATATGTCTAGTATTTTTTTAGATATTGACCGTTGATCGGCACTGTGGGCCTCTGACCATCCAAATCGATCAACTGATAAGCTCCTCTTTGGCACACCTTCCCGATGATAAAGGGGCCCTCCTAGCTTGATACGAATTTACCACCAATTTTTTGGTGTAGGATGATTGTCATTCTTAGAACCCGGACTAATTCCCCTTCTTGAAATGATCGATAATGCACCATTCGCTCAAAAGAATTTTCCATCCTCGCCTGATAAATTTCTCCAAGTTTTACTGGGCTTGCAGTCTGACTTCGTCAAGCACATCGAGCTCATCCATCCTCAGATGGAGGTTTTTCTATTAAGTGAGATCAAATTGGATGGCCACCTGAAGTGACGGTAGCTCAATTTCCAGTGGCAACATGGTTTCAACTCCAAATACCATTACATAGGGAGTGGCTTTGTTCGATATCTTGTAAGTAGTACGGTATGCCCTTAATGATTCCTCCATCTTTATATGACACTCTCTTTTATTCTTGGTGAGGATCTTCTTTAATAATTTCACTAATATCTTGTTGAAAGCCTCTGCCAAGCCATTTACTCTTGGATTTTATATTGATGAAAATTGCCAATCGATCTTGTGTCAATTGACGAACTTATAGATCTTTGTACTTTTAAAAGCCATACCATTGTTAGAAATTATGCGGCACCATACACTAAATCTGTAGACAATATTATGGGTAAAGAAGTTGATCACTTGTTCGGACGTAACTTCTTTAAATGGAGCTGCTTTTGCCCACTTCAAAAAGTAGTATGTTGCTGCCAGTATGAAGCAATATCCCGCTGATGATGGTGGATCTATCGACCCGATTATATCTGTACCCCCATTATTCGAATGGCAAGGACGCTACTGTTGGGTGTAGATGATTTGGCAGTTGATGTATAACATCACCGTGGAGCTGACGCTCATGGTACCTCTTAGCGTGGTCAATATAATCACTCACCATTGTTGGCCAATAGTAGCCCTTTCTCTTGATTTTTGTAGCCATCTTGGGACCTAACTGATGTGCACCATAAAGTCCTTCATGAACTTCTATTACCACTATATCAACTTCTTTGGTCCCTAGGCACCTTAGCCATATTTGATCAAAAGCCCGTCAATACAGTGTGTCATATCAAATACGTATCACAATGCTCTCTTTTAGATTTGTGAGGCTAAAGATTTATTTGTCAGGAGTTTACTATCTTTGAAGTAGTTGATGAATGGTTGCCTCTAATCATCTCTATCCTCAATGTTCAAGCAATGTAACCATGACTCTGAGCATCTACTGGTTTTACGTCTCTTAACTACATGGCATTCTTCTGGTTAATTTTTAAGAGCTATTTATTGGGGAGGTTAAGGATCAAATGGGATTGTATGTTGCTGGCTTGAGTCTAGTATTCCCTCTACCTACGAGAATTGCAAGATTGTTGGCTCTATGACCCGACAACTATAAACTCTAATCAATATGGGCTCTTCTTTGTGTTTATTTTCCACATCCTTGGCTAATTTAGCCAGACAATCAGTTCTATTATTCTGACCTTGAGGAACTCGAGCTACTTTAACATTTGGCACGAGAGCTAGCTGGTTGTAGTAGGCTAATTTAAGTTTTTAAATCTTATAAATGCCCAGAACTTTATTTATAATAAGTTGAGAATCACCAAAGATTCAAAGATTTGTGATTCTGATATTGATTATAATATCCAATCCTGTAATTAGAGCTTCGTACTCAGCTTCATTATGAGAGTTCATTAGGGATGTTAGCCCTTGTGAACTAGTCCCGAGGCTAACCAAGATGGGGGGTGAATTGGTTATTTTAAAAATTTATGAGCAAAAATGATTTAAAAAAATCTTTTGAATGTTTTTAAAAAATAATTATAATTTTGTGATGATGTGTAGATGTTCAACAATAACAGAATAATAATCACAATCACACGATCATTAAAAGAAAAATAAATACGAAAGATAATCAGAAAGAACACACCAGATTTTATAGTGGTTCAGTCAACTTGACCTACGTCCACTCCCTGGAGCCTCCCCTCCGGGTATTGCACTAACACTAAGTGACTCTCCTTCTACTCCCACAGCAAGGCGGAGAAGCCTGTACAAAACTGTTTTCCACCAACCCGGCGAGGTAGAGAACCTGGACTCCTTTTGCTTCCTCCTAAAGTAGGCAGAGAACCTGAACTCCTTTCGCTTCCTCCTGAAGTAGGCAGAGAACCTGGACTCCTTTCGCTTCCTCCTGAAACAAACAGAGAACCTAGATCTTCTTACGGACGATCCTCCCACAGAGACACCAATAAAATAAGAGATGACGACCGAAGAAGATGACTCAGATCCTTGCTTGGAGCAACCTTTGTGAATCCCTCATAAACTCCCCTCATAAGATCCTCTCTCTCTCCTAAGCTCTCTCTCTCTCTCTCAAGGTTCTCTCTAGAAAGGAAGGTGGCAAAAGATCTTTTTTGTTGAAAGAAAAAGATCTTAAATAGGAGGGCTAAAAAATTACCCTAAATCTCAACTGGTCGTCAAAGATCATCCAGGACGATCGGTCGATCATCCTATATGATCAATACAAAATCACATGTATCAGCCTAGGTGATCTGGTTTCTCATGATGATTAGTAGACAAAATTTATTCAGATAGTCCCATACGATTCTGCGATCGTCCGAGATGATTAGTGTATATCAAGAATTTCGTTCAGAAGATAGCTCGGGTCTTCCAGGGCAACTTACAATGAACGATCTCAGAATGACTTAATCGTCCATGATGATATCTATATCATCCTGTACGATTAGTTCAAAAATAATAATATCGTCCTGCACACAACTTGGGTCGTACAGCCAAAATATGCTAGACGATCTCAAAATAACTTGATCGTCCGGGATAATATCTCGATCGTCCCGTACGATTAGTTTAAAATCAGGAATATCATCCAGCATATTTCTTGAGTCGTTCAGGTGAAGTGCTCGAGACGGTCAGGATTTTTCATGTATCGGCCAAGATGATATTACGATCGTCCAGGATGATACACGTATCATCCAGGATGATCAGACCAAATCTCTAAAAATAAAAAATTGCCTAACTTAATCTGGCGTTTGAGAATTTCTGATTTGAGCATATTATCCTGTACGATGGGTATATCATCCAGGACGATCTGCTTAAACAAATCGACTTAACATGGTCGCTCTAATTAGGGTTTTTATTTTCACTGGATTGTCTAGGACGATATGAATATCATCTAGGATGATATGAATAAAATTTAAAATAGAAATTCTAACTCACTATAACTCTCCCCCTGAGTGTGTGTGTGTAAGGTTACTTTGTTAGGGGATCAATTACTTTACATTTGACTCAAGAAAAGGAAAAATTACATTTAAACACACGTGAACCCGATCTTGAGTTGGCTTGAATTGCATTTGATCTTTTGTACCTAAAATATTAGCCAATCAAAATAGAACACAAAAATGTTTATTTTCATCAAAATTATAATCCTTAAATCTAGGTTTGTAAAAATCTCCCCCTTTTTTATGATGACAAATATTTATTTAGTAGTTTCAAATCAAGCAGATTGCAGTAATTAAAGCACAGACAAGAGAAAATTTGTCATTATAAATTTTACTAATCATTGATAAAAAGTGACATTCAATATACAAAAGAACCTACTACAACACAAAAACAATAAAAGAAACTACTAGTACCACAAAAATAACTCCCCCTTTTGACATCACAAAAAGGAGAAAAAAAGACAAAACAACAACAAACTAAAACATCACAACACACCAAACTAATAGAGAGACGGATCCTGATTAGATGGAGGAGGTGGTGGTGGATGAAAGTAGCTGTGAATGGTGGTGAATTGCTCACCAAACCAGGCCATGTCCTGATCGTGCTGCTGTTGTTGGTAAGTCACAAATGAATTGAAGAGAGCAACATTAGTTGCATGCTGCTCCTCTTGTGCTGCCACGAAAGAGTTAAAGCGAGCCTCCCACTGGTCAAATCGCTGCACCAAGTGATCTAAGGGTGATGCTATATGGAGAGGAGCTGGTGCTATAGGTGCAGTTGGCTCAGGAGCAGCCTCCCCCTCTTTTCCCTCAACATCTGCTACGGGCTCCAGATGAAGTCTAGTATTGTGGAGAGTATGAAAAGAGCTGTTGGAAAAGAAGATAGGTGGGATTCTAGTTGGATCTGGATATTAAAAATTATTTTTTGTTTCAAGGGCATAGTGGATGAGATGTCCTAAAGCTAGATTGGGGCGTCTCCTGTGGCCCAGATCCCTAATGGTATTCAGTTGTTCAATATAGCAAAAAAGTAGATCAGTTGTATTAAAGTCACGATGGGACATGATGTAGTAGGTAGTTATGGAGAGCAAAGTAGTGATGTAGATGCGATCCCCAGCCTTAGGAATGATGGAGGAGCGAAGGACATATTGGATTATCCTAGCATCCCTGACTAGGGAGGAACAGGCCTGGTCGTGGTATTGGGTATTTGTGTTTCTAAGAAAGTGGTTGGGGACACTCCAATTAAAGTCAGGGTCAGATGCTAAAATATGAAGCTTATCGCCAAAAGTGGACAGTTGAAGAATATTAAGAAAGTCCTGGAGGGTTAATTCTACAGGTCATTGATTAACAAAGGACTAAAAGGCGGAGCAATCAGCGGTAATGCGAAGATTCATAAAGAAAACTCTAAGAAGTTCAGTACTGAAAGAAAAAGCAAGTGTAAGAATGAAGGTGAGGGATGTGTGAGTGAAAAGATCAAGTACCGGATAGACGAGGGTCTGTGGGTTCCCAATTTTGGAGATAGTGATCCTAGCATCAAGATATCTTTAAAAAGGCAGCTTGATCAGCTGTATCAGGAAAGCGGTGATCGGTAGTTCCCCGGGAGGAACTAGCACCCTGATGCCTAGATCATTTGCCACCAGCCATTAGAAGATGAGGGGATGAAGGTTTGAGGGAAGAACAGTGAAAAATGGTGAAGAAAATGAGTGTTTAAATAGAAATCATCCAAATCGTCTAGGACAATCACAGGATCATCCAGGTGAAAGTTCGATAGGGATGTTAAGCCCTGATGAACTAGTCCCGAGGCTAACCAAGAGGGGGGGTGAATTGGTTATTTAAAAAATTGACAGCAACAATGAAAATCTTTTCTATGATTTGTAGCAAAAAAAAATAAAACAATCAAACGAAAAGATAAACCATAATTTCACACAAGCAGTTAATCACAAAAAAATAAAAGTGCAGAAAGTAATCAGAATGAACACACTGGATTTTATAGTGGTTCGGTCAACTTGACCTACGTCCACTCCCGGAGCCTCCCCTCCGGGTATTGCACTAACTCAAAGTGTCTCTCCTTTTGCTCCCACAGCAAGGCGGAGAAGCCTGTACACAAACCTCCTTTCCACCACAAGGTGAGGCAGAGAACCCAACCTCCTTTTGCTTCCTCCTGAAGCAGGCAGAGAACCTCGGATCTTCTTGCCGACGATCCTCTCCCAAAGAACACCAACACGACGAAAGATGACGAGCGGAGAAGAAGACTCTGATCCTTACTTGGAGCAACCTTCATGAACCCCTCACGAACTCCCCCTCACAAGATCCTCTCTCTCTCTCCCAAATTATCTCTCTCTAGGGTTTCTCTGGAAAGGAAAGTGGCAAAAGATTTTTCTTGTTGAAAGAAAAATATCTTTTATAGGAGGGCTTAAAATTTGCCCTAAATCTCAACTGGTCGGCCAAGATCATCCAGGATGATCTATATATCGTCTTGTACGATCAGTTCAAAATCAGCTGTTTTAGCCTGGACGATCTGGCTCTTCTGGACGATCAATAGAAAAAATTGATCATATCGTCCCGTATGATCCTGCGATCGTCCGGGACGATTAGTGTAAATCAAGGAATATCGTCCAGAAGATAGTTCGGGTCATCCAGAGAAACTTGTGCTGGATGACTCAAAAATGACTTGATCGTCGAGGACGATTAGTTCAAAAAGTGCCCAAATCATCCTGAACATTGTTTGGGTAGTACAACTGAAATGAACTAGACGATCCAGATCATCCCGTACGATGTGATCGTATCAATTAACCATTGATTGCTTTCCTTAATTACCAGGTTAATTTAGGCATGATTACACTGGATCGTCCAGGACGATACACGTATCGTTCGAGACGATCAGACCAAATATCTTAAAATAAAAACTTGCGTAACTTGATCTGGTGATTGAAAATTTTTGATTTGAGCATATCGTCCCATACGATCCAATTATCGTCCAGGACGATCTGCTTAATCAGACACACTTAACTTTGTCACCCTAATTAGGATTTCTATTTTTACTTGATCGTCCAGGATGATATGAATATCGTCTAGGACGATCTGAACAAAAACTTGAACAGAAACTCTAATCCACTCAAGCTCTCCCCCTAAGTGTATGTGTGCAAGGTTACTTAGCTGGGGGATCCGTTACAGTACAATTGACTCAATAAAAAGAAAAACAGTACATTGGACACACTTGGACCTGATCTTGAGTTGGCTTGAGTTGCTCGTGATCTTTTATGCCTGAAACAGGTTAGCCAAGCAAAACACAATAGAAACGTGTTTATCATCATCAAAACCAGATTTGCAATAATCTCCCCCTTTTTGATGATGGCAAACATTTGTGTAGTAGTTTGAAAAATAAAATAACTAGGAGATCGAAAAACAATTTTTTTTTAATTTTCATTTAACAACCAAAGCAATACATGAAATACAACTATAAAAATATAACAAGAATAGAAACTACTATAACTGATAACTCCCCCTTTTGACATCACAAAATGGAGGAGGGAAATAGAAACACTGAAACATCAGTACAAGCAGAAAAGACAACAGCTACAAAACAGAAAACTAGAATGGAGGTTGATCCTGATCGGAAGGAGGAGGTGGCGGTGGTGGGTTGAAGTAACTGTGGATAGCGGCGAAGTGGGCTCCCATCCAGGCAATGTCCTGGTCATGCTGCTGTTGCTGCTGAGCAGCATAGTCAGTGAAATGCTGCAGGTCCTCAACGTGCTGCTGCTCCTGCGCAACAATATAGGAGTCGAATCTGGCCTCCCACTGATCGAAGCGCTGCACCAGATGGTCAAAAGGAGAGGCGATGCGAAGGGGAGCAGGTGCATCGGGTGCAGTAGGAACTGGAATAGCCTCTTCCTCCTCAACATCTGGGGTGGGCTCCAGATGTAGTCGGGTGTTGTGTAGGACATGGAATGAGTTGTTTGTGAAGAAGGAAGGAGGGACATTTGGAGGGACTGGATACTGCAGGTCATATTTGGTTTCTAAGGCATATGCAATGATATGACCTAAAGCTAGATTTGGGTGACGCCTATGACCCAGATTCCTAATAGTGGTGAGGTGCTCGATGTATCGGATAATAAGGTCAGTGGCATTAAACTCCCTGTGGGCCAAGATGTAGTATGTGGTCAAGGACAGTAACGGGGTGTGTGAATTCGATCCCCCGCCTTTGGAATGACGGAGGAACGATGGACGTGTTGAATGGTCTGTGTGTCCTTAAGAAGTGAAGGGCAAGCATTATCATGGTAGGGTGCATTCATAATGCGAAGGAAGTGATTGGCGACACTCTAATCATAGTCAGGGTCAGTTATAAGAGTGTGGAAATTATCGCCAGTGACAGAAAGTTGAAGAATGTTGTAAAAGTCTTGGGCAGTTAGTTCTACGGGACGTTGATTGACATACGAGCGAAGAGTGGAATAATCAGCAGAAATGCACAAATTTGCAAAGAAAACTTGAAGAAGTTCGAGACTAAACGGAAAGGCTAGTGTAAGGATGAAGGTGAGGGAGGTGTGTGTGAAAAGATTAAGAATAGGATACGTAAGGGTGCGGGGATTTACTATTTTTGATTGTGAGATCCCCACCTCACGATAGCGCTTGAAGGCAGCCTGATCGGCTGCATTTGGAAAGCGAGGATCAACATGCCCCTGGGAGAAACTCGCGCCCTTTTGTCTAGAACGTTTCCCGCCAGCCATGAGAAAGTAAAAGTGAGGGAGAGTGGAAGGAGAGGTGTGAAAAAAATCTTAAGAAATCGGCTGTTAAAATAGAATTTGGCCGGATCATCCCGTACGATCGCGATATCATCCAGGACGATATAAACATTTATGACGGTCAGGACGATTGGTCAAAAAGGCAGTCCGATCATCCAGGATGATCAGAGATCGTCCAGGATGATTAGACACAGGCGATCGTCCCGAGGAGTCAGGCCAGACGACCGTTGATGAAAAGTATCGTCCAGGACGATTAGGTGGATCATCCCAGACGATGTGCAATAAGTGTGACAGACGGGCCGAATTTGAATCGTCCAGCTGCTGACACGTGGATCGTTCAGGACGATAAGGTGGATCGTCCAGGACGATAATAAATAATTGGGTCAATCTCAGCCGTTTGATCAGAACAGGAAAATATGGATCATATCATCCAGGACGATGTAGGTATCATCCAAGATGATCACCAATAATTGGTGTTCCTTAGGAGTATGATCTGATTGGGGACGATTTTGAATGGATCGTCGAGTACGATGTTAGGATCGTCCAAGACGAAGAAGATCGTCCAGGACGATCTGTGGATCGTCTAGGATGATGTGAAGAAAATAGGAAAAAGATGGAGGATGGAGATAAACGATCAGGATCCAAAAAACACAACTATTAAAAAGAAAAAAAACAAAACCAAAGGAAATAAAACATGAAACGACAACACAAAAGCAACAATTTTTTTTATTTTTTTATCAAACTGCTCTAGTAAATCCAAAATTTTCCTTGATTTTAGATCCAAAACCCAATAAGAAGACAATTGACAACGCTGAAATCCAGAAAAAGTTGGAAAAATAAACTTTCGTAACTCCCACCTCGGGCACCTTATCGATGCACATCTCTTTCAAAACAAAAATCCAATTCAGAAGAAAAGAAATTAGATTCGGAAAGAGATCCTTTCAAGCCTCATTCCAAAAAAGTATTTGATATAATAGTGTTACAAAGTAAAAAATCAGAAATCAGGATTTTTAAACTCAAGCTTTTGAAAATATTAAGTGGCGCACAGATTAGACATTTAACGATATGACAGGGAAAAAATCTTGGTTTGGGCTCATTTTGTACCTCTTCTTCAATTTATTTAGCGCTTTGCGCATCTTTTGATTTTTGATATACTTTGTGTATCTTTTAGTTTGGCGACATTTCGCATCTTTTCAGCTTTGGGCTTATTTTGTGCCTCTTTTTCAATTTATTTGGCGCACTGCGCATCTTTTATAAGCTTTCTCCCTCTCAAAATCATTAAAGGATCTCAGCTGTAAAATTACCTTCCAGACATAGGAGATGCTCTCCACAATAAGGAGGAGTAATTCACAAAATAAAAGCCAGACGTCATATGATAGGTGCAATAACTTGGTTTAGAAAATTAAAATAATGACTCAAGACTTTGAAAGCACTATTGATATGAGGTAAATTACTGTAGGAAGATAAAATAAATCTCTATTTAAAAAACTAATGTTTTAACTTTGAAGAAGATTTTTATCCAAAAGAAACCATACACCAGTAAAGGAGTTAGAGGAAGAGAAACAATCATCAATATTTCTTCCCTTTAACAGATTCAGTGGAATCAATCACTGCTTACCAGCTTAAGAATAAAATCAAGGTAAAACTCTCAGTCAGAAATCCAGTTTATCAGAAGTAGCGAGCAGTGATCGGATTTTAAAAAATATAAAACAGTAAATAAAAGATATGAACTAGTAAATAAAACAGGTAAAAACTAAATCATATCAAAATAAATACTCAAATCAAACTGACACTAAGGCTAAAATAGAAAGCAGAAGAATAAAATAACAGAAAGCAAGTGATCAACACAAAAGCTAACTAACAAAAATAGAATAAAAATCAGAGAAGTCAGAAATCAGCAATCATCAGAATCAAGCATTTATATCAATCACCCCTAATCTGGTCCTCAAAATGCTGAATGAGTCAAAGGCCAGTGGTTTAGTGAATATGTCAGCCAGCTGATTTTTAGTTGCTACATGATGCAGCTCAATGTCCCCTTTCGTAACATGGTCTCTAATGAAGTGATGCCTTATATCAATGTGTTTAGTTCTAGAATATTGGATTGCATTCTTAGAAATGTATATGGCACTAGTATTATCACATAGAACAGACATTGTGCCCACAGGTAATCCTAAATCCAAGACTTGTTGCTTCAACCAAAGAACTTGGGCCACACAACTCCCTAAGGCAATGTACTCAGCTTCAGCAGTGGAAAGTGCAACTGAGTTCTATTTTCTACTGGACTAGGAGACTAAAGACTGTCCTATGAATTGACAAGTTTCAGAAGTGCTTTTTTATCCACCCTACACCCTGTAAAGTCAGAATCAGAATATCCAATAATCTCAAAAGAGGTGTTGTGCCTAGGGTACCAGATTCCTAGGTTTGGGGTCCCTAAAAGATATCTAAGAATTCTCTTAACAGCAGTCAGGTGGGACTCTTTAGGATCAGCCTGAAACCTAGCACAAAGACAGGCACTAAACATGATATCAGGTCAGCTAGTAGTCAGGTAAAGCAGTGATCCAATTATACCTCTATACTTCTTCTGATCAATAGATTTTCCACTTAAATCCTTATCCAACTGAACAGAGGAGCTCATGGGAGTGTTGATTGGCTTGGCTTTGTCCATTTCATATTTCTTCAAAATGTCCTTAGTCTATTTAGATTGATTGAGAAAGGTTCCATCATCCAATTACCTTATGCTAAACCCCAAAAAGTAGGACAATTCTCCCATCATACTCATCTCAAACTCCTTACTCATTATTTTAGAAAACTCATCACATAAAAATTTATCAGAAGATCCAAAAATGATATCATCAACATAGATCTGGACAATGAGTAAGTCATCCCCTATTCTCCTCAGAAAAAGGGTGGTGTCTACGCTCCCCTTAACAAACTCTCTTTCTAACAGGAATGTGCTAAGCCTCTCATACCAAGCTCTGGGTGCCTATTTCAATCCATATAAGGCCTTTTTTAATTTGTAAATATGATTTGGATATTGAGAACTCTCAAAGCCTGGGGGTTATTTTACAAAAATATCCTCTTTTATTACCCCATTTAAAAAGGCACTCTTGACATCCATTTGAAACAGTTTGAATCCCTTATAACAGGCAAAAGCTAGTAGCACTCTAATGGCTTCCAATCTAGCTACACGGGCAAAATTCTTCTCAAAATCAATTCATTCTATCTGATTATACCCCTTAGACACCAATCTTGCCTTATTTCTAACCACCACACCATAATCATTCATCTTATTCTTAAAGACCCACTTGGTTCCCACAATACTTTGATTTCTAAGTCTTTCTACTAACTCCTAAACATCATTCCTTACAAATTGATTCAATTCTTCCTGCATAGCTAAGATCCAAAACTCATCCGACAGGGCTTGATTGATGTTGGTGGGTTCAGTCATTGAGATAAAGGCAGAATAGTTTACTTCCTTCCTGAGTCCATGCCTAGTCCTGACACCTTCAGAAGGGTCTCCTAAGATGAGTTCTTTAGGATGACTCGAAGAGTATCTCCAATCTCTAGGAAGTGTGGTTTGAGGTTCTACCCTCTCCTCCAGATTTGCATTTCCAACCCCTTGGGTAATTTTTTCTACCTCTTCTTCTTCCTCAATTCTATTCACCTTAGGATCAAATTCATCAAACACCACATGAGTTGTCTCTTCCACCACCAAAGTCCTTTTATTGAATACCCTAAAGCATTTCCCCACACTAGAATAGCCTAAGAACACTCCTTCATCAGATTTGGGGTCAAACTTTCCTAAGGGTGATTTCCCGTTGTTCAGAATAAAACCTTACAGCCAAAGACATGGAGGTGGGACAGGTTTGGAGTTCTACCCTTAATGATCTCATAAGGTGTCTTGTTCAGTTTTGATCTCACATTCACCCTATTCATCACATAACAGGCAGTGTTCACCGCTTCAGCCCAAAAGTACTTTGGAAGTGAATACTCAGCAAGCATGGCTCTAGCAGCTTCCACTAAGGTCCTGTTCTTCCTTTCAGCTACCCCGTTCTGCTGAGGGGTCCTAAGAGCTAAAAAATTATGACTAATCCCTTGCTCCTCACAGAAACTTCTAAACTTCACATTTTCAAACTCTCCACCATGATCACTATGAATAGTCAAGATCTCACAGCCTAACTTCCTCTGAATCCAAGTGGAGAAGGACTTAAACTCATCAAATGACTCAGATTTGTGTGACAAGAATTTAATCCAAGTAAACCTCGAGTAGTCATCTACAATCACAAAACCATAGACTCTCCCCCCTAAGCTGGAAGTACTAATGGGTCCAAAGAGATCCATATGAAGGACTTCTAAAGGTCTAGAGGTGCTAATGTCCTTAACAGAGTGAAAGGAGGACTGGACTTGCTTCCCTAACTAACAGGCATCACACAGGTGGTCCTTAGTGAACTTAAGCTTGGGCACACCTCTAACTAAGTCCTTTTGAGTGACTCTCCTAAGGGTTTTCATACTAGCATTACACAATCTCCTATGCCACAACCAAGACTCATCAGCAGCAGTTTTTAAGTAAATTGAATTTTTAGTTTTAATGCAACTTACATCCAGCTTGTAGACGTTGTTGATCCTTTATCCCTGTAAAACAATTTTATCATTTAAGCTTAAAATACAGTAAGTGGGAAGGCATTTGATGCTGTATCCTTTGTCACAAAGTTGACTGATGCTCAGCAAGTTATGTTTTAGTCCATCTACAAGAAAAATATTATCAATCATAAAATACTTTGAATCACCAATTATACCTGAGCCTACCACCCTCCTGGTGGTGTTATCTCCAAGTGTAATCTTGCCTCCAGCCCTGGCCTCCAGCAAAATAAACTGATTTGCATCTCCAGTCATGTGTCTAGAACATCCGCTGTCTAGGTACCACATGCTCTCATGAGGTCTTCTGTGAGAGCACACCTATAAAATCATCAAATGTTAGTCTTAGGAACCCAAACAGGTTTGGATTCCTTCTTATGAAAAGAAGAATGTAATGCATGCGTGCTGTGCTGTGAAACAGGTAGTTTGGGCCTCTACACCCAATATGTACTATGGTGAACCATGCAGGTGTGGGAAATGTGTCCTAACATGCCACATGAATAACATCTAACACCAGGAAAATGGTTTACTAATCTACGTGAGTGATAGTGCCTCTTCCTAGGTTTATACAAAACATACTTTGATGATTTTAAATCTGAATCTACAAAAGGTGGAGGTGCATAAAACTGTGCAAAAGTAGGAGGTGTTTGGTTTTTCTCAAAAGCACTGATTTTCACTTTCAAAAATTTATTCTCTTTATTTAAACTTGTAATTTCAAATTTTAAAGCACCATTGCTACTTTCTACTTCACATGCCATGGTATCTAATTCTTTAAAAGCTCTCTCCAAATCAACATGAGTGGTTTTCAATGAATCATGCACAGTAACTAAATCAGAATATTTTTTATTCAATTCATCAAACTCATCAAGTAAAGACATGTAATTGGTGTCAAGTGTGGAATGATCTTTAACTACAGAATCATGCTCTTTTTGTAAAGTCAAATAATCCAGTTTCAAACTAGCATGGGTTTTCTTAAGCTTCCTATACGATGCATGAATTTTTTCAGATACTTCAAGTAATTGATCGCAAGTAAGCTCACATACCTCTTCCTGGTCTGACTGACTAGGGTGATCATCAGCCATCAGACACAAATTTATTTCCTCCTCTTCAGTTTCAGTCTCAGAGGAGTTGGATGCAGAGTCTGCCTAGAACGTCTTCTGAATCCGCTTCTTATCCTTTCTGAACTTGTGTTTCTCCTCACCCTTCTCCTTGCTTGGATGAGCTTTAAGTGTAGGATAATTAGCCTTAATGTGTCCAGGCTTCCTGCATTCAAAACAGATAGTATCAGATGAACCCTTAAAATTTTTGTTGGACTTACCCTTGTTTCACTTCTGAAAGTTCTTGTGTTTCTTCCTTAGAAAGCTTTTGAATTGCTTTGTGATCAAGGCCATGTCATCGCTATCAAACCCAGAAGAGCAAGAATCACTATCGTTGGCCTTCAGTGCCACTATTTTCTCCTTCTTCCTCTCACCTGCATCAAGCTGTCTTTGGTTCACCCCTTGCTCGTAAGCAATGAGTGATCCAAGTAAGCTATCAATAGAGTAAGTATTTAAATCTTTAGATTCAGTGATTGCAGTTATCTTAGCATCATATGAAGAAGGCAAACATCTAAGTATTTTGTTCACTCTTTCGTAGTTTGTAAGTTCTCTACCTAAGGCATGCAAAGAAGTGACGATTTGAGTGAATCTTATATACATTTCAGAAATGGTTTCAGTAGGTTTCATGCGAAACAGTTCATAGTCATACAACAAAATATTTAATCTAGACTGTTTGACTTTAGTTGTACCTTCATACGTGATGCACAATCTATCCCAGATTTCCTTACCAGTTGTACACGTAGATACACGTATATAATCCTCAAATTTTAAAGCACAGAAAAAACAATTCAAATATTTGGCATTCAATTGTGCTAAATCATGATCATCAAAAGTCCAATCAGTAAAGGGTAGTTCAGTTTTCACAGTGTTAACCAATCTAAAAGGTGGTTCGTATCCATCCTTAACTAGCATCTACATGCGATAATCAATTGATTGAAGAAAAGTGGACATGCGAGTTTTCCAAAAATCAAAAGGAATATTATCAAACAATGACGGTCATATGATTGAATAACCCTCAGCAGTATTATGATTACCAAAGTTAGCCATGGATCAAATTCAAAAGTTTTTAAACTTAAATTTTAAATCCCGCTCTGATACCACTTGAAAGTTCGATAGGAATGTTAAGCCCTAATGAACTAGTCCCGAGGCTAACCAAGAGGGGGGGTGAATTGGTTATTTAAAAAATTGATAGCAATAATGAAAATATTTTCTATGATTTACAGCAAAAACAAATAAAACAATCAAATGAAAAGATCAACCAAAATTTCACCCAAGCAGTTAATCACAGAAAAATAAAAGTACAGAAAGTAATCAGAATGAACACACCAGATTTTATAGTGGTTCAGTCAACTTGACCTACGTCCACTCCTCGAAGCCTCCCCTCCGGGTATTGCACTAACTCAAAGTGTCTCTCCTTTTGCTCCCACAGTAAGGCGGAGAAGCCTGTACAAGAACCTTCTTTCCACCACACGGTGAGGCAGAGAACCCAACCTCCTTTTGCTTCCACCTGAAGCAGGCAGAGGACCTTGGATCTTCTTACCGACGATCCTCTCCAAAAGAACACCAACACAACGAAAGACGACGAGCGAAGAAGAAGACTCTGATCCTTGCTTGGAGAAACCTTCGTGAACCCCTCACGAACTCCCCCTCACAAGATCCTCTCTCTCTCTCTCCCAAACTCTCTCTCTCTCTCTAGGGTTTCTTTGGAAAGGAAAGTGGTAAAAGATTTTTCTTGTTGAAAGAAAAATATCTTTTATAGGAGGGCTCAAAATTTTCCCTAAATCTCAACTGGTCGGCCAAGATCGTCCAGGACGATCTATATATAATCCTGTACGATCAGTTCAAAATCAGTTGTTTCAGCCTGGACGATCTGGCTCTTCTGGACGATCAGTAGAAGAAATTGGATCATATCGTCCCGTACAATCCTGCGATCGTCTGGGACGATTAGTGTAAATCGAGGAATATCGTCCAGAAGATAGTTCGAGTCATCCAGAGAAATTTGTGTTGGACGACTCAAAAATGACTTGATCGTCCAGGACGATAAGTATATCGTCCCGGACGATTAGTTCAAAAAGTGCCCAAATCATCCTGAACACAGTTCGGGTAGTACAGCTGAAATGAACTAGACGATCCAGATCGTCCCGTACGATGTGATCGTATCAATTAACCATTGATTACTTTCCTTAATTACCAGGTTAATTTTGGCATGATTGCACTGAATCATCCAGGACGATACACGTATCGTCCGGGATGATCAGACCAAACATCTTAAATAAAAACTTGCCTAACTTGATCTGGCGGCTGAAAATTTCTGATTTGAGCATATCGTCCTGTACGATCCAATTATCATCCAGGATGATCTGCTTAATCAGACACACTTAACTTTGTCGCCCTAATTAGGGTTTCTATTTTTACTTGATCGTCCAGGACGATGTGAATATCGTCTAGGACGATTTGAACAAAAACTTGAACAGAAACTCTAATCCACTCAAGCTCTCCCCCTGAGTGTGTGTGTGCAAGGTTACTTAGCTGGGGGATCAGTTACATTATAATTGACTCAATAAAAAGAAAAATAGTATATTGGACACACTTAGACCCGATCTTGAGTTGGCTTGAGTTGCTCATGATCTTTTGTGCCTGAAATGGGTTAGCCAAGCAAAACATAATAGAAACATGTTTGTCATCATCAAAACCAGATTTGCAACACCAGGATAATAGGAGCAATTATGACGTTAAGGACGATTGGTCAAAAAGGTGGTCAGATTGTCCAGGACGATCAGATATCATCTAGGATGATTAGACACAGACGATCATCCCGAAGAGATAGGATGAACGACTTTTGACTAAAGGTATCATCCAAGATGATTAGGTGGATCATCTAGGATGATAGGAAATAAATGAATCAGACGGGCCGAAGTTAAATCGTCCAACTTCTGTCACGTGGATCGTCCAGGACGATGAGGTGAATCATCCAGGATGATCACCAATAATTGGTGCATACCAGCCATTGGATCATGGTGGGGATGATTTGAATGGATCGTCTAGAACGATGTATAGATCGTCCAGGATGATGTCTAATCAGCCAGGATGATATAGGGATCAGCCAGGACGATGTGAAGAAAAAAGTGAAAAAGATGAAGGATGGAGAGGAAAGATCAGGGATCCCAAAAACACACAAAAAAAGAAAAATCAAAATAAAATCAAACAAAAAATAGAAATGAGAAAATAAAAGTAAAATAACGATTTTTTTTTTGAATCAATCAGCTCCAGTGAAATATAATTTTTCTTGATTTTTAATTCAAAAGCCAATAAGAAGAAAATCAACCACACTGAAATCCAAAAAAAGTTGAAAAATCAACTTTCATAACTTCTGCCTCGGACACCTTACAAGTTCAAGTTCCTTTCAAACAAAAGTCTAATTCAGAAGAAAAGAAATTAGATTTGAAAAGAGATCCTTTCAAGCCTGTTCTAGGAAAATATCTAATATAATAGTATTACAAAGTAAGGAATCTAAAATTATGATTTTTCATCTCAAGCTTTTGAAAATATTAAGTGGCGCATGAATTTTTCTAAGAAATTTAAAGATCTGAAAGGGAAGAAAGCTTGTTTCTTTGTGGGCTCATTTTGTGCCTCTTTTTCAATTTGTTTAGCGTACTTTGCGCATCTTTTGATTTTTGATATACTTTGTGTATCTTTCTAATTTGGCAACATTGCGCATCTTTTCAGCTTTGAGCATATTTTGTGTCTCTTTTTTTTGCGCTCTTTGCGCATCTTTTACAAGCTTGCTTTCTTTCATAATCGTTAAAGAATCTCGGTTGTGAAATTACCTGCCAGACATAAGAGAGGAAAAAACTCACTCTCTATAATAAGGAGGAGTAATTCACATAACAAATATTATATATCATATGATAAGTGCAATCACCTGATTTAGAAAAATATAATAATGATCCAAAACTTTGAAAATACTATTCATATGAGGTAGATTACTGTAGGAAGATAAAATAGATCTCTATTTCAAAAACTAACTTTTTAATTTTGAAGAAGATTTTTATCCAAAAGAAACAATACACCATTAAAGAAGTTAGAGAAAGAGAAACAATCATTAATGTTTCTTCCCTTTAACAGATTCAGAAGAGTCAATCACTACTTACAAGCTTCCAAACAAAAATAAGGCAAAACTCTAAGTCAGAAATCTAGTTTATCAGCAGTAGTGAGCAGTGATCTGATTTATAAGAAAAGCAGTAAATTAAGAACAGGTAAAAAATCGCATCAAAATAAATACTCAAATAAGAAAAATAACAATAATAAAAAGAAAATTAGTAGAGAATAAAAATAAATAGGAAACAAATAATCAAATAAATATAAAAAAACTAACAAAAACAAAATAAAAGCAAAAAAATTAGAAATCATCAGTCATCATAATCATGCATTTATGTCAATCACACCCAATCTAGTCCTCAAAATGCTGAATAAATCAAAGGCCAGTAGTTTAGTAAAGATGTCAGCTAGTTGATTTTCAGTTGTTATATGATGTAGCTCAATATCCTCTTTTGTAACATGGTCCCTAATGAAGTGATGCCTTATATCAATATGTTTAGTTCTTGAATGTTGGATATGATTCTTAGAAATGCAGATGGCACTAGTGTTATCACATAGAACTGAAATTATGCCAACAGGTAATCCTAAATCCAAAACTTGTTACTTCAACCAAAGGACTTGGGCCACATAACTTCCTAAGGCAATGTACTCAGCTTCAACAGTGAAAAGTGCAACTGAGTTTTATTTTCTACTGAACCAGGAGACTAAAGACTCTCCTATAAATTGGTAAGTTCCAGAAGTGCTCTTTCTATCCACCCTACATCCTACAAAATTAGAATCAGAATATCCAATAATCTAAAAAGAAGTGTTGTGCATATGATACCAAATCCCTAGGTTTGGGGTCCCTAAGAGATATCTAAGGATTCTCTTAACTACAGTTAGGTGGGATTCCTTAGGATCAACTTAAAATCTAGCACAAAGACAAACACTAAATATAATATCAGGTCTGCTAGCAGTCAGGTAAAGCAGTGATCCAATTATTCCTCTAAACTTCTTCTGATCAACAGAATTTCTAATTGAATCCTTATCTAACTGAATAGTGGAACTCATGGGAGTGTTGATTAGCTTAGCTTTGTTCATTTCATATTTCTTCAAGATGTCCTTAGTGTATTTTTATTGATTCAGAAAGGTTCCATCATCCATTTGCCTTATACTAAACCCCAAAAAAGTAGGACAATTCTCCCATCATACTCATCTCAAACTCCTTACTAATTATTTTAGAAAAATCATCACATAGGTTTTTATCAGAAGATCTAAAAGGTATATCATCAACATAGATCTAGACAAATAGTAAATCATCTCCTACTTTCCTCAGAAAAAGGGAGGTGTCTACGCTCCTCTTAACAAACTCTCTTTCTAATAGAAATGTGCTAAGCCTCTCATACCAAGCTCTGGGTGCCGTTTCAATCCATATAAGGCCTTTTTTTAATTTATAAACATGATTAGGATATTGTGAACTCTCAAAACATGGGGGTTACTCAACAAAGACATCTTCCTTTATTACTCCATTCTAAAAGGCACCATGGACATCCATTTGAAAAATCTTAAATCCCTTATAATAGGTAAAGGCTAGTAGCACTCTAATGGCTTCCAATCTAGCTACAGGGACAAAGGTCTCCTCAAAATCAATCCCTTCTATTTGATTTACCCGTTAACCACCAATCTAGCCTTATTCCTAACTACCACACCAGAATCATTCATCTTATTCTTAAAGACATCTTCCTTTATTACTCCATTCTAAAAGGCACCATGGACATCCATTTGAAAAATCTTAAATCCCTTATAAAAGGTAAATGCTAGTAGCACTCTAATGGCTTCCAATCTTGCTACAGGGGCAAAGGTCTCCTCAAAATCAATCCCTTATATTTGATTTTACCCCTTAGCCACCAATCTAGCCTTATTCCTAACTACCACACCAGAATCATTCATCTTATTCTTAAAGACCCATTTGGTTCCCACTACACTTTAATTCTTAGGTCTTTCTACTAACTCCTAAACATCATTCCTTACAAATTGATTCAATTCCTCTTATATGGCTAAGATCTAATATTCATCAAAAAGGGTTTGATTGATGTCGGTGGGTTTAGACATTGAGATAAAGGCAGAATGGTTTACTTCCTTCCTAAGTCCATGCCTAGTTCTAACACCTTCAGAAGGGTATCCTAAGATCAGTTCTTTAGGATAACTCAAAGCATATCTCCAATCTCTAGGCAAAGTGTTTTGAGGTTCTACCCTTTCCTCCAGATTTGCATTTTTAACTCCTTGGTTAATCTCTCCTACATCTTCTTCCTCCTCAACTCTAGTCTCCTTAGGATTAGATTCATTAAACACCACATGAGTTATCTCCTCCACCACCAAAGTCCTCTTATTAAACACCCTAAAGGATTTCCCCATACTAGAATAGCCTAAGAATACTCCTTCATCAAATTTGTGGTCAAATTTTCCTAAGGATGATTTCCCATTATTGTGAATGAAAACCTTACAGCCAAAGACATGGAGGTGGGACAGGTTTGGAGTTCTACCCTTAATGATTTCATGGGGTGTCTTATTCAGTTTGGATCTAACATTCACCCTATTTAACACATAATAGGTTTTGTTCATCGCTTCTACCCAAAAGTATTTTGGAAGTCAATACTCACTAAGCATGGCTCTAGTGGCTTCCACCAAGGTCCTATTTTTCTTCAGCTATCCCATTCTGTTGAGGGGTCCTAGGAGCTAAAAAGTTGTGGATAATCCCTTGATCCTCATAGAAAATTCCAAATTTCTCATTTTTAAACTCCCCACCATGATCACTATGGATGGTCACAATCTCACAGCCTAACTTCTTTTGAATCCAAGTGGAGAAAGATTTAAATTCATCAAATGACTCAGATTTATGTGACATAAATCTAATCCAAGTGAACCACGAGTAATCATCAATAATCACAAATCCATAAACTTTCCCTCCTAAGCTGGCAGCGCTAATGGGTCCAAAGAGATCCATGTGAAGGACTTCTAAAGGTCTAGAGGTGCTGATGTCCTTAATGGAGTGGAAAGAGGATTAGACTTGCTTTCCTAATTGACAGGCATCACACAGGTGGTCCTTAGTGAACTTAAACTTAGGGACACCTCTAACTAAGTCCTTTTGGGTGACTCTTCTAAGGTTTTTTATACTGGCATGACATAACCTCATATGTCATAGCCAAGACTCATCAGCAGCAGTTTTTAAGCAAATTGAAACATCAGCTTTAAAGCAGCTTACATCCAGCATGTAGACATTATTGATCCTTTTTTTCTACAAAATAATTTTGTTATTTATGCTTATAATGCAGTAAGTTGGTAGGAACTTTATGTTGTATCCTTTGTCACAGAGTTGACTAATGCTGAGCAAGTTGTGTTTCAGTCCATCTACAAGCAAAGTATTATCAATAATAAAATTTTTTGAATCACCAATTATACCTGCTCCTACCACCCTCCTAGTTGTGTTATCTCCAAGTGTAACCTTGCCTCCTGATCTGGTCTCCAGCAAAATAAATTGATTTTCATCTCCATTCATGAGCCTTGAACGTCTACTGTCTAGGTACCACATGCTCTCATAAGGACTTTTGTGAGAGCACACCTACAAAATCATCAAATATCAGATTTAGGAACCCAAATAAGTTTGGGCTCCTTCTTATGAAAAGAAAAATATAATGCATGTGTACTGTGCTGTGAAACATGCAATTTGGGCCTCCACACCCAATATGTACTACGGTAAATAGTGTATGTGTCAGAGATATGTCCTAGCATGCCACAAAAAAATATCTAACGCCAGGAAAATGGTTAACTAATCTATATGGGTGATAGTGCCTCTTTCTAGGTTTGAATGAAACATGATGATTTTGAATGAGATTCTTTAAAAGTTGGAGGTGTATAAAATTGTGCAAAAGTAGGAGGTGTTTCATTATTCTCATATGCACTAATTTTTACACTTAAAAATTCATTTTCTTTCTTGAGACTTACAATTTCAAATTTTAAATAATGCTTATCACTGTCTAAATCAGATGCATGAGATTCTAATTTCTTAAATGCAGCTTCTAATTCAACATGCAATGCTTTTAATGAATCATGCTCAGTAATCAAATCAGAATACTTTTTATTCAACTCATCAAATTCATTAAGTAATGACATGTGATTGCTATCAAGTGTAGAATGATCTTTAATCAAAATTTCATGCTCTTTTTATAAATTCAAAAATTCTAATTTCAAGCTAGCATGAGCTTTCTTAAGCTTCCTATATGATGAATGGATTTTTTCAGAAATATCAAGCAGTTGATCGTAAGTCAGTTCACATACCTCTTCTTGGTCGGACTGACCAAGATGCTCACCAAACATCAAATATAAGTTTGTAAATTTCTCTTCAGCTCCAATCTCAGAGGAGTCGGATACAGAATCCGCCCAGAAAGCCTTTTAAATCCTTTTCTTGTCCTTCATAAACTTGGGTTTCTCTTCACCCTTCCCCTTGCTTGGGGTGAGCCTTAAGTGTAGGACAATCAGCTTTTATATGCCCTGGCTTCCTGTATTCAAAATAAACTGTATGAGAAGAACCTTTAAAATTCTTACTATTCTTACCTTTGTTCCACTTCTGATAGTTCTTATGCTTCTTCCTCAGAAAGCTTTTGAATTCCCTAGTGATTAAGGAAACATCATCATCATCAGATCATGAAGAGCTAAAATCAGAATCACTTAGGGCTATAGTCTTCTATTTCTTCTTCTCACTTACATCAAGATATCTTTGGTTCACCCCTTGCTCTTAAGCAATGAGTGATCCAAGTAAGTTATCAATAGAATAGGTATTCAAATCTTAAGATTCAGTAATTGCAGTTATCTTAGCATCATAAGAAGAAGGAAAACATCTCATAATTTTGTTCACTTTTTCATAGTTAGTGAGTTCTCTTCCTAAAGCATATAGAGAGGTGATAATTTGAGTAAACCTAGTATACATTTTAGAAATTGATTCACTAGGTTTCATGCAAAAGAGTTCGTAGTCGTGAAGCAAGATGTTCAATCTAGATTGCTTAACTTTAGATGTACCTTCATAAGCAATGCATAGTCTATCCCATATTTCTTTACCAGTAGTGCAAGTAGAGACATGCATATAATCCTTAGATTTCAAAGCACAGAAAAAATAGTTCAAGCACTTTGCATTCAGTTGGACTAAGTCCCGATCATCAAAAGTCTATTCAATAAAAGGCAGTTTAATTTTTACATTATTAACAAGTCTAAAAGGTGCTTCATAGCCATATTTAACAAGCATCCACATACGATAATCTATATATTATAAAAAGGTGGACATGCGCTTTTTTCAAAAATCAAAAGTTATGTTATCAAACAATGGTGGTCGTGTAATTGAAGAACCTTCAACAGTATTACGATTACCAAAGTTAGCCATGGATCAAAATTCAAAAATTTTTAAACTTAATTTTTGAATCCCGCTCTGATACCACATGAGAGTTTGTTAGGGATGTTAAGCCCTTATGAACTAGTCCTGAGGCTAACTAAGACGGGGGTGAATTGGTTATTTTAAAAATTTATGAGCAAAAATGATTTAGAAAAATCTTTTGAATATTTTTAAAGAATAATTATAATTTTGCGATGATCTACAGATGTTCAATAATATCAAAATAATAATCACAATCACACGATCATCAACAGGAAAAAAAATATGGAAGATAATCAGAAAAAACACACCAAATTTTATAGTGGTTCGATCAACTTGACCTACGTCCACTCCCGGAGCCTCCCCTCCGGGTATTGCACTAACACTAAGTGACTCTCCTTCTGCTCCCACAGTAAGGTGGAGAAGCCTATACAAAACTCCTTTCCACCAACCCGGTGAGACAGAGAACCTGGACTCCTTTCTCTTCCTCCTGAAGCAAGCAGAGAACCTGGACTCCTTTCACTTCCTCCTGAAGCAGGAAGAGAACCTGGATCTTCTTGCGGATGATCCTACCACGGAGACACCTACAAGACAAGAGATGATGATCGGAGAAGATGACTCAGATCCTTGCTTGGAGCAACCTTTGTGCATCCCTCACAAACTCTCCCTCACAAGATCCTCTTTCTCTCTCCCAAGCTCTCTCTCTCTCTCAAGGTTCTCTCTGGAAAGGAAGGTGGCAAAAGATCTTTCTTGTTGAAAGAAAAAGATCTTAAATAGGAGGGCTAAAAAATTACCCTAAATCTCAACTGGTCATCAAAGATCATCCAGGACGATCAGTCGAACATCCTGTATGATCAGTACAAAATCATATGTATCATCCTGGACGATCTAGTTTCTCTGGACGATTAGTACACAAAATTTATTTAGATCATCTCGTACGATTCTGTGATTGTCCGGGATGATTAGTGTAAATCAGGAATTTCATCCAGAAGACTGCTCGGGTCATCTACGGTAACTTACGCTGGACGATCTCAAAATGACTTATTCTTCTAGGACGATATCATCCTGCACACAGCTCAGGTCGTACAGCCAAAACATGCTGGTCGATCTAAAAATGACTTCATCATTCGGGATGATATCTGGATCGTCCCATACGATTAGTTCAAAATCAGGAATATCGTCCAGCACATTTCTCGGGTCGTGCAGGTGAAGTGCTCTAGACGGTCAGTATTTTATATGTATCGTCTAGGATGATATTGCGATCGTCTAGGATGATATGATCGTATCAATCAAATATTAATTACTTTCCTTAATCACCAGACTAATTTAGGCATGATTGTAAAGGATCATCCAGGATGATATACATATCATCCGGGATGATCAGACCAAATCTTTAAAAATAAAAACTTGCCTTACTTAATCTGGCGGCTGAGAATTTTAGATTTGAGTCTATCATCCAGTATGATGGGTATATCATCCAGGATGATCTGCTTAATCAAATTGACTTAACATGGTCACCCTAATTAGGGTTTTTATTTTCACTGGATTGTCAAGGATGATATGAATATTGTCTAGGTTGATATGAATAAAATTTGAAACATAAACTTTAACTCACTAAAACTCTCCCCCTGAGTGTGTGTGAGCAAGGTTACTTAGTTAGGAGATCAATTATATTTTATTTGACTCAAGAAAGAGAAAAAATATATTTAAACACACATGGACCTAATCTTAAGTTGGATTGAATTGCATTTGATCTTTTGTACCTGAAATATTAGCCAATTAAAATAGAACACAGAAATATTTATTATCATCAAAATTATAATCCTTAAATCTTGGTTTGCAACATATTGTTGCTCTAGGGTTCAGTTAATATGAATAAAAATCTTATTATGCCTCACTCAAGCGATATAAAAATAAGATTGATATCAGCTCGGGCTATTGTAAGATTTAGAGGTCAGGAAAGTTTAATAGATGACGCCCCATCAAAGTATATATCCCAAAATGGTAGTTTTTCATTCTCCTTGACCTACATGATTTGTTCATCGGGCAATCATCATTGAGTAAGAAATTTGTTGAGATAGGATGTGCAGTGAGAAAATATGTTAAGGCTTATCCCTTTACCGCCTTCTGTGTCATATACATGATATTAAACTACAGTAGTATTACTGCCCACCGGGCTAGGTGACTTGTCAATGCTGGCATTGTCATCAAGAACTTTAGCAGATCGATCTTTGATATCAACATAATTTTGTAAGACAATATATAATGGTAGAGTTTCTGGACTGCAATAATCAATGCCAAATAATGCTTCTTAATTAGAGAATAACATATTTCTGCTCCAATCAGCCTCTAATTAATATAGTAGAGTGTATTGCCTTTTTTATTCTTCATTATGCTAGGCTAATAATGCTCCAAGGGACTCTTCTAATGCTGATGTGTACAGTATGAGAGGCTTCCCCGGAATTGACACTGCAAGAATAGGTGGATTCAACAGATATATTTTAATACTACTGAATGCTTCCTTACATTCTTCATCCCTTTTGAAGCATACATCTTTCTTTATTAACTTTAAAAATGGTTGGCACCTACCCATCATATTTGATATGAATGGCCGAAAGAAAGCCAATTGCCCTTGCAAGGAGTAGAGTTGATAGAGGTTCTTTGGCTTTGGTATCTCCATAATTGCTTTGATCCTATTGGGGTCAACTTTGATGCCTTGATGTCAAATGACATACCCTATGAATTTCTTAGATGAGACACCGAAGGCGCATTTGAGAGGGTTCATCTTTAGATCAAATTTTTTGATCCTCTTAAATACGATCCTTTGGTCATTTAAGTAATATTTTTGGCCTAGGCTTTTGATGACGAGATCATCTACATAGCACTCAACCTTTTGGTGTATTAACTCATCAAAAATGCGTGTCATTGCCCATTGGTAAGTGGCACCAGCATTCTTCAGGCCAAAGGGTATGATAGTATAGGAAAATTACTAATGGGCATTATGAATGACGTGCGATTCTCATCTTCAAGTGCCATTTTAATCTAGTTGTAGCCTGACATTCCATCCATAAAAGAGAACATATCATAGTTGGAAGTGTTATCTACTAAGAGTTCTGGCACTGAAAGCAAAAAATCATCTTTTAGACACGCCTTATTGAGGTCAGGGAAATCGATACGGATATGGATCTGACCGATCTTCTTCTTGACAGGGATGATATTGGTGAACCAGTTGGTATATTTTTCTTCATAAATGAAGCTTGCTTCTATAAGCTTCTTCGTCTCTGCAATCACTTGTTCTTCAATCTCCAATCTCATTCTTCTTAGAGCTTATTTGATAGGTGTTACGTCTGGTTTAATTACCAATCTATGAACTGCTACATCAAGCTATAAGCTGGGCATCTCAGCATATGTCCAAGCAAAATAATCTTTGAATTCACAAAGGAGCTTTTTTATTTCCTCCATTTTCTGTTTAGGCAAAAGGGCACTGATGAAGGTCGGGCAAGGATCTTTCTCAGTTTGAGAGAATAAGTTGAAAAATGATGGGATTTCTTAGAGGATTCTTCAAGGTGTCAACCTTCGAGAATATTATTTGTAGGGGTCATCTTTGGGACCCAATTTTGATGAATTTCTTTAATGACAGATCTCTAGGGGAACATAATAGATGTCACACCACTCTTTTGTATATATATTTTTTCTCTAAAGATTTTGGTCTCTATATTTATTTTCCCTTATGTCGGGACCTTTCGGCTATGAATTCTTAAATATGAGTCCAAGTGTCACAGCTCGATGCTCACCATATAAAGTTTAGTATTATCATTATTATTTTTTTGCTACTACTAAAGCACATAGATGACTAGCCAAAGATGGAAAGAGAAACCAAACCCCAGTGGAGTCGCTAGAAACCTGTAGGCTCCAAAAATTTGGCCCCGACCTCCCCATTACTTTTTGGGGGAGCTTTAATGGATTAAGTTCCAGGATAAATTTTGGGAAAGTAGATTGGGATTGTAGATAAGACACCAACTAAAGATTTCATCCTCATTTTGAGTGGACTTTAGATCTGAGTTCCAGTTTCCTATAGGCATAAGCCCCTATATTTATTTACCCCTCTTGATAATGAGAGAAAACTTTCAATTAAGGCTAGTCATTAATTAGATACGTAAAGATATGTGTTATCCGACATATAGTAGCAGTATAAGTATTTGGAATTTGGAGATTTTGGATTTTTAAAATTTAAAATTTCACCATCTTGTACTTAAAGCAGATGGTGGGGGAACGGATGATGGACCCGATTAAGATTCCATGGTTCCATCATCCTGGGCCATTGTGGTCCCTAGTCTACTTAGTCAGAGGAGGTAGTTGACCCAACCTGATGGAAGGATCCTTATCGGCAGCCATGGGTTGCGTCGTTCAAGGGAACCTTATGGACCTAGGCTGGATTTTTGTCTAAGGGGATAAATTTGAATCCACCTTAGCTAATAGAGAGCTTTGTGCCATATCAATTATATTCTATTGATTCATATTTCAAGAATTTGATGCCATTGGAGAGCTTACGGGCTCTAGCCATAACCATAATTTAGTGGTGGCATTTGGCGGTAAACCACTCAATTCAGAGGGCCCCGATCATAACCATTTATCTGCGGTGCCATTTAGCAGCAAAACTATCAGTTAGAGGACATATGTTATGTCCTTATTGGCAGGAGATGGTTTGAGAATAAATCTTAATGATATTCTTGACAAGACATTAACTCTTTGTGAGCTAAAATAATTTTTAAATTTGTCCACCTCGGCAAACTGTTACGGAGGATGGATAGATTTTTCTTTAAGTGTTTAAGTTGAATTTCAATTTTAAACATTTGGAATTTTGGGATTTTTGGGTTTTGTATTGGGTAATTGGGCGGTATTTTAAATATTAGAATTAACCCCTTTGGTTGAGATCTGTATTCAACACGACCATCATTAGGGTATCTATAGGGAATTGCATTTTATTGACTGGACCCAGTCAACTCTATTAGCCACCGATAGAGGATCGGGTTCCAGTTGGTTGTATGTATTTGTTAGTGAATTTTCCCTCATATAGACCTTGAAGGCCTAATATGAATATTTAAAATAAATATCTCAGTCAACAGCGTGACAATATATTTATTTAATAGTTTGAGCCATGTCAACTTCTACTGACCTATATAGAAGGATTGGGTTCAAACTTGACTTCATTTATTGACCCACATAACATCCCTAGACATCACGTGTGTTCCCATACCATGCTCACTGGGTCCCATATTGGTGTACAATTGTATATACACTTTTGTGTATTTATGTATACATATTATAGTGCACATGTGGGGAGATTTTAAAATATTTGTTATTGCTCTGCTATGCAGGTAACTATCATTTGAATGTATCATTCTATTTGCAAGCTCGTACACGACTTCAATCCACTTATAGGGATGTTGCGGATCCGGTGGCGCAGCGTTGCACTATTATCATTTGCTCATTTTATACAGATAGACTGTAGTGCACTACTTGTCGCTTTCTGCAAGTAGATCATTGTACACTAACGAATCTCCTGATATTGCTCGTAGGAGCTTGCTCTTGCTGCAATTCTTTCTTATCTGCTTGTAGACAACATGTTGGATATGAAATAGGTCACTTACGGTGACCCATAAGCATTTACATTTATCGTCGATCGGTCATCTTTTTCTTATGAGGGATCTCTACATTTGGCTGTCATTATATAGTTGTTGACCATAAGGGTGTTGCAATAGTTCATAAGTGCCTTGTGTACTACAAACACACTGCCTTTGGTTATAACAACTTGTAAATACCTCGTAGGCATTGCATGTATACTACCCTTGTATGTAGATGATATGTTGTATGTATATCTACATCCATAGAATGTCGGTCATACTTGTAATCTTTACATTATTGTTGTTGTTTGCAAGGACTACTTTGTCTTCTTGCAAGACTGCTATGGACACTACACATCAACTGTGGCTATTTACATGCAAGTTGATGCATTCATCTATGAATGACCATTAGCTATTGATTGGGCCGCATTCACCATCAACTTCTTCATGCTTGCCGACTGGTGAACTATTGTATTTGCTGTGCATGTTGACTTTCAGTATTTGTGGAGAAATGTGGCCTCCACTTGCTAATTAATCACCGCCATTTGAGGGGACATTGTATCATTCATCATAGGCTACATTATATATGTTTGTGGGAAGCTTTATTATGCTAATCAGCAAATTGTTGCATTTGCATCCGTATTTTTTAGCACTTGTGGGAGCTAATGTATATATTCCCCAAGGTGATTGACATTAGTCGTAGGGAGACTATAGCATCACAAGTCCATCGCTCATATTATCAATACATTCGTTAGTAGTTTTCTAATGAGTTAACACATTCATTAGGAGTCTCCTTCATTGATGATTGTAGGTTCTTCACATAAACTTGCAAGCTTCATATCGTTCATACGTATGTTGAAGATTCTTGCAATATCACTTGCAATCAAGTGACATATTAATTATTGCTCGTGGGTGAGATGTGAGAATTTTCTTAGTCCACCACCAATCATTGCTTGCTCACTTATAACCACTTGAATGATCAAGATTCATTTAATGAGCATTCAGATTTTGATTGTTCATTGGTTAAATTAAAGTATGGTTCCATGTGCTTCATTCAAATTTTAGTTCTTTGAGTCATCACCTATCATTTGCACTTTTTTTATATGTTAGTGTTAATCAAAAGTTATTGCATTCCTCATATGTTCTTGTAGCTAATGCAGCTGTCTCAAATCAATCAATTGCATGAGTTTTCATCATCAATTTGTGAATGAATAGTATTTACAGGCTCTTCATCCAACATAAGATTTGCATATACTTCTTTTACATTTAATTAGGAGTGTTATCTCATCAATCTTAATTTCATTTTAAGTATAATATCAAGTTCTCTCATGCTTAGTTCAAGCTCTATGTTGTCATGAGTTTGGTTCTCTATAGTTTACCCATTCAAGTCCAAGTCCACAAGTTCTTGCTCATTTCAAGTTCAAGTTCAATATAGTTTATTCAGGTCCCTTGTGTTCAGTTAGCAAGTTCAAGTCCTTGTTCAGTTTGAGTTCCATACTATTCAATTTCGAGCGTTCTATATTTATTCAAGTCAAGTATAGTCCTCTGCATTTAGTTCAAATTCAGGTCACCTATCATTGTTCACTATTTAGTTCAAATCATTAAGTTTAGGTCCTCTATATTTCAAATACTTATCATTTTTAGACAAAAATTTGGCAGCCTCCCGACATCTCCCCCATTTAGGAGAAACTACAAGAGTCTGGGCCTTTCCACCACACTAATAAAAGCATGTATGGTAGGTGTCTATAGACATCACGGCCGTAGTCTTCATTCCCACCACGCTAATAAAGGCATGTATGGGGTCTTCGAGGGTAACTATTTTACAAGACAGTTGGCTTTTCCCTGCTTGAGGGTACTTAGAAGTAACCTCTCCTTGCCATAGGTGTCGTACAGGGTTCCCATCCTACCATACTAATAAAAGCGCATATAGGTGGTTTTTCAGTACGCCACAAATACCGAAATGGGGCTTTTGATGATTGCCCGCTTCATCGCAAGCATCGCGATGAACTTCCTCCCAACATGCTAGGAATGGGGCACTGTAGCGATAGGGATTTACACAGGATTCAGAACAGGCTTTGGCAGAGGTATGGAAGATGTATTTTATTTAAAATTTTTATTTAATAAATATTTTCATATGCTGTGAAGGTCAATACCTCTTATTTGATTAATTGAACTCAATTAAGCCCAAATGGACGATCAAAGAATTCACATAGTAAATTTAGGTCTAAAGCTTTAATTTGAACATATTAATTGATCCAAGCACTTTAAATGAGTTCATCACACTCTAACTATTTGATGTCTCAAAATTTAATTTTGAAGAATTATTCTTTTATCTTTTAATATACAATAATCAGAACTACCTAATTTTTTATCAATATAAATTTCAACAAAAATAAAACTATCAATCAAAATATCAAGATATGCATCTATATTTATTTTCTCAAAAATTATGTACACCACTTAGGATCTATACAATCAAATCACAACTACTCTATCCTGAGTACAAAAGAATAATTAAAATAATAAGAACTTGAACCTAAAAGATCCTGATCAATCTCTCACTCCTGCTTCCTTGCCCTGACCTGAAATCACTTAGCCATATTTAATGAGCTCAAGTGCCCAGCAAGCAACCAAATCCTATAACTGAACTCAAACATGATAAATGAGCAATATGTATGTCAGCAATCAAATCATAGCAATAACATTAATATGATCACGAATCAATATAAAAATAGTAAAACACACATACAATAGTAGTAAAGTTTATAACCAGTAAAGTGATGCTATATGAAAACCAGTAAAGTAGTATAATGGAGAAATTAATAAGCTAGTACAGGTTTCAAATAATTAAAGTAGTCATCGTATCAATACTATCAATCAGTAGAGAAATTATATAAAGAGATAAAACCAAATCATTGGTAAATACTATAAAAATTATATAAATATAATAAAACCATAGAATGGTCTACACATGCTATCCAATATGTCATATACTCAATATCAGTACAATGAATCAATAATATTAAATAGTATTGGTGTCTGTATCGATAATAATAAAATTAGTAGCAGGAGCAGTAAAATAATGCAGTAATAATAAATCCATATAGTAACAATAAGTTCATAAAGTAATAGGAATAATGCCTCAATAACATGCATTTCAGTAATCACACTAAACAAGTAGGAAATTCTTGCTTAATCTGTATTTTTCCAGTATTGTATTAGTATTAGTAAATCATTGGCTCTAAACAGAGTTATCACTCTTTGCTCATCGACATAGTAATCATCTCCTTAGAACTTTCAATCAGTGAATCTCATGAATCAGTAGAGGATAACACCAAACCACAATATTTTAAAGCAGTCTCATTGGCCCGCCATCATATACAGGTCAATTGGTCTCTAGCCAATGTCAGTGATACTAGCTTTTACTTATCCTTAAACAGATTATTATTACAGTACTATAACAATAGCAATGTCTAATTATTACTCAATCATATATCCATATTTATTTCCAATGCTTATATTAACAGTATGCTTATAATAAAAATATTGATAATTTAATCAGTAGAAATAATACATAATACAATAAATTCCATTTTACCAAATTATTTTTAATAAATATTACAGTTAAAAAACCCTGGATAATCAGTACGATCAAATACAAAAAAGTTGTGCAGTAAAAGTTCATAAATCCGAAAAAAAGTAATAAAATTAGTTCTGGGGAGAATCAAATAGTTAAAATCAAAATATTTAAAAATAAAGATAGGATTAGAATTACCTACAATGATCTAAGAAATTTTTACAAAAGTAGCTAAGCAATCCGGCCACTAAAAATCATCTTGCTCCCTTTCTCTCCGCTGTGCTGCAATTCAAACAGGAAATCAGAGTTTTCCAATTTTAATTACTTTTAGAAATTTGGATTGTTACAAACTGAGTTAAAGTCACCATTGGTTTAACCCATTTAAATACATTGCTCCACTTGACTCATGGTGAACTCATATTTAACCATTTTGAAATAATTGAGCCAAATTACTTAAATATGTTCCACCAATCCAACATTTATAATTGGCTCTAATGGGTTAACTACATACCTTTTGATTCAATTGACCCATTTATTTAATCCAAATAAACCAATTTAAATCATAATAAACCCAAACACTTGTTTAGACCCAATCAAGTCCAATTGAACCCTCAGGTACTAGTTATTTAGGACTAGTTCTCAACCTAGTTAGCAACCTTAGCTTAATCACAACCACTAACCTAGAGTTAATGGAGTGGTTAGGGAAAATTAAGGCTAATACATACAACTAGCCAACTCTATTGCTAATGATATCCACCAAGGTGATAGTCACCATCAGTAAAGATCACAGTCCATGTGTAAGCTCCTAACCACAATAGTAGCTTATCATGACAGATAACTAAATTTAGTGCTTAATTAGAAGGTGGTTAAAAAAATAGATGAAATGAAGTCTTCAATAATTCTTATCACCTTCTTTGAGATCAGACATTTCTCAGAGCCCTTAGTAGTAGTTCAAGCAGCCTTATGAGCTCTAGTAGTTGGGAAGATCAAAATTAAGATTGAGCTTTAGTCTCTAGCATAATTCATGCTAATTCAAAGATATCTAGAACAAAATTTTTCTCTACTAACCTTGCCAAAATCATGACATCAAATGAAACCCCACTTGTCCACTTTATAGGTATAAATGATAAACTCTAGGAAGCTTCTTGATGATGTGGTCTCAAAAGGGGATGGGAGCACAACTATCTTTATTTTTATCACTATTGGGTATATATATCTCTCTCGCTTGAAGCAGTGGCCATTGAGATCACCTCATTTGATTCACCAATTATACTTATAATACATGAAACCACACCTTAAGTGATCTTCCTTTAAAAATGTTTAAAAGCCTTTGGAACAATTTCCTACTAATTGTAAAGCTCTCCCAAATCTCACTTTTATTCAATCTTTGCTTTTATATATAATGGTATTGTATATATACTTTAATGACTATTTGAGCAAAATATCACTTCTTTGAAGAGTAATGCTACTCATACTTGGGGATTTTTTTTTCCTCTCTTAAGTAAACATCTTATTTAGATGTGAGATTACACAATTCTTTAAAAAAAAACTGCCAAAAAAAAGAGAAAATTTATGCGATGGTAAACTTCTTATAAAAGTTGACTTCAAATAATCCCTCACTCCCCCTATGATATTCTTAGCTCCTCTTCATTTAGATTCCTACCTAACTTATCAAATAGTTTTTATAATCATAAGACTAAACATCTTTTTTAGATAAAATATTATTCTTGCTAAGCATCCAAACTTCAATATCATTTGGCCCTTGACTTCCACTAGCAATTACCTAGATTAAATACTTTTGTATGCTTATGTTGAATTATCGGTACCCTTCTTATTGATTCCACAACATATTCTAATTTATTTTCACATCACATCATAATTTTACTTTCACGTTAATTTACTTTCACATCACATCATAGTCTTACTTTCACGTTGCATCAGATCAGACAGTAAGCAGATAAACAGTAATTTTCACTGCAGCAGTTTACAAATTTTAAATTCTGCTTACTCAAAGGTGAAAGAGCTGGGCGCATTTTTATAATTTCTCTATAAAACACGACGCCCTATATTGGTATAAAGACAGTCAACTGGAAAAAAAAAATTTACAAAAGAAAAACTATTGATTAAGACTTTGTTTAGAACGGTTTTTTTTTTGCTTCTCAAAATAATTTTTTAGTACAAAAATTTTCTTTTCTTATTAAGAAGTTACTTTAAGAAGCAGCAAAAAAGTTGTCCCAAACACAACCTAAGTCATGTTATGCAATCCATAGCAATAATGCAAGCATTAGTTAAAGAATAAATCAAATTCCTATCTTAATTAATTAAATGAAATATTTTTTTTAACATATTAGGAGATATCATTTCATTCAGAGAATGACTATGAATGAAGACAATAATGATAATAAAAACTAAGAAAAGATAAAAATATATTAATTTCCTAATCCCAAGAAAGTTAAGGTTTAGTTTGGGCGACTTTCTTACTTCTTCTTAAAGAAATAAATTAGTAAACAATTTAATATTTGTGCTAAAAAGTTGCTTTAAGAAGCAGTAAGAAAGCTATCCTAAACGAAGCCTAAATCTGCACAAGACCTATGTAATTATTGAAAACTCATTCACGCAGTTAAGGTCAAAATGAGACCTTCAATTTAAAATGATGTAGACCTTAAATGAAAATGATGTACCTTCTCGGCATCTTCCAATCTGTACATTTGGTAGAAAATTTCTGGGAAATGATCCTTCTGTTCTTCTCAGCATCTTCCATGGACCTATCTCTCCTGTTCATTGTTAATCAAATAATTGTTTTTCATTTACATGATATAGACAGCATTCAAATTTAAATATGGATCAATTCTGGAGCAAATTTTCAGGACTTTGTTAAATCATGTTCCTGAATACAAGAAATTAATAGATGTAAAGATGCTTTCATTATGCATGCATCATGAAAGTTTCTATGAGCGACAGAATCCGCTGAAAATTTCCGGCGGTAATTTAATTTTTCCGGCGAAAATACTGCCAGAAAAGTTATAATACTCATTGACCAGAGCAGCTATAATACTTAAAACTCTTAAAATTAAATTTAAATAAGACATCAAACATGCGTGCGAGGAGATTTGTTGTTATGCTGGGGAACATCATTACTGTTCATGGTATCGACAAACTGGAGCTAGCCTTTCTCAATGCATATAGAGATTCCAAAGTGCTTCAGCAAGAGGACATAGATTCCTGAAAAAATAATAAAAATTTACGTCAATTAGTTATGATATTTTATTTATTTTGTTGTTTATTTTGGCCCAAGATAAGAATGCATTGCACGACATACTGTTTGTTCATCTCTTCCTTCTCGTTGAAGTCTGCATAAGTTGACAAACATATTAATTTTGTATCATTTTTCTGTGCCGTAGGAGTCTAGGTAGTATTAAAAGATTTATTTCAGAAAAAGATTCACAAGGTAAAAAAAAATGAATAAAAGATGGGCTAGAAAATTAAGACTAGACCCACAAAAGTTAAATTCGGGTCTTTGGGCCTGTTTAGTTTCAGACCTGAATCATAATTCTATTTTGGCTACTGCTTTCTAGATAGTTTCAGACCGGAATCATAATCGAAAGTAGCTTTTTAGTATAACAATTTTCTAAAGCAGCCTTAAAAATCATGTTGACATCTCCACGTAAGTAGAAAAAAAGGCACAAATTCAAAAAAAGAGAGGAAATCGCTTACCTCGTATCTGCCAAGGAGATCCCAGATATCCGACTGAACGCTCTGCGGTTGCTTCGACCAAATCCCAAAAATCCTGGCGTAAATCCCTCGCCTTGATTACCTGCCTATGCTTGCGTTAAGAGGAGATCAAATGAAATCCTTTGTCCCACTTCTTCGGCTACATATACGAGCTCCAAACAACCGAGCTTGGGCTTCGACTTCTCCTCACTTCTTCCACGCAAAACTCCAGCAACTTTCTTCCTCTCTGCTTCGTCCGGCCTGTCTCCAACTGCCAAAACACTTTCTCGTGATCTCCCGCACTGACTTCTTCCTTCTATTCCACCTCAAATCCAACCTCCAATCTTGAGCTTGCAATTTGAACTTCAGGGGACCTAAATGAATAATGAAATGAACTTGGATTTGATTCAAACTCAAAAAAGAAAAAAACCAAGATAAATAGAACTCAAACGAACTCTAAAGAACTTGAATTTAAATGAAGCATCTAAGTTGAACCAGACCTTAGTTTAATGAATGAGCAATCAGTATCTAAACGCTCAATGAATGTATCCTAATGGGTTAGGGAAAGATCCTACATACCTGCCACCAACAACAATCTAACTCCAAGAAGATACATCAAAGAGAAAGATCAAATGCAAATGAACAAACAAGAATCCTATATCCCTCTCACAGTCAACACAATTCAACATAAAGATAACTGGATGGATACATTGCAAGTGGGGGAGACTAGTGTGCAATGAACATAATGATTTGATGTATTCAATGAGATATGAAGAATATGTAATGGATGCAACAACTTGCATTCAAGATCAATATACAAGCAAAGGAACATAGTTTGAACAATTTCATGCAATTGAACATACAGGTTGAACCATATGAAGGATGACATGACATTAAAAAATTAGATCATGATTTGCAAAATAATGAACCCCAACTCAATTACAAGTGAACATGTATAAGATTAGTGGTGGAAAAGGGATTTACCAATACTATTTCTTTGCAAAGATTCATGTGTAAGTTCATTATAGACTTTGACATGGAATTTTTGCACAATACCAATTAGCTTGAAATAATCATCCAAATTGGAATGGAGACATTGGCAAATATGATATCAAGCTCATCATGTACCTTGCAAACCATCTTTGAGGACAAAGGTTGAAAGTAGAATTTGTTCGCAAATAACAAGAAGACAGTGGGAGATGTGACTTGACTACAAAGTCATGATATGAGGACTCTGGATCATTGATTTGTGATATTGAATTTGACTCATCCAAAAGCAACAACCAACATGAATTGTAGGAGATGCGATAACCTACCTACAAATTATCATGTAAGATCTTTAATGAATGTCATAGCTAATTCATAAAGGCCATGTCAGTTGAAATGCAAATCTCTGATTGACTATAATACTAATGATACTTGCAAATATATATAAACCTCGTGTAATAAATGCTACGACTTCCCTCCAGTCAACAATAATCTACAAATAAAATACATCAATCTCTTACAGACTATGGAAGTTCTATGTCATGGATTCAATGAGTCACCAACAAAGATGAATGAGGGAGTTATAGTGAACATAACTCATCTATGAATCAGTCATGCAAATAGAGGCACCTATCCCATTTAAGTAGAAGAATTTGACATGCAACAAACACTACGACACTCCTACAGTCAATAGCCATCCAGTGCCAATGAAATATATTGATCCCCTGTGGACAACAATGCTCCTTATGAATACCAATAAGCAGCGATGGGAGACATGTTGCAAAGATGATAGATCCTTTACGAACTTAGATATAAACACAATAGCCCATTCACAAACAACTACAAGAGACTTGTGAGTGTTTGTGAACAATGATGAAACATATACAAATGAGTGCAATAACTTGCCAACCTACATATGAACTCAAGGCATATTCAATGAATACAATGACAACTTATTAATCAAGGTGCATAAAAGGGTTTGCAGCAAATGCAACTTGATTGAAAATATGCAAAATATTATGCAATGATGGAAGAATTTCCATATGTGCTACAATAATAATCAACAACAACCAATAGATGTTACAACACCCTTGTAGTCAATAATTCGTTAATGGCCAGCAAGTATATTTATCTATTGTAAGCAAAGGCATACGATATGCAGTGAATGAAAGCATTCATGGGTGATTGTAGAAGGCCTGTCATATAGCCAAAATGCTATCTATAAGCAAAATGCCAGATGACTACAGCAAATGTAAATGCCTATGAGCCACTGAAAGAGAATCGTTATACATTCAACATACTATTTGTGGGCAAATATAAAAGAACTTAGCAGATATCAGCATCTATAAATAATAGCAGGAGATTCATTAGTGCACTATAATTCACTTACATAAAGTAATAAGTAGTGTACAATAGTCTATGAAAGTTCATTAGGGATGTTAAGCCCTTGTGAACTAGTCCCGAGGCTAACTAAGAGGGGGGTGAATTGGTTATTTTTAAAAACTCATGAGCAAGAACAATTCAGAAAAATCTTTTGGATATTTTAAAAATAACTTTAACCATAAGAAAGATCTTTTTCAATCTTTTTCTAATTTGCAGCGAAAATGAATAAAAATAATGATAAAAAGATCAATCACAGATTTCACCCAAGCAGATAACAATAGAAAAGTAAAGTGCGAAAAATAATCAGAAAGAACACACCAGATTTTATAGTGGTTAGGTCAACTTGACCTACATCCACTCTCCGGAGCCTCCCCTCCGGGTATTGCACTAACACTAAGTGACTCTCCTTCTGCTCCCACAGCAAGACGGAGAAGCCTGTACAAAACTCCTTTCCACCAACCCGATGAGGCAGAGAACCTAGACTCCTTTTACTTCCTCCTGAAGCAGGCAGAGAACTTGGACTCCTTTCGCTTCCTCCTCAAGCAGGCAAAGAACCTGGATCTTCTTGCGAACAATCCTCCCACAGAGACACTAATAAGACAAGAGACAACGACCGGAGAAGATGACTTAGATCCTTGCTTGGAGCAACCTTTGTGAATCTCTCACAAACTCCCCCTCACAAGATCCTCTCTCTCTCTCTAAGCTCTCTCTCTCTCTCTCTCTCAAGATTTTCTCTGGAAAGGAAGGTGGGAAAAGATCTCAACGATTGAATAAAAGAGATCTTAAATAGAAGGGCTCAAAAATTATCCTAAATCTCAACTGGTCGGCAAAGATCGTCTAGGATGATCCTTTGATCATCCTGTATGATCAGTGTAAAATAGACCCTTTTGGCCTAGACGATCAGGTTCCTCTGGATGATTAGAAGACAAAATATGTTCAGATCGTCCGGGATGATTTTGCGATCGTCCGGGACGATTAGTTTAAACTAGGAAGATCGTCCAGCAGATTCTTCGGGTCGTCTAGCCAAACCATGCTGGTCGGTTTCAAAATGAACTGATCATCAAGGACGATATGTATATCGTCCCAAACGATTAGTTCAAAATCAGGAATATCATGTAACACATTTCTCGGGTTGTCCAAGTGAAGTTCTCTGGACGGTGAAGATTTTGCATGTATCGTCCAGGATGATATGATCGTATCAATAAAAAATTAATAACTTTCCTTAATTACTAGACTAATTTAGGTATGATTATAAAGGATCATCCAGGATGATACATGTATCGTCCGGGACGATCAGACCAAATCTCTAAAAATAAAAACTTGCTTAACTTAATCTGGCGGTTCAGAATATTTGATTTGAGCCTATTGTCCTGTACGATTGGTATATCGTCCAAGATGATCTGTTTAATCAAACTGACTTAACATGGTCGCCCTAATTATGATTTCTATTTTCACTGGATCGTCTAGGACGATATGAATAAAATTTGAAGCAGAAACTCTAACTCATTAAACCTCTCCCCCTGAGTGTGTGTGTGTAAGGTTACTTAGTTTGGGGATCAATTACGTTACATTTGACTCAAGAAAGAAAAAAAAATTACCTTTAATCATACGCGAATCCAATCTTGAGTTGGCTTGAATTTTATTTAATCTTTTGTAACTGAAAGATTAGTCAATTAAAGTAGAAAACAGAAATATTTGTTATCATCAAAATTATAATCCTTAAATCCGGGTTTGCAAGAGTCTACATGTACAAAGCATAAATAACTCAATCCATAAGCTACTACAACATGCCACTAGATACGCAACACTCATACAAGAAGATAGAAGGTGTGTTTAAATTTTTAAATTGAATATTATGCACACTTAAATAGTAGTTGTCTGCACAATTGAAGTATTCTAAAATGCCCTCACACTTGCACCGTAATATGTATGCATATAGGTACACAAAAGGGAATGTATAATCACACTACTCGCATGGGCCCCGACGAGCATATTATTGGTACACATGTAACTTCTAGGCATACTGCACGAGTCAATAAATGAACCTAAGTTTGAGCCCGATCCTTCTATGTAGATAGATAGGAGTCGACATGGCTCGAACTATCAAACAGATATACAGTCAAGGTGTCAATTAGATATCTATTTTATATGTTTATATTAGGCCTTCAAGGTCTTCAACAAATAAAATTCACCAACAAAGAAATAAAGCCAATGATAAACCCAATCCTCTATTGACAAGTAGACAGAGTCGACAAGGTTCAATCTATAAATAAAAATTTGCCCAGCCACCCCGATGATGGCCGTGTTGAATGTAGATCTTAACTGGAGGAGTTAACTCCAACCATTTCAAATGCCTCCGAACTTCCATAAAGTTTAATTTCTTACAAAATATAAGTATTTTCAAATGACCTCAAACACCCCGATGATGACTATGTTGATAGAAAATCTCAACCATAGGGGTTAATTTTAAATACTCAAAACACCACCCAAATACCCATAAAAATCCAAATTCTAGATATTCTAAAATTCAAAATATTTAAAATTAAAATAATCCATAAAATCACATAAAGCAAAATTTATCCACCCTCTGCAATAATTTGCCGGGTGGACAAATTAGATTTTTATGGATCTAATACTTAGTAAAAAATATCGCTAAGATCCATCCTTAAAAAATCTCTTGCCAATGGGGACGTGGTATATGCCTTCTGACTAGTTATTTTGCTGCCAAATGGCACCGCAAGAAAATGGTTATGACCCGGGGCCCTCTGAACCGAGTGATTTTGCCACCGAATGGCACAACTAAATTACAATTATGGTCAGAGCTTGTAAGCTCTCCAATAGCACTAAATCCTTGAGATATGAATCAATATGATATAATCGATAGGGCACAAAGCCCTCTGTTAGCTAAGGTGGATTCAAATTTGTCCCCTTAGGCAAATACTCCCCACAGGTCTACAAAATACCCTTGGACGAAGCAACCCATGGTTACTGACAAGAATCTTTCTGTCAGGTTGGGTCGACTACCTCCTCTGACTAAGTAGACCAAGGATCATGATGGCTCGGGAAGATGAAACCATGGGATCTTAATTGAGTCCATCATCCATTCCCCCACCATCCGCTCTAAGTGCAAGATGGTAAAATTTCTAATTTTAAATATCAAACCTTCAAGTATCCATGCTCATGCTGCTACTATATGCCAGATAACATGTATTTATACATATCTGATTGATGACTAGCCTTAATTGAAACTTCTCTCTCATTATCGGGAGGGGTAATTAACTATAGGGGCTTACACCTATAGGAAATCATAACTCAAATCATAAAGTCCTCCAAAAATGTGGACGAAATCACTAGGTATTATCTTATCTACAATCCCAATCTACCTTTCCAAAATTTACCCCAGAACTTACTCCATTAAAACTCCCCCAAAAAGCAACGGGGAGGCTAGGGCTGAATTTTTGGAGCCCACAGATTTCCGACGACTCAGCTGGAGATTGGTTTCCCTTTTCATCTTTGGCTAGTCGTCTTAGTGCTATAATAGAAGCTAAATTAATACAGGCTCAAATTTTGAAACTCTCTAAAATGATCATTTAACGAATTCAAATTTTAAATATTCTAAAAATGATCATCCACCAAATTTATTGAAAATATTTATTGAGTAGGGTTTTAAATTTATGTTATTTTAATTGCTTATTAAGGTTATCTATTTTTATTTTCTATTCTATGTAAGTCTCTACATTCTGAAAGTGTGGGGTGATATATTAGATTCTGATTACTAACCCTTACCTTTCATTTATGCAGATGGATCAATAGAACACCCTGATGACAGTCCAATTGGGACGAGGAGCTAGAGTCCAACTGAAAAATGCTATCATTGAAACCAGAATTGCTGGAGCTACCATCCAGTTTGGTAGTCTCAAATTCTATACAGTTACTGCAAGGATTGCTGCCATCTCTATGCATGGTATTGACTCTGAAGGGCCTGTCAGGAGCCCTTATTTTGCTGAAGCTGCTACGTGTCAGACACATCTGCCAGCATCGCGGGCCTTTGATGTTGCCAAATATCCTCATAAGAGGATCGCTATGTTTGAATGGTTGTCACATCCTGAAGCCCCAGCCACCAAGATGATTGTCAATGGTGGAAAGATATCAGTGGTACCTGCCAAGGCCACTTCTCTGCCAACCGAGTTTCCTGCACCCGAGAAGAACAATGCTGAAGCTTCCTCATTTAGAGGAAAGCTAATGAGGAGGCAAAGAAGAAAGATGAATGCTGAGCTCCGAGCTCAGTAGCAGCAACCCTATTCCATCCATCCAACTTGCCGACTCAAGAGCCAGAAGCTATAATTCTTACCCGAAATAGGTTCGTGGACCTAAAATGGGTTAAGAGAAATAGTTCTACTGAGGGGATAAAGAAGTCCTTCTGGGAACAATGGCCCAAAGCCCTAGTCGCTCATAAGAAGAAAGAGCCTGAATCCTTATTTGCCCGAGTATACTGAGTTTTAATGACGGTTAAGGACAAAGGGATGAAGAAAATGAAATGCCAATGACCTTTAGTAATCAAGGCCAGAAGAACACTGCTGAGAGAATGTCTATCTATTGCAGTGGGTAGGAAAGAAAGAAAGCAAGTTCCCCCCGGTGAGCATTGGGGTGTGACACCTGAATCACGTGTTCAGGGATCCACTATCGAATGGTCCTGATGGAAGGGAAAATAAGTCTAGAGGCCGAAGCTTCACAGAGAAGAAAAAGGAGAGAAAAGAGAAAATGTGATCAATCTAGGCGTAACATCCAATATAGCTTCCCAGAGATCTGCCCCCACCAACAAGCAATATCAAAAATGGGTCCAAAAGAAGACCTATGATGATGCCCGTATTGACAGTCGACACCTCAGAGAATCCTTCGGGGGATCCTGTCGTTCGCCAGCCACATTGATGGAAGAAGCCAACTTTAACTATAGCCCGCGGGTCGAAGAAATCTTCTTTCCAAATCAAGAACCAGAGATCCAATGGCACCGCCGCTTGGAGATCAGAGTACTTGATGAAGACGATATGGAGGAAGAGGAGGAAGAAATGGAAGATACCAAAGGAATGGAAGTTGTCTACATGGTAAGACATATTAATGTCGACGATGATGCCTATTATGATGATGGCGAAGATGGAGACAATTGGCAACTGCCACCTAAGCAAGTATACATACGCCGCCGTGAAGCTGGGTCCACCACTAGCAGAGGTGGCCACTTCCAAGATGAAGACCAAATTGAAGAAGACTAAAGTGAAAAAGACAGCAACTCAAAGGGCTATCAACAGTTTAGATGAATATTACCATACTGTGAGGCGACCTATTAAGATTGTTAATTTTATGTCAAAGCTTAAAATAGATGAAGCCAAAAAAGATGATGAAGACTCTCTTCTGATAGAAGTGTGTCGGGTCATCTCAGAGGTGCCAATTACACCGATAAAAGAAAAATACACTAAAGAAGTAACTTCTGAATCCTATATGATGGTGTCACCAATAGATTACAATTCATAGGAGGATATGTACATCCCAAAGAAAGGTGAATCAGACCTTGATATTGCTTCGCAGATGGAGTAGGTGAACTTGGGTAGTGACTCTGAATCAGTGAATGAATCTCCAGACACGATAATGGCCGACTCTGAAGAAAATACGCTGTCACATGAGTCTGAGCCAATGAAGATCGCCCAAGTGCAATTGAGAAGTGGTAAAATACTGCCATCTCCAAAAAAAGGGATCTCCAATAAAGATAAGATGAAGGAGATAATTATCAACGAATATATCATCCCCAAGGACCCCAAGAAGAAAGATACTTCAATCAAAGGGATAAATTATAAAATATTATCCCATCTGAGGAAGATCCCAGCACATCTCCATATATTTGACACCCTGGTGATGTCTAAAGATCTTCGAGAGACTTTGATTTAGGCTCTCAAAGACCTCAAAAGGTATGAGGCCTATTTCATTGAGTGCAACATGACAGAGGTTTTATAAGCCCATAACGAAACATTCATCACCTTCACCGAAGAGAACATGATGCTTGGAATGATAGATCATAATTACACTCTCTATGTTACTACAGAGAGTGACATAATGATAATCAATCAAACCCTGATCGATCTAGAGTCCTCCATAAATCTAATGAGCCTGAAAGCACTAAGATCACTATGCCTTAACGTGGAACACCTCGGGCCATATAAGTTGATGGTATATAGCTTTAAGGAGAAGGGGTAGAAGACCCTAGGATCATTGTACGCTCTCCCTCAGATTTGGAGAACTTCATAAAGATACCAAATTTCATGTGATTAATACAGACACCTCATTCAAGGCACTTCTGGGTTACCCATGGTTACATAAGTATGGCATTATCCCATCAACACCACATCAATACATGAATTACCTCAAGGATGGAGAAGAATTCAGGATCTCTGGTGACATCCAGCCCTTTGTAGTCCATAAAGTAATAATCTATGAAGATGCCAAATACTTCATTCCAAAGAAGTTGAAGCCGTCAAGCTCTCTCAAGGCCCGGGCGTCAAATCCAGAGATTGCAAAGTGACTTAAAACCAGAAGGCAAGAAAAAATAGGTGGGGAGAAAGAAGGTAATGCCAACTCTTTCCAAAGCACCGACCATTACCAAAGAAAGAAAATATGTGCCTCATCTAGGGAGTGATACAGATGAAGGTGATGTCACCCCTACCAAATCTCGAAGGGTATACTAGTCAACGGCCAAATGGAGAAGGGAGGTCAAATATTCAAATGATGATTATGACTACGACTCTATCTATATGAATACGATGCATGAAATATTCATCAGAAGAATAGGTAGCATATTAATCTCAGATAGCGTGCTCGTAGTCACGCATATTCCCCTATAATACTTCAAAGAAATCATACCGTGACAGGTATATAAGGTCGAAGAGCTCGTAACATTCTACATACCTCCCCCAAGAAAGAGGGGTGGGTCAACGAGCCTATTTTACTCAATTGGGAAACTTGAAGAAGAGGTAAATTGTGACTAGTTTCGTGGGTTCGTTGATTCTGGGGAATTAGTACCTATAAGGTTTCCCAGGTATAACACCAAAAATATCCAAAGAATATTACAAAAGCAAGGTAAGACTTATTCATCCAAACAACAGGTTCGATTCTGCTTGAGCCTCTGGTATCGAAGAAATCCTCGCTCATTAAAGAATGATGATATTTTAGCGAAAAAAGGTATAGGATTTATCATACGGAAATATCCTTGAAAGGAGATTTATCGAGCAATCACATGTGAGGAAATCAAATCTGATGACAACAGTGACAAGAAAATATATGAAGTTAACGATCATGATGATCTACCCGTAGAAGTAAGGCATGCACTAGAAGAACTGGAAGATGGTGGACAAGCAACCACTATGGATGAACTAAAAGAAGTAAACTTGGGAACTGAGGAGGACCCTCGCCCAACCTTCATTAGCTCTCTTTTACCAGAGGAGAAAATAGAAGAAATAAAAGAACTCCTTTGTTAATTTAGGTACTTTTTTGCCTAGACATACGCTAAGATGCTTGGCTTATCCCTTGATGTAGCAATTCACAAATTGGCCATTAAACCAGATGTAAAAGAGAGCTAATGAGATTGAAGAATAGGTGATTGTAGAGATGAAAAAGCTTATAGAAGCAGGCTTTATTCATAAAAAAAAAATATGCCGATTGGATAGCCAACATTATTCCTATGAAAAAGAAAAATGGTCAGATCCATGTTTGTATTGATTTCTGAGACCTTAACAAAGTATGCTCAAAAGATAACTTTTCACTCTCGGTGTCAGAACTTCTGGTTGACAACACGTCCAACTATGATATGTTTTTCTTTATGGATGGATCATCGTGATACAATCAGATCATGATGGTGCCGGAGGATGAAAATCATAATGATCATTCAGAACATCCATCAGTATTTTCTACTATACAGTCATGCCCTTCAGCCTGAAGAATACTGGTGCAACCTACTAGCGGGTAATGACGATATCTTTAATGAGTTAATACATTAGAAGGTCAAGTGTTATGTAGAAGACCTGGTCGTTAAGAGCATAGACCGTAAGAATCACTTAAATAACGTGAGGATTATATTTGAGTGGACCAAAAAGCTTGATCTGAAGATTAACCCTCTTAAATACACCTTCAGTGTTTCTTCTGGCAGATTTTTGGGGTACGTCATTCGACACCGAGGCATTGAAATCGATCCCAATAAGATCAAGACAATTATGGAGATGCCACCACCTAAGAACCTCCATCAACTTCGCTCCTTACAAGGACAACTGGCTTTCTTTCGATGATTCATATCGAATTTGTCGGGTAGGCGCCCTCCATTTTCAAAGCTAATGAAGAAAGATGTCCACTTTAAATGGGATGCAGAATGCTAGGAAGCATTCGACAGCATTGAAAGATATCTATTAAACTTGCATATTCTCACAATGCCAATTCTTGGGAAGCCTCTTATACTATATATAACAGCACTAGAAGAGTCCCTTGGAGCACTATTGGCCCAGTATAATGAAGAGGGCAAAGAGAATGTACTTTACTATATCAATTGGAGGTTAATTAGAGCAGAAATTTGACATACTCCAATTGAGAAATATTATATGGCATTGATTTTTGTAGTCTAGAAACTCCACCATTACATGCTATCTCATAAGATCACATTAATATCAAAGATCAATCCACTGAAGTTCTTGATGATAAGACCGGCATTGATAGGTCGCCTAACCATGTGGGCAGTAATATTATTACAATTTGATATTACGTACATGTCACAAAAGGTGGTGAAATGACAAGCCTTTACAGATTTTCTTGCCGCACATCCTACCCTGGCAGATTCCCCACTCAATGATGATTTGCCTGATGAGCAAATCATGCAAGCCGAGTAGAATAAAAAACCATTTTGGGAGATATATTTCGATGGTGCATCATCGATTAAACCTGCTCAACCTCCAAATCTCGTAAGAGCTCGAGCCGGCATCGGCCTCATTTTCATAGCACCTGAAAGAGGCATAATGAGAATTTCATTCAGTTTAACTGAAACCCCCAACCAATAATGTGGCTGAGTTTGAAGCTCTAATACTAGGACTAAAGATTGCGATCAATGTCAGAATTCAAAATCACTAAATCTTCGGCGATTCGCAGCTTGTGATAAATCTAATCTTGGGTATTTACAAGATTTGTAAGCTTGAGTTGGCCCATTACCACCGGCAAACCCTTGAGCTCCTAAAACACGTGCCAAAAGTTAAAATAGCTCAAGTTCCTCGAGAATAGAATGCCAAAGCAGATTGCTTGGCTAAATTGGCCAAGAAAATGGTGAATACCAATAAGGAGAGGTCTAAATTCATTGGAGTTTATACCTGTTGGATCTTAGAGCCCGCTCTATTATAATTCTCGAAGTCAGAAGAAGTACTAAATTTAAGCTAACGAGCTACAATTCTGATTGACCCTCAACCTCTCCATCAGATCATTATGAAAAATTATCCAGAAGGATATAATATAGCTAAGAGATGTAATGCTAGTTAAGCTTCGAAATCATGATGGCATTGCATAGATATTAAAGTAGAGAATGACTGAAGGCAGTCCTTTGTTGACTACTTCAAAGAAAATAAACTCTCGATGGAAAAGTATATAGCCGCATAAATTTGAAAAAGAGCATTACGATATGTGTTTGTCAATGACACATTGTATCGATGGGCTTTTGACCAAATATGGCTAAGGTGCATGGGGACTATAGAAGCTGATAGAGTGGTAGCAGAGGTCCACGAAGGACTTTATGGTGTACATCAGTCAGGTCCCAAGATGGCTTCTAAAATTAAGAGAACGGGTTATTATTGGTCGACAATGATGAGGGATTATATTAACCATGCTAAAAGGTGCCATGAGTTTCAAATCCATGGTGATGTTATACATCAGCCTCTAAATCTACTACACCCAACAGTAGCATCCTGGCCATTCGAATGTTGGGGCACAGACATGTTCGGGCTGATAGATTCACCGTCATCAACAGGACATAGCTTCATTCAGGCAACAATCGATTAATTTTTTAAATGGCTAGAAGCAGCTCCATTCAAAGAAGTCACGTCCGAGCATATGATGAATTTCTTTACCCATAATATTGTCTATAGATTTGGTGTGCCATGCCACATAATCTCGGGCAACGGTACGGCCTTCAAAAGTACAAAGATTTACAAGTTTGTAGATCAACATAAAATTGAATGGTGGTACTCATCAATATGTAAATTAAGAGAAAATAGCTTGGCGGAGACCTTCAACAAGACGTTTGTGAAACTGTTGAAGAAGATCCTCATTAAAAATAAAAGAGAGTGACATACGAAGATGATAGAGGCACTATGGGCGTATGTACAACCTACAAAATATCGACTAAAGCCACTCCTTATTTACTACTGTTCGGGGTTGAAGCAGTGCTTCTACTGGAAATTGAACTACCATCACTTTGAGTAGTAATCCAACATGATCTCACTCAAGAATAAAATGCTCGCCTAAGAATGGAGGAGCCACTACAGGAAATTCAGGTATTACCGGTGGTTTGTTAGCCATTGGTAAGAACGGTGATTTAACCGACGGTTTAACCGCCGGTATGTACCGGCAGTTTGTAATAAAAAACTGCCGGAATTAGTGGCGCTATGGTAACCCCCGGTAAGACCGCCGGTTTTATGTTTTACCATCGCTATTATCGGCGGCGAAAACCGCCGGTGATAAGTTATTTTTTTCAGCGGCCATAACCGTCGGATATTGACCTAATATTGGCCATCCCGAGCCCTTTCTCTTCATTTCTTTGGTTTGCTCTCGCTGCACACGCTTGCTCGCAATCGCACCTCAGGCTAACTACGTCGGAATCCGATCACCGACGAGCTACCTCTGGCCGCCGACGAGCTCCCTACGGCCGAGGATCTTGCACATTGTTTGGCAAACGAGCGCCTTCCGGCCGCCGACGAGTTCCCTCCACTGACGAGCTCCCTTCAGTTTGATTTTAGTTTGTCTGAAATTTGAAATACCAACAAGTCATTTATTTTTGCTTTATTCATGGATGTTCTCACTAGACATTTTGTAGAGAATGTACCTTGGTGCTTACTTATTGCTCATGATATTCTTCTTGTTGATAAGATTAGAGAGGGAGTTCAAGTTGAACTTGATTTTTAGGTATTCTCACTAGACATGGATGGTCTTGTTTCTCAAAATTAATTTGGATTCATGCCAAGTAGGTAGGTCTATTATAGAGGCTATACATTTATTGAGTGGTTTTACTTGGGATATATATGTAGGATATGTATGTAGGCTATACATTTATTCATGGAGGCTATACATTTATTCATTGAGACTATACATTTATGGAGGATATGTATGTAGGCTATTATGGAGGATATATATGTAGGCTATTATGGAGGCTATATATTTATTCATGGATGCTTAAATTATTCAAGTCATTAGGGATATGTATGTAGAAGCTATTACTTGTGTTCGAACACAAGGTTGTTTGACCAAGTATTTTCCTATTTTAATTGGATTACATTAAGGATCAGTCTTAAGCCCATATCTTTTTTCTTTAGTCATGGATGTTCTAACTAGAAATTTGCATGAGGTAATTGTACCTTGGTGTATGCTTTTTGTTGATGATATTCTTCTTATTGATAAGTCCCCAACTTTACAGAAAAATTTTATAAAATGTTGGTGAGACCTGCAATACTTTATGGTGAAGAATTTTTGTCATTAAAAGAGAAGCATAATATTATGTTAAGTATTGCAGAGATTAGTTTCTTTTGAATTTTTTATGCTACCCTATGATGGAAGACATCCAATGAGCATGAGTAGGTAGTGCTTGGGCATGGCAAACTTTGGGTGTGCTAGCTACTTAGGTTCTTTGAGTTTTTGGGCTGCTGGATGCTTCTTGGGTTTGGCTTGGCTACTTGGTTTTGGGTTGTGTTTTTGGGAGCTGCTTGGTTCTAGCTCGTTAATGCTTGACCTGCTATTTTAGGTCATTCTTTTAGAAAGTTATGTGGAGTTGAGTCTAGCCTTTCCCCTTCGCTGTGTTTTTGGGAGGTGTTTGTTGGATGATTTGGTGACATTTGCGGAGGAGTTTTGGTTGACGTTGGACCTTGTAGCTATGGTGGACCCTTGGTTTTTACAAGCCCTAAGCACTTTTTTAATATTGCCTACTTTTTTGTTGCATGCGAGGAAACCGCTTGCCGGTTATTTTGAGGGTAGTATTTTTTTTAATTTTAATTTGGTTCATTTATTTGGATGTCAGTTTACTAGTTTTGAATTGACTTGTGTTCTACTAGTCCTAGTGTTCTCCTCTCTTGGCTCGTTCAAAAATAAATAACATACACTTGTTCACGCTGCATATCTTCCAATAATTGATTTCACAACTTTATATGTATGGAAACGTTTGCTTTTGCTTTAAAATCCAAATGACTATCCAAGAAGAAAGATATTGGATGTATAAGAGATTATTACCGGGTCGAAGAAGATTGACAGATGAATTTATATAGGGAATTGAGACTTGTATTCAAGTTATATATCAACTACCTTCATTTAAGTTCGATGGAATGTTTAGATGTCTATGTTCAAAGCACAAAAATCAAGCATTCCTTAAGCCCGATGATGTGAAGGTTGATTTATATCGTAAGGGATTTGTTCCAAACTACTAGATTTGGACCTCACATGGCGAGTACGAGCCACACAGAGATACTCATGCCGGTCCATCCATAGCTTTTGAAACATATGATGAAGATCAAATGACTAGACCATATGAAGAGCTTATTTTTGATATAGCAGGTCCTAATTTAAGGGCTAATGTGAAAGAGTCACCAAATGCAGAAACTCAAAAATTCTTTGAGTTACTACATGCAGCTCACCAAGTCATGGAGTGAAGGAAGAAAAATTAAAAATTATGGAGTATGTGTTAGAGGGAATACTCATGAAGAAGATGAGTATGATTATTATGGTATTTTGAATAAGGTTCTTGACCTGAAGTATCCAGGCAAAGATAAAAACTTTGTATGTTTGTTTAACTGTCAATGGTATGATTCGGTGTAAAATAGACGCATAAGGGTTCATCCTACGTATGGTTTAGTAGATGTAAAATATAGCAGAAGATACGGGAAGTTTGATCCATTTGTGTTAGCAAGTCAAGCTGTTCAAGTTTATTTCAACAAATATCCTAGTGGTCGTAGGGATAAACAAGATTGGCTAGCTGTCATTAAAATAAAAGCACGGAGGATAATTGATCAACAGTACGTTGTAGCAACTGTACATCAAGAGGATGAGATGTCAAATTATAGGTCTGTTGAAATTGAGGAGATGCCAACTACATCCCATAATATTAAAATGCAGTTTGAAACTGTGAATAGTTCAACTAGATCATCAAGTGAGAACGAGGATGAAATTGAAGATACCATGGAGAGCAGTGAAAATATTTTAGATTCTGAGTAGTTCTTTCAAATTTATTTTGTATGTTAATTATCATTGTGTATTCTATAATTCTTTCTATTTGTTGAAATTTTTTTATCTACATTCTATTTTTTTTACTTATTACAATGATTTACTAATTCCTTCTTTTAATGCAGATGGATTCAGGTGATGATCCACCTCGTAGATCCTACACCTCAAAGTTTTCTTGAAAAAAGTTGAGTGTTGGACCTAGCAGACCTAGACAGCCTGATGAAAGTGAGGGGCGGAGTTCAGTTCCACTAGTGATACCATCACCACCACCACCACCACCACCACTACCCAGGAGTCAGCAGCAGTCCCCCAGTGAGCAGGGTCAGGGCCAGTTAGATCCACCTACGGTTAGTGTACCACCACCCTTTCCTGGGTACTTCACTCCTGCGTCGATGAGTCCTCAATTTCCCTCTCCAGATCAGGCACATGCAGCTCTGTTCTATCCATATTACATCCCACCAGCATCACAAACTAGTCCATCCACCATACCATACCCTCCTTACCCCCTGCCATATTATTACCCATATCCGGTGCAGCCAAAACACAGTGGACCATCTACACCAGCAGCAGTTGGTGCTGGGGATCCTGCAGTTATAGCAGATAAGCGTCTATACATTGAGCCTGAGGGCGATATGTAAGTTCATCTTATTTTGTTTAGTTTATTATAATTTTATATATTATATGTTATTGACAAAATAAATTAACCTGCAGCTTCAATCCCTCAAGGCCACCTACCCACAAGATTCGGGACATCATAAAGAGCAAATATGATGCTCCTTACTTATAATGGAAGAAGATCCCAAAAGAAATTAAGGATATGTGGTTTAGAGAATTTTAGGTATATTTATTTGGCATGAATTAAAATATTTGATTTAATTTATATTAATATTATTTGTTATGTCTATAATTTTTTTACAGAAAGATTTTAGGTGGTTACCTGAGCATAGCACAAGGATCAAAAATAATTTTGAGAGGAGAGGATCGACCCGTCTTAGGGACATGTTCACGGACACTAGAAAGTCCGGGCAGCGTCCATCATGGATTGGAGAGGGCGTATGGGCAGATCTGAGTAGAGCTTGGGTGACCCCTGTGTTCATAAAAATAAGAGAGCAAAACAAGCCGAACAGAGCATCTGATTGCGGAGGTTTAGGAAGCTCCCTTCATACTGGTGGATATGTTCCTCATACAGAACATAGACAATGACTGATAAAAGCTTTCAATTAGTTTAATAAAAATATGTATATCATTTTAACTCTATCCTCTATTTTCAGAAAGAGTTTCTTGGCCGGGAGCTGACCCCACTGGAGTTGCATACGAGGACTCACCAACATCAAGCTGACCATCAGTGTGTTGATGAAAAGGCCAAAAAACCTCATATGAGTATAATTTTTAGAGTTCGGGAATATAAATTAAATATAAAAAATGTCATTTTAATATCAATTTATTTTATGGATTTATTCTCATAGGATGATTTTGTACGAGTTCAAGAAAGTCGTTAGTCTACTGGTGTGGGATTATCTTCAGGATTGACCCAGTATTCTGAGTATCATACATGGTCAGATGTTGTTGGAGGAAGGCAAATAGGGAGGGTATATGGCCTGAGTTCTCAAGGCTATGCTTATGAGGGCAGTTCATCCACATCAGCATTTTATGATCCTAGTGGAGTTGAAGAAACTATTAGCTAGAGGGTTGCAGCCTTGATGAGAGAGATAGAAGAGATGAGAAAGGTACAAAATGAGATGCAGGCAGAGCTGCAAGCTTATAGAGATGAATTCAAAAGAAGAAAGATCAAGAGCAGACATATGAAACACCAGGCAGTAAGGAGATGGAGGATGATTAGTTTTTTTATTTGTTTTATGAACATTTGGTTTGAACATTGAGTTTGATGAACTTGTTATGTGAAGGTTGACATCTTTAAACATTTTCTTTAATGAACATTTGGTTTAAACTTTATATGTTATGTTTATTATTGAAATTATTTGGTTTATAGTGGCGTGTTTCCCATATCTATGCATTGATTATAGTGGCGTGTTGCCCAATATATACTGTGATAAATATTTGTTGTGCATGTTTGTGGAAATCTGAGTAAATAGAGGAGTGGCTGTTAATTTTTTTTTCAAATGCTACAGGTTTCCGGCAGCTTTCCAGAAAGCTTCGATACCAGACGGGTTTTGAAGACTGCCGATAATATAAACTAGCCGCTGGAAATTACTGGCGACAATCGACGGTTATACCGCCGGGCGCCGTCGGTTTGGCCGTCAGAATATTCGTCACCAGATGATTCACTATAACCACCGGAACCATGATTAAACCATCTGAACGGACCAGTGGTTAACCAATGGTTTACCGGCGGTCACCGGCGATTATACCGCCAGAAACATTAATACCATACGGCTTAATATAGCACTATAAAATATAAACAAGCCACCGATAAAATCGCCAGTCATACCGGCAGTTTTCACGGCCGAAAGGCCACCGGTGAATTACCGGCGGTTACCGGCACTACAACCGTCGGAACATACCGGCCGCCAAAACCGTCGGAATGTATAACGGCCGAAAAATAGCCGCCAGAAATCGTTTCTTATGCTCCTTATACCGGCAGTTTAATTACCGCCAGTAATGTTTATAACCGCCAGAAAAAAATATTGACCGCCAGTAATAGCTAACTTTCCTGTAGTGAGCTCGATGCACTCGATGAAATCGGTCTATAGGCTCAACAAAAACTAAAAATCTACTAAGGAAGATAGGCAAAATTATTTGATCGGATGATGCATCCTTGGGCATTTCAAGAAGGAGAATTGGTCCTGGTGCGGAGAAGGCCTATCATCATACACTGAAAAATCAGTGGTAAATTTGTATCCAACTGGGAAGGCCCCTTCATCATTGAGAAGGTCTATCAAGAAGGAGCCTATCAACTTGTCGACCTGTAGATCAGAGGCACATGCCGCCAATCAATGGTCGACACTTGAAGAAGTACCACGCATAAAATTACCTGAAGAAATGTTATGTTTAATGTACTATATATTTCATGTATATTTATAAACATATACATTTTATATTTTAAAATTCTCTTGTGTTACAAGAATGCATTTCAAAATCCTCCATAAGATCGGGGGCATTTTAAATATTTATTCTGATCGACATCGCGTTGCATGCTGAAATCTCTGAATAAATATTTAAAACCTCAAAATATAAAGCCTATCTAACAATCTCCCTATAAGACTGGGGCATTTTAAATATTTTTTTGGGTTGACATTGTGCAACGTATCGAGATTTTCAAATAAATATTTAAAATCTCAAAATTCTAAATTTATTCTATTCTAAATGTTCTTGTGAGATAAGGCTATTTTAAATATTTATTCAGGTCGACATTGTGTTACATGTCGAGATCCTTGAATAAATATTTAAAATCATCAACACGAATATTCCTTCAAGATAGAAGGATGCAATGAATTCTTTTTCAAGGTATATGCAAGTGATCTTCCAAAAGTTTGGGACACCATTTTCTCCAACGTACCAAGATTTTAAAAGTCAAGAAAGAGACTTTTGAGATTACTCACTCTAAAAAGTCTAGCTAGAATAGCTTGAAGTCTTTCAACAGCCTGAAGCTTAAGGTTCGAATGGGTATAAAAGGTCGGATCTCAATATGGTCGGATTGCTGGCAACTATGTCTACTCAACACGCCATAAGAAAGGTCATAGTAGAGAAACCCCCACTTCATCAATTCGTCAGTAGGAACTATAGAAAGTATGAAAGTTAAGTTGACTAGATAAGTTCAAGTGATCGTAGTCTACCAAATTCTCCTAATTGAGTGGAGAGTCAAAGTTCCAATGGGAAGGAGGAGTCATGAGCAACTATCAAATATGCGTAGGCTCCAAATCTTCAACCATAAAAGAGGACTTCAGATCTACCAACTTCAGTAGATTCAGTATTGGGAAGCACATTTCTCATAGCTTAAGTCTAAAACCTGAATGGGTGTAAAAGGCTAGATCTAACAAGCCCAAGTATGACTGGATCTCTGGCAGTTGTATCTACTTAATAAGCCATAAGAAAGGTCACAGTAAAGAAACCCTCATTTCAGTAACTAGAGGATGAAGAGTTATCAAATCTTAGCTCGCCCAATTTGATGAACTCAAGTGTCTTAGATTAAAATCTTCTCAACTGGTTAAGGATTAAGATATTACATACATTTGGTATTATCGACTAGATCCAAAATCTACAAATCCTTCAATAAATCTGTAAAGTGCAAAGCAAGGATCGAAGGAATTTTTCTTCAACAAGTCTGCAAAAGTACAAAGCGAAGGATCGAGGAACATATCCTAAAGTTCATATAAAGCCTAAGACAAAACTAAGAGGATTCTATCATCAATAAGTCCATTACGCACAAAGCTCTGGACCGATGACTCCTCGCCACTGACCTGATATAAACTTAAAGGGTTTTAGGTCACTATATCTACTCCTTTATCAAGCCCACCAAAGCGATAAGCATAGGGCTGAAGGTACACAAATCTTCTGATAAGTTAGTAAAGATAAATCAGGTAATCCTCCATAAATTTCTACAGCACAATGCATAGGGTAGAAGGAACCAAAATATTGGGACTCAAGCAAAACCTATGAAAAGAAACATCCTGAATGATATCTATAAATGTCCCTAAAGACTAGGGGCATTTTAAATATTTATTTGGGTCAACATTGTGCCGCGTGTTGAGATCCTCAAATAAATATTTAAAATTTCTTGCCAAAATATAGTTAAATGAGGGAAGAATGGAAGATCCTCCATAAACTAAATGTGCCATCAACAAAAAGTATAATTTGATCAATATACAATCATATTGGAGGCAGCAAATCCCCACCAGCTGAGGGATCTACAAAGTTTGAATAAATTTTGAATGATACAGGTGATTGTATAAAAACATATCACATCCCCATATGATTGCGGCAAAGTAGAATGTTGAGCGTATGGAAAAATGCTGCAAACTAAGGTGGCAATGGTGACAAAAGAAGAAAAAAAATGGCAACTTTATCTACTAGCATCAGTCAAAAAGAACTTAAGTATGAATCGTTGTATCGCTATCTTATAGATCCCTACTTAGCTAAAGCCAGCATGTCAATCATATTATTGATCAAAAATACATCTGAAGATCTAAAAAGCACAGAGATAAAGTCTTGGAAATCTACAGAGTGAAAATCTCAGTGTGACATCCAAACAAGCTCCTGGAGATTCATAAAATGAAAATCATAGTGTGACATCCAGAGCAAATATCTAGAGATCTACAAGGTCACTTAGCATACAATACATGAGATACGCTCAAGACGCATACCATATTTTTTGTGGGACATTTGTTGACCTCACCATGTAAGCAAAAAAAAAGCACAAATTTAAAAAAAAGAAAGAAAATTGCTTACCTCATATCTGTCGAAGAGATCCTGGATATCCGGTTGAACGCTCTACAGTTGCTTTGACCAAATCCCCAAAAGCCTGGCATAAATCCCTTACCTCGATTACCTGCCTCTGCTTACATTAAGAGGAGATCAAATGAAATCCTTTGTCCCACTTCTTCGGCTATAAATACGAGCTGCAAACAACCGAGCTTGGGCTTCTACTTCTCCTCGCTTCTTCCATGAAAAACTCCTGCAACTTTCTTCCTCTCTGCTTCGTCCGACCTGTCTCCAACTACCAAAACCCTTTCTCATGATCTCTAGCACTGACTTCTTCCTTCGATTCCACCTCAAATCCAACCTCCAATCTTCCTCCAAACTGGTCGCTCCTCACACCGACCTTACCTCTACCCATTGCCAATCCAACCTAATCCATGTCGATCCTAGTTGTTTTCTATAACCTCAACATACATCTCCTCCAGTCTATTCTAGCCGAACCTCTCAAAGACCGAGCCCTAGCCTCCTATCTCTTACCGCTGACTCCACCGTAGCTGAAACCCATCCTGTCGACCTCTTCTCCACCTTAAGCCAAGGCCCTTCTCCCTTGCCCGACTCCCATGACCTCTGACGCCTAGCTCGTCACTGCTTTCAATTTCACCATGCGCCAAACTCCCAAGCTCGACATCAATCTCAAATTGAAGTCGTGATCTCATCAGCCTCATCTCCTATATATGGTCCATCCAACCAAATCCTCTGGCCGAACCCTAACTAGTCCCTCCTTTTCATACCATACTTGACCCCATTACCTTCTAGATAGACCGATGACCCCTGCCACTGTTCCTTAGGTAGCCACAAGCCTCATCTATCTTTCTCTCTCTCTCTCTGTATAAATATATATATATATATATATATATATATATATATATATAATTAGAGCAAAAAGAAAAAAATGAAAATGAAAAAAATCATGATGGAGAAAACAAAAAAGATTTCAAAATAAAAAAAAAAGAAAAAAGAAAAGAAAAAAAGAAGGAAATAGTGTGTCTCAATTTGTACTAACCCACCCCATCGCCGACTCCAACCATCACGCAAGTGTAAAAAAATTCTAACTTAAAAATCCTACTCTCGATGCTTGCGGCGAGCCGACAAACCTCCCAACACACTCACGTAGCACGGGGGGGAGGAAAACTGGTGCGATACTTGCGACGAGGAGGGTAATCCCCAGAGCGCTCACATAGTATAAGTGGGATAAAAAATAAGTACCCATATGTGGAAAAATAATTGTACTCTTTAAAACAGGTACTAAAGACCCTTAAGCGCTCATGTAGTATAGCGGGGATTAAAGAAAATAGAACCACGATGTCACCAGACATCTACCTGAAGCACTCATGTAGCGTGGAGGGGAAGGCAGTCTCTTTGGTTTTCCCCAAAATGGAGGAGACGCCGGGAGGCTGCTGAAATTTTGAACAAATACATGGGACTTCAGCTTGCAATTTGAATCAAAATGCTATCCATAAGCAAAATGCCAGATGACTACAGCAAATGTAAATGCTTACGAGCTGCTTAAAGAGACCTGTTATACATTCAACATGCTGTCTGTGAGCAAATACAAAAGAACTGCAGCAGATATTAGCATCTGTAAATAATAGCAGGAGATTCATTAGTGCACTATAATTCACCTGCAGAAAGAAATAAGTAGTGCACAATAGTGTACCTGTACAAAGCAACAAATAACTCAATCCATAAATTGCTACAACATGCCACAAGATCTGCAACACTCATAAAAGAAGATAGAAGGCGTGTTCAAATTCTCAAATGGAATATTATGCACACTCAAAGAGCATATATCCGCACAATTAAAGTATTCTAAAATGCCCCCACACTTGCACTGTAATCTGTATATGTACATAGGTACACAAAAAGGCATGTTTAATCACACGACCCGTATGGGCCCCGACGAGCGTGTTATTGGTGCACATGTGACATCTAGGGATGCTGCATGGATCAATAAATGAACCCAAGTTTGAGCATTATCCTTCTATGTGGATAGATAGCAGTCGACATGGTTCAAACTCTCAAACAGATATATGGTCAAGGTGTCGATCGGAATATCTATTTTATAGTTTATATTAGGCCTTCAAGATCTTCAACAAATAAAATTCACCAACAAAGGAACAAAGCCAATGATAAACCTGATCCTTTGTCGGCAAGTAGACAGATTCGACAATATTCAATCTATAAATGAAAAATTGCCCAGCCACCCGGATGATGGCCGTGTTGAATGTAGATCTCAACCAAATTGGCTAACTCCAACCATTTTAAATGCCACCAAACTTCCAAAAAGTTCAAATTCTCACAAAATACAATTATTTTCAAATGACCCCAAACACCCCGATGATGGTCACGTTGATAGAAAATATTAGCCGGAGGGGTTAATTTCAAATACTCAAAACACCACCCAAATACCCATAAAAATCCAAAATCCAGATATTCCAAAATTCAAAATATTTAAAATTAAAATAATTCATCAAATCACTTAAAATAAAATCCATCCACCCTCCGCAACAGTTTGTTTAGTGGACAAATTAAAATTTACTTAAGCTCATATAGAGCTAATTCCTAATCGAAAATATCACTAGGATCTATTCTCAAACAATCTCTTGCCAGCGGGGACGTGGTATGTGTCTTCTGACCGATGATTTTGCTGCCAAATGGCACCGCAAAATAAATGGTTATGACCCGGGGCCCTCTGAACCGAATGGTTTTGCCGCCAAATGGCACCACTAAATTACGGTTATGGCCAGAGCCCGTAAGCTCCCTAAGGGCACTAAATCCTTGAGATATGAATCAATAGGGCACAAAGCCCTATGTTAGCTAAGGTGGATTCAAATTTGTCCCCTTAGGCAAATACTCACCACAAGTCTACAAGGTACTCTTGGAGGAACCAACCCATGACTGTCGATAAGGATCTTTTTGTTAGGTTGGGTTAACTACCTCCTCTGACAAAGTACACCAGGGATCACGATGGCCCTAGACGATGGAACCATGGGATCTTGATCGCGTCCATCATCCATTCCCCCACCATCCGCTTTAAGTGCAAGATGGTGAAATTTTCAATTTAAATATCAAACCTTCAAGTATCCGTGCCAATGCTGTTACTATATGCCAGATAACACGTATTTCTACATATCTGATTGATGACTAGCCTTAATCGAAAGTTCTCTCCCATTATCTGGAGGGGTAATTAACTATAGGGGCTTGCGCTTATAGAAAACCATAACTCAGATCATAAAGTCCTCACAAAATGAGGGCAAAATATCTGGGAAGTGTCTTATCTACAATCCCAATCTACCTTCCCAAAATTGACCCCGAAACTTAATCCGTTAAAATTCGACCGAAAAGCAACAGGGAGGACGAGGCTGAATTGTTGGAGCCCACAAAGCAATAGAAATTAAGCTGTCCCAAGCGATGCCTTAGTAACAATAAAAATTTACTTTTCACAGTAAATAATTTATAGGGCTTCAACACTACTGAATTTTAGTAGTTTCTAAGAGTAAATCATACCGTCGAAAAAACCAACACAAAATTATTTGTCTAATTAATCATCATTGGCACTAATTATATATATATATAAAGTTGTGTGGGAGATCCTCATATAAATTGTATAAAAACACGTTTGAAATTCATTACTTTGAGATTAGCACAACAGAAATTTTTTATGAAGTAGAAGTATACATTAATTTTCAAACTCATCTCTTTTTGTGATTTATATCAAAATATTCTCTCACAAATTTTATTCTTCTCTGTTATAATTGGTTCCAGCTAAATAGAATCATCTGACAAGTTAAGTTTACTTTTCATAAAAGATTTTGTACAATTTTAAAGAGTTAGATTGGATTAATATCAATATAACTTGTTTGTATATTATATTGAGAGGGTCTGGCTAAACAGTGAGACTGTTGAAGTGCTTGGGCCATTTTAAACCTCCAAACAATATCAAAAAGGCATTTTTATTAATTCAAATATATTTTTACTAGAAAGTCTCTCTTCTGCTATCAATTTTGGTCAAACTAATTTATACTATTGACTAAGGCTTCGTTTGGAACGACTTTCTTACTGCTTCTTAAAGCAGCTTTTTAGTATAACAAATTAAATTTTTATATTAAAAAGCTGCTTTAAGAAGCATTAAGAAAGTCATCCCAAACGAAGCCTTCGGTTTTATTTGGGATAGCTTCCTTGCTGCTTTCTAAAATGGTTTTCTAGTACAAAAATTTCTAATTCAAAAAAAAAATTATAAAGTAGCAAAGAAGCTATCCCAAACGAAGCCTAAGACTTCATTTAGGATGACTTTCTTACTGCTTTCTAAAGCAGTTTTATAGTTCAAAATTTTATTGAACTAGAAACTTTTGTAGTAGAAATCTGTCAGAAAGTTGTCCCTAACGAAGCATAAGTTATAATATGTGCCTCATGTAACCCTGAGGTTAATTATATAGCAACTATCTCCTGACTTTGTAAATGAAGTAACCTTGTTTGAGCACATGCATTAATAGATTCTTATAGGGGTGTAAATGAGTTGAGCTGTGCTAAATTCACTCCTAGATTGAACTTGAGCTTGATTAATTAATCGAGTTCTAACTTGAGCTCAAGCTTTATTTTACAAGTTCAAGGCGGCTGATGCATTTACTATGAAAGAGAGAAAATAATTAAAATTTAAATAATTATTATAATAAAATGATTTAAAGAATAAGAAATAAGAAGAAAAATAATAAAAAAAACTACTTATTATAAGAAACAGAGATATAATTTTTAAATATTTTTAAAATAATTTTATACTTAAAATCATGAAGGCTAATATATTTTAAATGCATTTTATATTAGTATTTCTTAAACGAGCCAGCTCGCGAGCTAACGAGTCAAGTTTGGGCTGGCTCAAGCTTGGCTTATTAATTAGCTTATCGAGCTTCGCTCTTGAGCTGTTTATCGACCTGAGACCGAGCCTGCTCACGAGTCGGCTTGACTCACTTAACACGCCTAAAATCTTGACTCACAGCTGTGTTCTTTCTTAGGAGAACGTTTTTGAAATATTATATTTGTCAATGTATGGTATGTTTTATGCGGTTGCTTTACAAGAAAGCTTTTGTATTGATGGGTAGAACTAGGCGTGTCAAAATCGGGTCACGGGTCTGGTTCGGGTCAAACCCGAGTTAACCCGAGTCTAAATTGGTCAACTCGAACCTAGCCCGTTTAGGGGAACATGTCACTATTCAGAACTCAAACCCAACCCGATCACGGTTCGGGTCAACCCGGTTTGACTCGCCGCCCGTTTGCTGAGATATAGCAAGTTATCAAACAAGAAATAACTGAACAGTAACTCAGCAACAATTCGGACAGAACCAACCCCAAATGGCCAAACCAGAATGCATGCCAAGCCTGAAATGAAATTTCTTAAATCAAATTGTTCGCAGCACTACAATTTCAAATTTTTTAGATTATTTGAGCATTTGAGTGTGGGTTCTTCGATGAAAGAATTTATATTAAATCTTAAGTTTGAGACTATTCTTTTCATACAAAACTAAAATATTGAAAAAAAGTAAGAAATATTTTATTATATTTTAATCAAATTTAATGTCTCCAAAATTTCTTAAATCTGTAGTCCAAAGTCCCCTAAAGATTAAGATTTTGTTTGGGACAACTTTTTTACTACTTCTTAAAGCAGCTTTTTGATATAAAAATTTTAATTTTTGTATTAGGAATCTGCTTTAAGAAGCAGTAAGAAAGCCGTCATAAACAAAGCCTAAGTTCCAAGACTGCCCACACCAAACCCTACTGATACGAGATACCAATATATATATAGAGAGTAAAAAAAATACATAGAGAGAGAGAGAGAGAGAGAGAGAGAGAGAGAGATCTAACACATTTATCTAAGGATCTGTTTGGAATAGCTTTAGGCTTCGTTTGAGGCGGCTTTTTTACTGCTTCGTAAAGCAGCTTTTTAGTGTAAAGTTTTTAATTTTATACTAAAAAGTTGTTTTAAGAAGCATTAAGAAAGCAGTCCTAAATGAAGCCTTAGTTTTTTATAAGGGTGATTATAAAGTTATTATAAGAAAAATAACTTTTTTGAAAGATACTATAAAAAACAACTTTTCATTATAGGAATTTCTAGAAAGCTGCGAACAAATAATAGTCAAATAGAACTATGGTTGCGTTCTAAAAAAAATAAAATATAAATAAAACTATCCCAAACAAATCCTTTGTTTTTTTTATTGTAAGTGGACACTTACTCCGCCTTATAATTTGAAATTAATTAGAGAAATTATTTTGGGATAAAAATAACTTTCTTGCAGAAAAGGGCCCAACATCAAATAGGTAGATGATTTTGGAGAAAAAGAATTGTCTCAGGGTGTCTGATAATAAAAAATTTAGTTTTTCCATGATTTTACCTCTAACAAGCATTCTATAAAAGCCGTAAATTTGTCTGTATTTTTGGATTGCCGGCCAGCTCTTTTGGCTTTCTTGGAGGAATAGGCCAAAACATAGTATGGCGATGTAACATTCTTTATTGCCCCAAAAGTCTAATTCTTTTTGTCAGCCCACGCAAGCAACGGGCTAATTTTCTTGTAGTGTGTAGTTCAAAATCAATGAGGGCGGCTCCCAATAACAAAAGAATCACCTAAAGATAAGATTTGTATATTTAAACTTCCTAAGTTTACAAAAAAATTATCTTATTGAGCACGAATTTTAAAGTAATCTTTATATCTCAAAAATATTAGCCATAAGATTATCATTGCTTTATATTTAACAAAGTTAGACATACAATAATTGGAATTTCTCGATTTGAATCGAAATAGGCATTTTTAAAGCTCTTGTAAGTATAGTTAGCCATTTTTTAGATTATTTATGAGATTAAATGTGCTTTAAATCTTACATATTTATAATCAAAATGAGCATATCGACAAAATGAATCTAATGATTTTAAAATCATCAAATTATGATATCATTAGAATAAGAAATGTCTATAATATAGTATGTGATCAAGAGGGATATGTAAGGACGATTTGTTGAAGTGTATTGGTTTTTAGTTGCAATAACCAATATGCCTCTTTCAAAAATCGGCTAATATACCCTATTTCTACAGATTCAAGGAAACTAAAAAGTGGCCAAAAGAAGGCCTCAAAAAAGGATTCCAAAGAAGATAACCCAATACTTTGCTAACTACTTCCAAACATTTGTTGTTGCCAACAAGACAAATGCTCACCGTCACCAACTACATTGATGCCCGCAATCACCAACTGCTCGAACACCTGATGTCACTAACTACTCCAACATCTATGATTCCTAGCTACTGCAACACCTGCTGACTCCATATTAGTTGAATCCTACCTCGACTAATAACATTTATTGGAGCTCAATTGTTAGATGAATCATATAAAAAAATGAATGGATTCTAGTTCAATCTATGGGTCACAAGATAATAAGCACAAGTCTTAGTGCCAATTAAGAGTGATAAGACTAAGACTAAGAAGAGGAGATTTAGGCCATCAATCCTTGTACTCATCATCCTATGCTTCTTTGACCTTCTCTTATATTCTAATAATTCCATGAAGATAAAACTTTGAAATTTAAAACTAGTATTTGCTTTACTTGAGAGTATTCATAAGCATTATCTCCAAAATATAATTAATCATAAAGGCTTATCGTTATGGAAAATGTGACCTTAGAACAAAACTTTCATTGCTTAATTTCTTCATACTACTTAGTAAACATCTGTGAAAAATATAAACAAAAATCTTCTTCCATTACTGCTTATGTTGGTTTATTTTCATAAATATGTGTAATTATTCTTCACATGTAAGGCCTTTTTAAAGCATGTATTAATTTATGATGTTGTCTAACATAAAGATTATTATTCTTAAAAGAATTTAATATTTGATAAAAACCTAAAATGATGACCAACAATCTTACTAAATTGGAGTCACTTATTAATATGAAGAATTAAGTTGATTTTTAAGAGGACAATGATGAAGCATTAATTATATTCAAAAGGTGTTTATATATACCATTAGAGGAAATTGGAAAGCGTAGAAGAATAATTATATGGGAAGCTCATACATTAAAATATTTAATTTATCTAAGAGTTGACAAGATTTAATAGGAATTGAAGAGGAAATATTAGAAATCATAACTCCGAAAAGATATAATAAAGTTCATAAGCAAATGATAATCTTGTCTAGTGGTGAAGGTGAACATCAACAATAGAGTGGATCTCTCCAACCCTTGGTAATATTAGCAGAAAATAAGATGAAATTGCAACAGACTATACCGACAGAAGATAAGATGAAATTGCAATAAATTTTGTGCTTGTATTGCTAAGATCACTTCATGGGCATAACATTATATCATTTGGCTAAGAGTACACACTTCTAACAAATTCATCATGAACATATAATAGATGACTTGTAATAAATTTAAATTGAAATCATATGGTAATTATAAGGTGTACAAATGATCAGAAAGATCAATTCACTTTCAAGTCATATCAATAAATTCATACAAATTTAGGATGTCAACTTAACTTTGGTACATCATTTTTCTTGTATATTGATGGATAATTTAAGGGGATCATCCAAATTTTAGAATATCTACTAAGAAAGTGTGCATTAGATGTTAGTGATAATTTTGAAGAACTTAGTCTTTGATGGAGTTTTCATACTATAACAATTATTAAGCTAGCGTCAGGATGATACTATGCAAATCAATATATGGAAGAAGATGCAAATCCCTATTATGTTAGGCAAATTCAAATGATAAAGCTATGCATAGATACATTAAAAGATTAAGATTCAAGAAAATATATAAAAAGCCAAAGAATTTTAAAGAAAGTATTATGATTTAAAGTAAAATCCACTTCAATACTTCAATATAGGTGAATGCACATTCTTAGGAGTAAACACAATTAAGGAAGAAAAGTAATTCAATGGGATGGAAATGTTGAAGCCTCTATATATACCTATTTAGTATTCATGAATCAATCGTTTCAATTTCATACAAATCATTATTTCCTCTAAAACATTGATGTACATGATGTTTTTCATATCTTTTCTTATGTTTTATGTACCTAATTCAACTCATATTATTTATTATGATCAAAAGCAGACAAGGATTCAATACAACAAAATTTTAAAGATCAATTCAAAAAAATTTTGGCTAAATAATAATGATAGTTGTGTAAATTTTTTTTTTTTTTTATGATCTAAGTGCTCTAAAAGAGTCGTACAAAAGAAGAAGCTACATAGGAAGCAAAAAGATGACTTTAGAAACAAGTATCATGGCATCTTCATAAAATTATGTATGAATTTAAATGGATAAATTTTTCTTAAGGAGGGAATATTCCAATTCCCCAAGAAAATTTAATTTATTTTATTTTCTCAAAACTTGGGAGGAGGTTGAATCGAGATGCAAATCAGGATTTTTTTGATTGGTTTAATTTAGGCTGAGTTTAGAGTGGTCTAGATGTATACTAAATTATTTTTATATTTTACAAACCATCATGTTATTGACATAATATTGTGACTTAGTTTTTTTTTTTTTTTTTTTTTGCTCCTTTTGTAGAAAACTACTATAACAATCTAAACTATGATTTGCTTGATCCATTGGGTTAAGGGTGTACAGGTAATAATTTAGGACTAAATTAATTAAACTTTTAACCCTAAAATGTGCAGCAAAGAAATTAAGAAATTAAAATAATAATGATAATAATGTGTGCATGCATACATACAATAATAATCGATCTAAACTCTTAACCTTCGAGGTATTGTCTGTTTTGATCTAATGGCCTTATAATTTTGTCCCGTCGATATAACATCCCAAGAGGTCACCCATCCCAGGATTGCTCTTACAACAACACACTTAACTTTTGAGTTTCTTAATGAAAATTCAATCAGTACACCAAAAGGCAGATCGATATTTAAGAGTTTAACTTCTTTTTACTTAGGAGCTGTTTGGTTGCCTGAAAAAGGAATACAATGTAAAATGAATATTTTGGAGTTATTTAGATGAATTTAAAAAAAATCAATGACTTTACTTTTTTTTATTTGATTTGAAGTAAAAGTGAATGCAATATAAAATACAAGAAGATTGTCTCAAGCTGGTCGGTGGTGGCTGCCAATGACGGTGACAAGCAATGGCTGGAGGAGGCGATGGCCAACGACCGGTAGTGATGGTGGCTAGCAGTGATAGCCAGTAGGTGATGGCCGATGGCCGTCGGTGGTGGAAATGACAGCGCATTTGTAGTGTATTTGAAAATTGCCCAAATCAGAGGAATTCTAAATACACTCAAAATACACTATATGAGTTATTTAGAGTACACTTCTTTTACATTCCCTTTTTACTTTATTTCAAACCAAACACCAAAATTTCAAAAACTCCTGTATTTAAATTACTTTACACACTAAATGCAGGCAATCAAATAGCCCCTTAAGGAGCTTCAATAACCGTGCTTCTTTAATTAGACTGACAAGCAATGTATGGCCTCTTAGCGAATAAAATTTATTCTAGCACTTTAAGCAAGCGTTATTAACCTGAAACGCATGCATAATCAAAATCAAACAGCTGCTGCGAGCAACTCTTCAGAAATACGCATCACAAATCATTTAATAATTCTGATTAATAGCTTCCGGTGTTGCTTTTCATTAACTCATTATAAAAGCAGAAAATGCAAACCCTTTATTAACTTACTGATCATTCATCTAATCATCATGGAGCTTTCTTTTAAGCTGTGCTACGACAGTGAAACTGCTAAGGCTTTTCCCTTTCTATATTTTGACTTTTATTTGAAGACTAAGGTTTCGTTTGGGATAACTTTTTTGTTGCTTCTTAAAGCAACTTTTTAGTATAAAAATTTTAAATTTTTACTAAAAAACTGTTTTAAGAAGCAACGAAAAAACCGTCCCAACCGAAGCCTAAGGCTTGGCTAGAGATGATTTTCTTGCTACTTCTTAAAGTAAAATTTTTGTACTAAAAAATTACTTTAAAAAACAGTAAGAAAGCTATCCCAAACGAAACCTAACTCACTCACAAAGAGTTCAAAAAATTAAAAAATAAAAATAAAACAGATTTACAGAATCAAAATTTGATAGTTAATGCTGCAAATAACTCCACTGAACCACGCCTCACTGGTCAATAGTATTTCATTGCTTTGGTGTCTCTGTTCATTAACTCGTTTTGGAATAGAAAAAGAAAATGGATAACAGAAAGTATTTCCAAGATTATTGACAAATGAGATCGACTTCAACTACTAACCAATTAATGTTGAGTACTGACGTGCCATTACAACACAACAAGCCTTAGATTTTAATAGCAGGGCCTTTATACAATCCTCCCCTAACGACGAAGCTATCAGGAGGCTGGTACTCTTCCAACCAAGCTATATCAGATTCATTTGTTCCATCCGGTAAGACAGCATCAATGTCTTCTGAAGAGCACAATAACGGTTTATAAGTTCAAAACTCCGAACACAAGTTCATGATTTGAACATACACACATACATACATATATATAAAGAATGAGAGAGAGAGAGAGAGAGAGAGAGAGAGAGAGAACTTGCCTAATTGACCATTTCTCAAGGATTTCCGGAAATATGAGCAGTGCCTCCCATTTTCTGATGAATAAGGGGGTGATAGAATGTCAAAGAGAGCACAGGGACTTAAAGCTCTGAATGAATGAAGGTTGCCACCACTTGTAGGATAAAGCACTGTGGTCTCGCAGGGTGCGGACAATTCACCATCTTTGACAAGCTTTGCTGGCCTCGCTGAAATTTATTTAGAGTAGAAAGCAGCAGAACATGAGTAAATGGCTAGCACATGGTCAACATATTTTCCAGTAAGGTTAAGCGGATGGAATATTTCAGTGGCTAATCATGTAAATTGGGCATGTCACATGAAATAACGAACAATATGATTCCCATTACAGTACATAGTAGAAATTTAGTGATCTAACTTGTCATGCTAATTCAGCCCCTATAAGCATTCAGCCCCTATGATGCACAGACACGAACACAACACAACACGAGACATGTCAATTATTAAAAATAGAAGACACCTACGCGGGTTGGACATGGTATTATAATTTTTATATTTTAAAAATAGCGAATAAAAAATGAATAAGTTTAATATTTAAAATAATTTTAAAATAATAAGTCATTTAACTAGAATTTATTCTTAAAATGATTAATATTATGATGTAGAGAGTCGGACGTTGATGCCGTGTATCAGGCATCGAGAGAGGAGACAACAATGCTGTCGAGAGTCGGGCATCGATGTTATGCAGTAAATATCGAACGTTGATGTCAAGAGGGTGTTTGTCGTTGATGTTGAGAGGGCTTTGGTCATCGATATTAAAATAACGTCGGACAAAGATGAGCAGCCAAATTGTGGGTGTAGAAATTGCTAGTGCCGAGCATCAATGTCAAGACAATGTTAAACTTTGATGTTGATATGGTTTTGAAATGTTGATATTATAATGACGTCAAACGTTAATGTTGAGATGACATCAAGCATTGTTGTGAAACGAAAGTCGCGACCCGCCAAAGAGAAATGAAAATGAGAATATTCAATGAATGAGGTATTGAGTGCGGGCAATTGATTTGGTGTTGTGGATAGAAAATAAGAAATTTAGTTTTTATATTTAAATAAATAAAAATTTTAAATACAAGAAATTATATTTTAAAAAAAATTCATAAAATATATAAGACGCGTGTCGGACACGTGTGTCCAATTTGTATTTAATATTTTTTTAATCGGACATGTTTTCGGCATGTCCAACACGTGTTGGAGGCGTGTCGTATCGGATGTGTCGGACACTACACGCCTCTTTGAGGAGAGTGCCGGTGCATCATAATTCAGCCCTCAAATTTATCTCATGGAGGTACACTAAGTGCCCCATTTTTATTCATCTTGTTTATCTAAGATAAAGATGCTAAAATTCTAATTTGTTGCAAAATACCATAACAAAGTTCAAAATGCTGAGGTTTGATTTCTTGATATGTCAAGTAAAAAGGACAAAATCCCTGAAAAACAAATGGCTTGAACAAGTGCCTTCCTTGTCACTACAAGAAACTATATTGGTATGTCCAATATTCTCAAAATAAATCATAATAATTATTTATAACTATTTACATCAGTTACAACTCATTTTAGCATCTACTCTCTCAAATCATCCATAACCATAGTCCATTCGTTTGAGACATAGTGCTATTGCTTGGATAGAGGTGAGATGTTTAAGTGGATTTGGCCTATATAAACATGATTCACGGTATTGAACAAATCATGAGAAGAATCGAGTGAGAAGCCTGAAAAAAAAGTGAGACATAGTATCAGAGCAAGAGAGGGATAGAGAGAGAAAGAGTCCGATCATTGCTGGTCTAGAATTTAAACATTGCTGGTTTAAAAGTATGTATTTTGTCTCAAATTCAAGACAAGAATGTATAAATAGTATACAAAATAGCTCCATGCTGGGGTGAATCCAGCTTCTTTTTTCAGGGCGGGCAAAATTTTAATTAATTAAACAACAACAACAATAATAAAAAAATATATAATAATAATAATAACAAATAGTAATAATAACAAAATTTTTTTTTTTAAATTAACCAATATAATGCTATCAAATTTATCAGAGAAAATTTTTATCATTTATCTTCCAATATAATACTGATTTTAGTAATAATATAAGTTGGAGTATAATCATATAAGTTATGTTGAAGCTAGATTCTAACTTATTGAAAAATAATAATAAATAAGCTTTATGTTATCTAACTTAAGAAAACAAGAGATAATTAAACCATAAAGTATGCATAATATTTAATAGATTTAAGAATTGCTTCCTCACAAATTACAAATCCTGAAATGAATAGCCAAAAAAATTATCATAAATTGATAAAATTTAATAATAGTCATGCCAAACAATTTTCAAGTTTTAATTATCTCAAAATTTACTGAAACCTGTTTGAGTTAAATCATACTTGTAGGCAAACGACCCCTAAGAGCAACACTTATTTCCTATAAATTTGAAGCCAATGATGCTACTGTTCTAAAAGAAGATGTCTCTTAGAGCAACAAATGTTTAGCCTAGGGGTGTAAGTGAGCCGAGTCGGCTCGTGAGCTGGCTCGAACTCGACTTAATAACTAGCTCACTAGTCGAGCTTATCGAGCTTGCATATTAAATGAGCTCGAGTTCAAGCTTGATAAGACTTAGCTCGTCGGCTCGCGAGCTCAACAATTAGGTTGATATTAAAAAAAAAATTATATTATTTTAAAAAAAAGCTTTTGTTGCATGGTTAAAAACCCTTTTTTAAAAATCGTAGTTCAAAAACTGTAGAGCTTTAATTCTGTATTTAATGAAAGTGTGGTTGGTGCTGTTTTTTTTTGGTAAAGGTGTCTTGGACTTTCAAAAGATTTTATTTATTATTATTTTTAAAACCTGCTCTCCTGCACTCTTCTACCGATAAAAAGTAAGTTCTTTCAGCACTGTTCTTCTCGGTTGAGTTGCTTATGTGAAAATGGCTTTAATTTATCTTTCAAATATAAACTTCAAATTGATATAGCATAACAAATAAACTTCAGTATTTATTTCAATTATTTTAATTTAAATTGGGATTAAAATTTATTCGGTTTATTTTACATAAAAATATCCTTTTGGATATTAGCGTAATTTAGATTAACTAGGTTTGAATTTTAAATTTATCTTATCTAGTTATCCATATTTCTATAAATAAAGGAGCCTGTTATGTAATAAATCTTTGAATGAAATCAGATGATGAATAGTGTTTCAGATTGTGAACTTAACCTCAAACAAAGAAAATGAAAGCGGAGAAAGGACCATAAGGGTCAGACAGAGTCATCAGGAAGGGCTCACCAAATCATATGTGCATCATGATAAAGAGAGATTTATTAATTTTTTAAATCTATCCATAGTAGCTGATGGAATTTTTTTGTCTAGCATGGATATAATAGCTAAAGAAGAGTTTAGTTTTACTGATCTTGAATTTCTACTAGTTGATGTTGGCTTTCAATCATTGAATTTAATGGTGAAATCCCTAGTGCATCTTTTATCATTTTTTGCATATTTGGATAAACAATATCATTACGCCTTCACTTGTTGGACCCGCATCATTGTATTTCATCATTTTTCTGGTTTTTGAACTACCATTATGCAGCAGAGGGAACAATGGTTAAGAAATTTTGAAGTGAAGTAATAGATTTCACTCATTTTTCCAAATAAAAATTTTTTGCGCAAGTTCAACCAGAAGTGGCTGAAGAGCAATCTAAATGTAGGTGATAAGATGCCTGTTGAGTTTGTTTATGTTGTCTTAATTGCTTCATCTATGATAACAACTTTGTTCCCTACAATTCTACATCTGGGATTAGAGGCTGCTCAGTTTGGTGCAACCTTGCTTTGTTTTATACTGAGTAATTTGTATTTGATGCAATATATATATATATATATATATATACACGTTGCAGAAGAAGAATCCATTTAATTCAGAAACCTACAATAAAGTAAATGCAGCTCTACTGCTCTACCAACCTCATTTACACTGCAGAAGATTACTTGCAGTTACAATTATCTACAGTGAAAACAAAAACCTCTTTGTTTCTGGACACATCGCAAGGAGCATGGGCAAGTAAGCATGGTTGTTGCTTATGTGTTTCCGGTCTTTCAACTACAATTTACTTATAACATCTTTGTTTTATTATGTTTATAGTATTTCATATTTTTAAGGAGCTGATGAAAATAATCACCCACAATTAATCTTTTCTCATTTAATGTCTTATGTCAAATAATATTTTCCATAACTATTAACAGCAACTGCCCATATCCTCCTGCCATAATTCCTTGAAACGCAAGGTATGGCCCTTTCTTTCATCTTTAAATTGCAGCCATCTCTCTACAACGGACTTCTTTCATCAGCACCGCCGGAGCTCTGCTCCTCTCTCTCTCTCTCTCCATTCTTATTCCTTCATCATTTCATCTTCTCACTGTAAAGACAAGCAGTAAATGGCACTTCCTCATGATATTAGAGCAAAGCCTAGCTTAATAGGGTAACACCCGCCGTCCCAAGATTCAGATAATTAAGGTGATTTAGAATAAATTATTGTTTAATCTTGATTTACTTAGTAACTACAAATCCTATGGTGTCTAATAAACTCTAAATAAGCTAACAAATTGAAATGGGGGAAGAAGAAGTTCAATTAGCCAAAATAGTCTTGGGCGCCGAAAGGGGCAGTGCTATGGCATTGAGCTCTCTATTTTGAAGTAGAATTTAAGGGAGTATTGTGGCGCAGTGGAGTTCCCCCATGGCACTCAACTCCTTGTTTAGGGGATTTTGGGAGAATCCGAAATATTCTGTTAAGCACAGCAGCACTAGAGAAGTGGGTGCCACATCATTGCATATTGTAGATTTGGGGTGAATATTTGTCTAAGTGGGCTCCAAAAATTTGCTCCCCGGCCCCTCTGTGGGCCCCTTTCTTTTTTTTTTTTGGGTCGTTGAGGAGAGTTTTAACAAGTAAGTTTTGAGGCAAATTTTCAAAAGGCAAATTGAATTGTGAATAAGGCATCTACCCAGAGATTTCACCTCACTTTGCGAGGACTTTATGATCAGAGTTTTTGTTTCCTATAGGTGCAAGCCTTTATAGTTAATTACCCCTCCCGATAACGAGAGAGAACTTTTGATTAAGGCTAGTCGTCAAATAGATATATAATATCTGACATATAGTAGCAGCATGGTTTAGGTATTTGAAAATTTGATATTTAAATTGTAAATTCTTCACCTTGTACTTAAAGCAGATGATGGGGGAATGATAATGAACCCGATCAAGATCTCATGGTTCCATCGTCCCGGGTCATCATGGTCCCTAGTCTACTTAGTCAAAGGAGGTAGTCGACCCAATCTGATAGAAGGATCCTTGTAGGCATCCATTGGTTGATTCGTCCAATGGTACCTTGTAGACTTGGGGTGAATAATTGACTAAGTGGACAAATTTGAATTCACGAGGGCTGTGCCCTATCGATCATATCCTAAAGATTTATTACTTAAGGATTTGAAGCCAATTAGGGAGCAATGCGGGCTCTGACCATGACTGCAATATAATGGTGTCATTTGGCTGCAAAACCACCAGGTCAAAGGGTCCCGGTCATAACCGTTTACCTGTGGTGCCATTTGGTGGTGAATCATAGTTTGAGAGCCACTATCACCGCTAACAGGAAGATCAATTATGTGGGTTTATTACTCTTCACATGTAAAAAAAAAAGAATTTGTGCCCCAGATCTTTTACCAATAGGACAATAGATTTTGATCGAAGTATCTTTTAGCTCATTTGTCCCATCACCCAAACATAGCCAAAACTGCTGTTTTCACACAAACAGAATTTTTCCAGAAATTATGTGTTAAAATGAGACTGAATCATCAAAAGCTATCTGCAGGCCATGCAAACTGTTGATGTCTATAAATCAAAAATTGATTTGATACAGAACTAAGAGAACAGAAACTAAGACAGAAATTTTGCCACAAACAATAATTAAACTTAGACAGAGAGCCATAAAAAACTATCCATGTAGAAACCTGCAGGTATATTAAAAAAAAAATAGCGCAGATGGGATAGAAACTCACCTTTTGATCGATCAAAGTGCCCAGCCATGTCAATCCAGTCATAAGATTTCACATGCAAAGTGCCATAGAGAAGCTTGCTCAACACGGTCATTCCAGGATGATTATGCAAGGGTATTACAGATAGAGGTGGCATACAAAATATTCCAATCTGCATAGACGTTTAAAAAGACATCACAAGATGTTATAAGAGAAAATTAGGATTCTCAAGTGAGTTTGGGCCAATCATAAACCCATGAAATTGGCCCTCTAGAAGCCCTAATAGACTAGCCTAATAGGTATGATTTTATGAGCCAATGAAATGGGTTCAGGGATGGCTCTTGATCCTAATAATCGTTTAAAAGCCCCACAACCACGCACTACTGACTCAAAATTTAAAAACATTACAATATTGGAGCTATGATTTGGGCACATAATGGTTTGGCACCATAACCTCTTATAAACACAATTAAACTGCTACAAATAAAACACCAAATTTTAGTTTATATACATGTATAAATAATATTAATGTTGAATTGGCTTGAATCATTTTTTTTCAAATAATAGTAAGCTCAAAATTAATTTAAATAAATATTTTGACTCAACGCCCTTGCCCAAAACTGGACTCAAATATATTTGAGTTCATTTTGATTCGATTAAAAATTTGAGCCTGATTTTACACTAGTTTTTATTGGAAAAAGTAGACTAATTTTAAACATGCCTTAAAGGGTTGCCCTTCAAAGCACATCATAAATCTAAGAACCCTACGTCCATGATAGGCCTAATTAAATGGGCTTAAATGGATTTGATTAACCCTTTTGATGACCCTAGTGAAATTCCAAGGCACCGCCTTTATCTACTTAACAGAAATGAAAGTGCTGTAGAAGTATCGTACATAGCCAAATGTGGTTAAACCAGCATAACAAATCATAAGACTTACAGAAAAGTTATCGCATTCATGTATATGCAAGTATTTTATTGGAGGCATAGATTGGTTGCTTCCATTAGAGACATTTTTTCCATTTGAAGCATTTGGGCCCTTCCAATTCCGAACTAATTGAGCCTCTTGATCAAGGCCCAAGTGTGAAGGCTTAATCTCATCTGCAATTAAATTGTGTTAGCATTAAAGTAGAAAAGATAAACTAGAACACGAAAAACTGTTCATCATAAAGTTGCATACAGAATATTTTTCATCATAGATTATTCACACAGATTCACGTATTTATCTCAATTCTCAAGTAAAAAAGTTTTGATTATCAGTAACCCAATAATCCATGATTCAATCCTGTAGCGATCGATGCTTAAATATGAAATTAGATCATTCATTTTCATCTAATTCATTAAAACTACTTAGATGGAGTTTCATTTTTCTACAGTTTATTTTAAACGGGCAACAAGTTATAAATTGCAAATATGACAGGTTAGGAAAATCCAATTAAGAATTTCACTTTACACGAAGAATTCACTCCACCCATGCTTTATCTCTAAACATGATAAAAAGAATCTATTTAGTTGCTCAAACTTAAAGACGTTAAGTTCTCATCACTAAATAAATTCTTTGTCAATCAAAGCAACTCTTGTCAAAGCTTTTAATGCAACAAAAATATTTTCTGAAATTCGCAAAATTGTAGGAAAGTGTGCATATCGTAAGGTTTTCAACCTGGAGTGGACGGATAATCTTGATTGCATTTAAAAAGATGTGCTTGAATATCAAAAAGCAAAGAATGGGAATCCAATATATGCAACGAAACGAAAGCTGTCCAGACACACGCACCCGCTTGGTCTAGAAGCACGATTTCTTGTCCCGTGCAATCACACAATCTCTCGTCCAGATGCAGGCACTTGCTTGGCTCCTCTCAGTTCCATCCTAGACGCACGCAAGAGGAGGCTACCGCATGCGGCAAGCTTCAAGGATGCACAATCCAGCTCGGTTTCACCCCAAACACAAGCACAAAGTCTTCTGGCCGCACGCCTCTCTCGTCGCGTTCGATCACATGCACGCGAGACGGGTTCACGAGACGTTCGTCTCTCTTGATCGAACGTAGAGACCACGGGATGAAGTACTCTCCCTCCTCTCAGTTGGACGTATGTAGGTACGAACAAGTTGGGAAGGCCGGACCTTCCCTTCAGAATATCCGGTACTAAAAAAACTCAGAATTTCGGCCAAGACAATGAAGGCTCTAATACCATGTCAAATTCCAAAAATTGGAGAGTAAAAAGGCTTAATTTTATTACCCAAAACTATCCCTATTTATAGATCTATATAAGATATCTTAATAAAGAAACAAATAATTATAGAATCATGCATAATTGCCCTAATATAATTCTTCCTAAATCTACCACTCGAATATGGAAGGAGATCGGCGTGATCCAGGTGACCCTCCCATGGATCCCTTCTGGCCATGGAATCAAGTGCTAAGGGACGACTGGGATTGCTGGGAGGGTATTTGACAAGCTTCTTCTCAATTTTCATCAACTTCCGTCAAGTGTACTTATAAAATAGCATCTCAAATTACAGAGGCTTGAATCCTAGAATTCTTCAACAAACCTCATCAATATTCTTATTTAATTCCACCAAAATTTAAAAGCAAGCTTCTTCTCAGCAATTTAGCTTATAATGTTTCAACTTCAGGACTTTCCAATTCCACACTTTGAAAAGATAATTATGTGGTCTAAGAGAATTATAGTATTGAGTAACAGATGAGTGTCTCTAGCAAAGTTCGTGGATATTTTCAATAAAGAATAGCTCCGCTATATTTTTAGACCTAGAGTAGGTTTCTTTAGTTGCCTTCTAAATTTCTTTAATAGTTAGTGGCGTACAGAAGAAAGTTTTCTCCTTTTTCATTTGTCAAAATATTAATAAGCTACAACATTATCATATTATTTTCTGATTTCCAAAATTAATGAGCCACAACAACATTGTTAAGCTATTTTCTTATTCCTATACTTTAAAAATTGAATATTCTTTCCTCGGTGCAGTAACCACTCTGGTAAGATAATCATCTCTACTCTTCCTGTAGATGGACATCATTGCAGATAAAGATCATTGAAGATATAGTTGTGTCCATACAACTTTTGACATGTGATAAAAAGATGAATGCCTTTCAACCCTCCATTAGAGCCCATAATGAAGATTTTAGGATCAAAGGTGACTTCAAACGTTGATCCCTGTCAATTAGCGATCATTCTGATCTTGGACATTTTAGATAAATTCAGAGAATCTCTAACACCAAGTAAACATTGTAGGAGAAAGCCTCAGCGAGAAAGGCAGGGGCTAAGGAGATCAACGATGGCAGCCTTGGTGAAAAAAGAAAAGCAGCAAGATCGCAGAAAATTGACCCTCCATTTCCCATTGCTTATTAAAAAAATATTCAGTATGATAAATAGAGGGGAAGCAAAACAAAATTATTGGGACAGGTTGGATACGGGTGTAGGCCTACAGGTACAGGCCTCCCATAATCTTTCATTACAGAAAAGCAATTACAGCATATTTGAAACAAAGAAATTACAGCTCCTGGTCCTCCAATGCGTGCCTAATTAGGTCAAAATATTCAAATTTAAACGATTACAAACAAGAATTATGCATTAGTCCGTGCAAAATAAATAAATGAATAAACACTGCAGTTGTAGTCATTTGGAAATTATGCTAGCATCAATGTAGAAATTTACGTCATTTATAAGCAGCTAGTTTTTACTTATTTGCACCTTTGAATGTGATGTAGGACCTCTTAGGATTTAAGGTTTCTAATGCAAAAGAAACATGTCAAAAGCAATGCAATATACCTCTTGAAGAAATAGTTTTTATTGAAGGAGATTTAAATGGACAAACTAATAGAGTGATAGAAGATTTTAAATGCATTCATGATAGCTAGTATAAGATGGTGGTGAGACTTGCAATGCTTTATATCGCAGAATGTTGGCCATTAAAAGATAAGCTTAAAGTCAAGTATTGCAGAGATGAGGATGCGCAAGTGGCTGAGTGGCTTCACTCATAGAGACAGAATGTGAAAGGATTATATATGTGAAAAGGTTTGAGTAGCTCTAGTGGCAAATAAGATTAGAGATAGTCGCCTTAGATAGTTTGGACACATAAAATGTCAGCCTTCCGATGATCCGGTTAGGAGAGTAGATGTATTGGATTTGGCCTATGTTAAGAAAGGTATAGGTAGACCTAAAAAAACTTGGCTAGAAAATATTAGAAATGACCTTTTTTATTATTTAAATGAGAATTTGACTCTTAACATGACAAGGGAGAAAAAAATATTCAAATAGTTGACCCCACGTAGATAAAGGCTTGATGTTGTTTTTATTGTTGTTGTATCTTTGATGATAACTATAAATAAATTAAATCAATTCAAATGAACGTTCTATAGCGTTTTACTAGAAATTAATAACTAAAATTTAAGGATTGTGAAAGTTGAACACACAATTGAAATTTCGTGCAATCAATAAAATGCTAGATTAATCTAACAAATGCAATCTCATTTTCAACGAATAATGGAAAAAGAAGCAAAAGAAGCATCAGGAGAAGAAAAGAAAGAATGGAAAGTCATTAAAAATGCAAGCATTAGACTTGCACAAGAAGATGAGAAGACATTAGAAAAGCCAGCATTATACTTGTAAAAGGATAAGCTATTAGAAAATCAAGCATTATATTTGTACAAGAAAAGAAAGACTTATACATGTACAAGCCTCTTTGAAATTTTTTAGTCTCACATTTGATCAAGGATAAAAAACACAATAAATGAAGAACAAGAGTCGCCATAGCCACAGTAAGAACTTTCTTAATGCCATAAGCTATTGAACATGGCTCAGAATTCCAATATTTATAAATGGAAGAAATAACAAACTAACACATCGCATACACATGGTTAACAAACTATTAACCTAACAAATTTAATTATATAGGCTAAGATGATCATAATAGGATAATGAAATTTAAAAGACATCAAATAACTCAAATATCAATAAAATTAAAATTCAAAATTTATGTCCACATCATTTATATCCCATTTAGAACAATATAACTTCGACAAATTTCATATCTAATCATAGTTAAATTTTTTATAGAACAAATATGAATCATCACATGTAGTTTTCTCTTTCCAATTCCTAAGGTACATTTGGTATCCAAAATCAATAATAGACTCAGTTTTATCACCAACAATAGTTTCATGAATAAGATTAGTCAAAATTTCTAGAAAATATGTAAATAATTGGTTGAATGGAAACTAGAAATAGAAAATAAAAAAAGAAAAGAATTAGCAATTAGCTGATGATTCTTCAATTAAAATCACACTAGTAAAATTAGCAAAAAAATTTTGAAATTTCATACCTGAGTTCACTGTATAACTTTATTTGTTGTTATTTCTCTAACAGTTAATTTCTTGAGGGTGCCTAATGTTAGTTTGTGTGGAATCTGATTATATCGATCAAATAAGTTGTACTACTGCCTTGGACCTTAATTCAATTTGGCGTGCTCGCTGGAGGGTTGAAGGGGGGTCCTCCCCCTGCTTGGGTTCTATAGCTTTGAGCCTTTTTTTTTTTTTTGTACAACGCCCTAGGGCTGTGTACTCGAGCGCCTCGATGCTGTTTACCCAATAAGCTCAGCGATACATAGTCTACTTGAAAAAAATAGAGAGCATGAGCACTGCAGCGCTCCAAACCTCGGTGTTACAATGCTTCTAGGGGTGCTGTGACGCTTCCAGGGGCGCTACGGCGTTCCAGACCCCAGCACTGCAACACGGTCGTACAGGATGAAGTTAGAGAATGCGAGCACCACAGTGCTCTGACCTAGCATCGTGGCGCTACAAAACGAACAGGCAATTTTCTTTCTTATTTTTCATTAAGGGTTGCATCCCTTGGTGGCTTTGTTGGATCTTGTTGACCTACACAGCAAGATACAAAAAAGAAATCATTGAGATCATTACATATCTCAGAGCCTGCCGTTGCCCATGCCTTCTGCTACAGTCACTTCTAGCCGCCCGCTACAGTGCCATATCCTGCAAATCGGCGCTGAATTTGGTCTTATCAGGCATGCGTACAAAAGTACTCTCCCATTTGAGCCTTTAAAACGCGGCAGAATCGAAGCCTTTCGGCTTCTTCTCTGAGGTAGAACTCCCGCATCAAATTCCAGCTCTTCTCCACACACGAACGACTCCACCTCTTCAAGCCCCAACAGTTCTTCCATTCACAAACCCTGACGCTTCTTCATCTTCAATCTCCACTGAAGCCGACACCCCTTCTCCCACTCAGCCGAACTCCATACCTGCACCAAACCTCCTCCTCAAATCCACGCAAGCTCTTCCCGATCTCCCTCTCTACCTTCTGATCCACCCAGCCCACACAAAGAGAGAGAGAGAGAGGGAGAGAGGGAGAGAGGGAAAGTTTTCTTCTCTAACCTGATCAGAGCCCTAGACTTTGCCTTCCTCCTCCCGTCGCCCCTACCGGTTCCGAATCCTAACCCACCGAATTGAAGGTCTCCACCTCGTCTCTTCCTGCCCTAGCCGAGGCGCACCTCCATCGTCTGTTCGAATCGGAAGTAAAGACGAGAACAGGAGCTTGCTCAATGAGAAGGTAGCCATCTTTCTTCCCTGTCGCGTGCTTCTGCGGCCAGCTCCCGTATGCAGCAAAAGGAGGAGTTTATTATTATTATTATTATTATTAATTATAATTAACTAATTAATTATAATTGATTGATTAATTTCTTTGATTATAATTAATTATTAGTTATAGTTAATTATAATTATTTATAGTTAAATATTATTAATTATTTTTAATTATAATTAATTATTAATTATACTTTATTATTATTAATTATAATTAAATATTATTAATTATGATTAATTATAATTAATATACTGATTATTATTAACTAATTAATTATTATTAATTATAATTAATTATTTAAGTAAAATTAATTATAATTAATTAGTTTTTTTATTCTGATTAATTATAATTAATAAAAAAAGAAATGCAAGTGCCTCTCCCTTGCCTCGTTCCACGAGCCTCCACCGCCGGTCCACCCACGCGAAGGTATAAGTTTCTAACTTAAACCCCGCTCTCGCTGCTAACGACGAGCCGGCAAATCCCCTACGCCCTCATGTAGCGTAGTAGGGAGGGAAACCAACACGGCACTTGCAACGAGGTGGGTAATCTCTGGACCGCTCATGTAGCGTGAGAGGGACAAAATTAAGTACCCATACGTGGGGAAATCTTTATGCTTTTTGCAACAGGTGCCCGAGACCCCTAAGCACTCATGTAGCGTCTTAGGGATTGAAGAAAAATATAGCCGCGGTGTCTACGGACATCTACCTGAAGCGCTCACGTAGCGTGGAGGGGGAGGCTGCCTCTTAGTTTTTCCCCTAAACGGGGGAGATGTCGGGAGGCTGTCAAAATTTGCATTGAACTGAGGACTTGGTTTGAACTTGATTGAACACAGAGGACCTTATTTGAATAAGACTCAAACTTGAACTTGAATCGGATATGATGAATGAAATTAAATGAACTAAATTTGAATCATATGTAAGAGGAACTCGAACTCAAATGAACTACAGTGGACATGGACTTGAACCAGACTTAGATTTGAACCTGACTTGGATGGCATGAAATTGAAATGAGCTCGAACTTGAGCATGACTTGAACAGAATTCACACAACAAAGAATTAGATTTTAATCTTACAAGTTCATGACGAAGATTGAAAAATATAAAATGCTAATTAACAATTTGAAGCATTTAAATAAGTGCCATGCATGCAAGGATATGTGATGAATGTAGTAATATCTTCATAACCAACATCCTTATGCAAACAAGCGAGTGGGAAATGAACTCTCCATGCATATAAATGATGAAACTCCAAATGCAATTCAATGACAAGCCACAATACTTGACCAATCATATGCAAATGATAATATCTCCTGTATGTGTATGCAAAGGAAGAAGGTTGTATTGAATGTGATAACATGCTCAATGCATTCAATAACACCTTCAACTCACAAGCAAGTATTTCGATTGAAGGTCAAAACATGATGGATGAAGCAGATCATCAATCGACATACAATGAATGCAACATATCTACAAGCAAAGTGGAGGAGTTGCAAGGAAAATAGTTTGCCTACTATCAACAATAGCTAATAGGCAGATGTCTTGCATATACATGCAATAATTATTAAGAATGCTAAAAAGATATGCAAACAAAGAACCCAATGTCACTTGTAAGCAAGTAATACACAAATGACGATGATTGGAAGGTATATGCAATTTGATTGTGAGCACATGGTGACGAACAAACTTATCATGCAAGCTACGAGTTACTTCCAAGGATAATAAGAGACTTACAAACTCTACTTGCTTACAAGTAGTGATGAATTGTTGACAACATAACATCCTCCTTACAAGCGATGTCAATTATCTTGCAAATACACACAGCGGTCCTTTCACAAGCAATTATAGGAGACTTGTGAGGATCCATGAATGACAGTGAAAGGCATATATGTGAATATGACATCTTGCCAACACAAATAACAGTCCATCCACAAGTAATTACAGGAGACTCGTGGGTGTTTGTGGACAACAGGAAAGTATATACAAATGAGTGCAATATACTCGTCAAACTACAAATGAATTCAAGAGGCAAATAGTGAATGCTACCATATCCTTTCAATTGACATCAATCATTTATGGATGAACATAGAAGCTCTATGTGAAACAAGAGCTAGCATGCAAATAACTAAAGGAGATACATTGCAAACACAACAAGTCTCCAGTATATACGGACATCCGCAAGCAATGACAGGGAAACCTTCGTAGGAAGAATAATATACTTATGGATATATGCAGCAATCTTGTCAAAAAGATACGCAAGTAAACGCGACGGTCTACTAATCAAGCACATCAACTTCCTGCAAGTAGAAGGGCTCAATCATGCTACAAGAGACCCACACCACAATCAACATGACAGTTGTAATCAGGAGAATTCTACATGCAGTGAAAGCAATGATGTGAGATATCAGAATGCACTCAAGTGAACGTCAATACACGATGCATCGCACTAACTAGAGTTAATGATCAATATTTAACAAGTATGCTCTTAAAGATTGATGCAAAGTTTGGTGGACTAAATCACAATTACACATAAAAGAATACATCCGTCATTCCAATCATCTCATGGACTGCAACAAATACAAGCTCCTACGAGCTGTCGTAGGAGACCCTCTATAAATACAAGTGTCGTCTCCAAACAAATACAGAAAACCATCATCAAATACAAGCTCCTAAAAGCAACTGCGGAAGACTCTTATACATCTAACACGACGCCACCAGATCCGTAATACTCATACAAGAGGACAGAAGGCGTGTTCAAACTCTCAAAAGGAATGTTGCGCACATTCAAATGGCAGTTGTCAGCACAACTGAAATATTCCAGAAACACTCCTGCACATGCACCTTAGTTTGTATACACATAGGTACACTATAGGGGTAAGTGTAATCACCCAACCCGCATGGGCCTCGACGAGCATGTTATTGGTACACAAGTGACGTCTAAGGACGCTGAGCGGGTCAATTAATTTAAACCCGATCCTCCTAAGCAGATAAATAGGAGTCGACAAGATTTAACATATAATCATAAAGTGCCCCCAAATACCCGCATGGGCCTTGGCGAGCGTGTTATTGGTACACGCATGACGTCTAGGGATGCTGTGCGGGTTAATAAGTGAATTCAAGTTCGAGCCCGATCCTTCTATGCGAGTAGATAGGAATCGACACGGCTTGAACCATTAAATAAATATGCGGTCATGAGGTCGACCGGGATATTTATTTTATATATTCATATTAGGCCTTCAAACAAAAAAATTCACTCACAAAGGCATAGAGCCTACGAAACCCGATCCTATGTCGACAGCTCGACAGAGTCGGCAAGGTTCAATCCACAAATGGAAATGACCCCAAACACGCCGATGATGGCCGTCTTGAATGCAGATCTCAACCGGAGGGGTTAATTCCAAATATTTTCAAAACGCCACCCAAATACCCAAATTTCAAAATCCAAAATATTTAAAATAGAAAATTCAATCATCAATAACTTAAAACAAAATCCATCCACCCTCTGCAATAGTTTGTTGAGGTGGACAAATCTGAAAATAACTTCAGCTCACATAGAGCTAATGCCTAGTCGAAAATATCACTAAGATTCATTCTTAAATAATCTCTTGCCATTAAGGACGTGGTATGTGTCCTCTAACCGGCAATTTCGCCGCCAAATGACACTGCAGGATAAACGGTTATGACCCGGGGCCCTCTGAATCGAGTGGTTTTGTCGCTAAATGGCACCATAAGATAGCGGTTATGGCCAGAGCCAATACGTTCCTTAGTGGCATCAAATCCTTGAGATATGAATCAATAGGATATGATCGATAGGGCACAAAGCCCTCTATTAGCTAAGGTGGATTCAAACTTGTCCCCTTAGACAAATACTCACACCAGGTCTACAAGGTCCCCTTGGACGAAGCAACCCATGGCTGCCGACAAGGATCCTTCTGTCAGGTTGGGTCGACTACCTCCTCTGACTAAGTAGATCAGGGACCATGATGGCCCGGAACGACGGAACCATGGGATCTTGATCGGATCCATCATCCATTCCTCCACCATCCGCTTTAAGTGCAAGATGGTGAAATTTTTATTTTAAATATCAAAACCCTCAATACCTAAATATCCAGGCCCATTGCTGCTATTATATGCCAGACTCATGTATCTTTACGTATCTGATTGACGACTAGCCTTAATCGAAAGTTCTCTCTCGTGATCGAGAGGGGTAATTAATTATAGGGGCTTGCGCCTATAGGAAACCAGAACTTAGATCATAAAGTCCTCGCAAAATGAGGGCGAAATCTCTGGGTAGTGTCTTATCTACAAACTCATCTGCCTTCCAAAATTTACCCCGGAACTTAATCCCATTAAAACCCCCCCGAGAAAAGCACAGCAGGTGGAGGCCGGGGCTGAATTTTCGGAGCCCACAGATCTCTTTGTTTGTTCTAGTGTAAAAATAGTGCAAGGGTCTAGACATACAAAGAGAGTGAGAGAGAAGAGAGATTCTTACTATTTTCTTCAAATTTTCATAGTGGATTTCTTGGTTTGGTGTAGCTCCATAGCTTTTTTCCCAGTTTTAAGTTTTTCTACCTTAAATCCTAGTGTTCTTTTATTTTAGCTGCTTTAATCATTCTTGTTTTTTGCTGTGAGTTTTACTTCACCCCAAACACCTAACAAAAACCTTTCAAAATTTTGATGGGCCATTACCTTATAGCCTTATTTTGAATACAATAAATCTCTTGCGCACATCTACGATAGACTTATAATAGTCATAGTTAAAAAGAAGTTTCTAAAAAATATTTTCATATAAATCATGAATATTAGTATTGTATAATACAACCAAATATAATGCATGTAAGAGTTTTATATATTTTTGATATTGGATAGACTATAGATAATCCTAGTTGGAGGGCTTGGGTGGATGAAGAAACTAAAAATAAATAAAAATAAAAAATAAAAAAATAAAAATAAAAAATAAAAAACAAAAAAAGTAAAAAAAAGGAAACAAAATTTTAATGTATTAAATTCCATAAAGCTTTCTGTTGATGAGTGAGAATTCAAATAGGGCGAGTGACAATTCAAATAAGGGATGTACATCATTGGGATAACCTCTTTAAGGAAAACTAACCAAAACTATTTAAAGAATAATTCAGTTGTATTATGCACCTATAGATATAGATTTAACAAGCAGGATGAAATTTTAAATTACAAGTTTTCTTTAAAGCTATTATTATTAATAAATCTACATTCATGTTGATGTAATTGACTTAATAAACTTCTTTCATAGATTTGTAAATAAAAAAACCAAGTACCAAAATAAAATAGATATTAATTTGGTTATTCTTCATAGTAATAATATTGGAAGATAACACCTCAATAGTTAGATGATTAGATTACTCAATTGATTCAAAAACATAGGCAGACATAATTTATTTAACTTCACAATTAGGATTAGGTTCAGATTCTAATTAAGGTTCAGGCTCATATATGATATCATCTTCAAGTTTTGACTACTGCTCAATTTTAAGTTCAGGTTCATCAATGCATTCTAGGATAGGCTTTGATGCATATTCTAATGCGAGCTTCAGTGTAAATTTAGGTCCAACAAAATCAGATATAGCTCACTCCACAAATGTTAAATTGTCTTTGCATATAATTAATCCTTTAAAAAACATTCATGAACTATAGTCCATTAAGAAAATCAAATTCTAGCATACATAGTACCAGGTTAGAGAATAATTAACAAGCTTTAAGTGTGTTACAAAAGATTTATACTTAGAAATGTTAAGGAAAAGTGCAATAACATGGATGGAATGACAAATGAAATAATGTTCAAACTCTAAAGCTTTGTGGTAAACTTCATCTATTTGTCCTCAGAGATTTGTAAGTTAATTTAGGATTAATTACACACTTGAGGCCTTTAACAAAACAATAATTGATAATATAGTAATCTTTAAGCAAATAATGTTTGACTAAAAAATCTTCAAAACTTAGAAAATATTAAAACACATTATTATCATGTGGGCTACGAAAATTCGAGCCCCGGCCTCCCCTCTTTCGGGGGAGTTTGAACAAATTAGGTTCCGGGGTAAATTTTCAGAAGGTAGATTGGGTTTGAAATAAGACGCTACCAAGAGATTTCGCCCTCATTTTGCGAGGACTTTAGATCTGAGTTCTGGTTTCCTATAGGCGCAAGCCCCTATAGTTAATTACCCCTCCCGATAGAGAGAGAGAACTTTCAATTAAGGCTAGTCGTCAATCAGATACGTAGAAACACGTAGTATCTTGTGTATATTAATAGCATGGGTTTTGGTGTTTGAAATTTTGATATTTAAAATTTAAAATTTCACCATCTTGCACTTAAAGCGGATGGTGGGGGAAGTGATGATGGACCTGATCAAGATCCCATGATTCCATCGTCCCGGGTCATCATGGTCCTTGGTCTACTTAGTTAGAATAGGTAGTCAACCCAACTTGACAGAAGGATCCTTGTTGGTAGCTATGGGTTGATTCATCCAAGGATATCTTGTAGACCTGAGGTGAATATTTGTCTGAGGGGATAAATTTGAATCCATCTTAGTTGACAGAGGGCTTTGTGCCCTATCGATTATATCCTATTGATTCATATCTCAAGGATTTAGTGCCATTGGGGAGCATAAGGGCTCTTGCCATTTAGGGCAAACCGCTCGCTTCAGAGAGCCCCGGTCATAACCGTTTACTAGAGGTGCCATTTGGAGGCAAAACCGCTGGTCAGAGGACAGGCGCCATATCCTTGCTGGCAAGAAACTGTTTAAGAATGAATCATAGTGATATTCTCGACCAGACATTAGCTCTTTATGAGCTGAAGTGATATTTAAATTTGTCCACTTTGACGAACTATTGTGGAGGGTGGATGGGTTTTTCTTTAAGTGTTTGACGATTGAATTTCAATTTTAAATGTTTTTGAGTTTCGGTATTTTTGGAGTTTATTTTATGGGCATTTAGTGTGGCATTTGTTTGAATGTTTGTGGTATGCTCCAGTTGAGATCTGCTGTCAACACGGCCACCATCGGAGTATTTACGAGGAATTTTTATTTTATCTGTCTGAACCTTGTCGACTGTCTATTTGTCGACAGAGGATCAGATTCATTATTGGCTTTATGCCTTTGATAGATTACTAAGAATTAATCCCTCCGGTTGAGATTTACGTTAAATATGACCATCATCGGGGTGATTTTGAGGTCATTTGGAAATATTTGTATTTTGCGGGAGTTTGAGAGCATTTGAAAATACATGATCCTCTCTGTTTGAGATAAACATTCAACACAACCATCAACGGAATTTTTATGGGCAGTTTTCATTTTGTTGATTGAACCTTATCAACTCTGTCCATTTGCTGGCACAAGATCAGGTTCGTAGTAGGTTTTATGCTGTTATTAGTGAATTTTCATTGTTATAGGCCTTGAAGGCCTAATATGAACGTATTAAAATAAATATCTCGGTCGACGCTATGACCGTATACTTGTTTGATAGTTCGAGCTATGTCGACTCCTATTTACTAGCATAGAAGGATCAGGCTCATACTTAAATTTATCATTTGACCCTCGCAGCATTCTCAAACATCACGTGTGTAAATATGACACACTCGTCAGGGCCATGCGGGTATTTGGGGGGCATTTTTATAATTATCTATTGAACCTTATCGACTCTGCTAATTGCTGGTAGAGGATCAGGTTCATTGCATGCTTTGTGCCTTTATTTAATGAATTTTTCTAGCTATTGGCCTTGAATGTCTAATATGAATGTATAAAATCAAATATCCCGGTCGATGATACGACCTTATATTTGTTCATTGGTTCAAAGCCATGCCGACTCCTGTCCTATCATGGAGAAGGATTGGATTCGAACTTAAGTTCATTTCTTGACCCACACAGCATCCTTAGACGTCATGTGTGTAAATACGTGCTCATCGAGGCCCATACGTGTGTGTATTTTATATGTATAGTGGTTGTAAGCATGTAGTACAATGGATGTGTATGATTGATATGTATATTCACACATACATCTATATACCATTTGAATGCTAGTATGTTCATGCATGTATTCATGTATCTGCATACATGTATAAGTTTTGGTACATGTGTTTTCCCTTCTACATGATATGCTTGATATGCAATACGATGGCCTATTGCATTATCATAGTGCAAGGTACATTAGCTAACATGCATGTATAGCGTGTCTATGCATCGTCAATTTGTTCACATGATATGCTTGCATGATATTTCAGAACTTGCATGGGGCACTTGCATGTATGTATGTATGCTGACATGTAGTTGTACAGTGCTTGCTCGTGTTCACATGATATTTTACATGTTGCATGTTGACTTAATACAGTAGTGTATGATATGCTTGTGTGGGGGCATTTTTAGAAAAATTGATGTTGATCAGTTGTGCGGGTAACTGTCAGTTGAATGTGCATGACGCTCTATTTGAGAGCTTGTAGATGTATTCTTTCCACTTATATGCATGTAGCGGATTCAATGGCGTGGCATAGCAGCTTGTGGATGCTTTTTGTCTGCTTATACAAATGGTGTGAATTCGGTGGCGTGGCGTCGCACTATGGTCATTTGTCTGTTTCATACAGGTAAATTGTCGTGTACTACTTGTTGCTTTCTGCAGGTAGATTGATGTGCACTAACGAATCTCCTGCTATCGGTTATAGACGCTTGCATCTATTGCAGTTCTTTCATATTTTCCCACAGACAACATGTCTTATGTATAACGGGTCTCCTTCAGTGATTTTTAGGCATTCACATTCACTACATTTGGTACTTTATTTGTAGATGACATTTTTTGTGTATAGCGAGTCTCCTACAAGGGCCCATAGACACTTGCATTTGTTGCATGTCATCCAGTGTTTGCTTGTGGATGGCATGTTGTGTATAACAGGTCTCCTACAACCCAGTAGATATTTTCGCTTTGCTGTCATCTGCTTCTGCTTGTAGGGGATTGGTGTATTTGATTGATATTGAGTGGTTGCTGACTTTTTTACATGCATTGATCAGCAAGTTGCTGCATTTTGCACACATCCCTTCTAGTGTTCATGTGAATTACTACATGTATTTACATGACAGCTGACGTCGATCGTAGGAAGATTGTTGCATTCACAATTTAGCTATTATCGTCGTTGTTTGTTAATGTTTGTATGCATTACAGACTTCTTATCCTTGCTTGTAGGCAATATGTCGCATTCAATGCAACTCCCTTATTTGTATTAGCGGGGGAGTCTTTCATGCTTTATACATATTGTTTGCCGTCATTTGCAGTAGTTTGGCGTGCTTGTTTGTGTATTGGTATTCGTTGCAGGATGTCGTTGCGATCATTCTCAATCTTCCCTATGTCTGTTGATTGGTGAATTGCTGCATTCACTTGCATATCTTCCATTATTCATAGGAACTACTGCATATATTTGTAAGACATTTGATATCGGTCGTAGGGACTTCTATATCCTCTTGCATGACTCGTGTGAACTCCGCACATCAACTGCCAACATTTGTATATAATTTTCAGTATTATTCAGGAACTTCGTACATTTGTTTGCAATCAAACTACACTATCCCTCCTATCTCATTGCTTGCAAGGTTGAATAAGGTTGCTTGTATTCTGATGTTGATTGCAGGGGTGTTGTAAAGCAGTTGCTTCATCTGCTAAATCCCCTTCATACCTTGCTCACGAACATGTTGTATCGTTCGTCACATGATGCTTGTGTATGCTTATTGGAAAATATGTATTTTCACATGCAGTTAAGTGGCATCGATAGCAAAGGGGGACTATCTTCTTTGCAACCACATTACTTTGCTTGTAGACATGTTATATCGTTTCCATTTCATTTGTCATTGCTTGCAAATGAGTTGTGCTTGCAGGAGTTTAGTATATTGGCTCATGTTTGTAGAACTTGCCGATTTCAGCTCTCTTTTATTTGTCGCATTCATATCGATTGTCCAACAATCTGGACAAAACAACAAATCATGCTTACTAAGACTTCAGTATAAGTTCTCCATTCATTCATTGATCTTTATTTGCATAATCAAATTCATTGATTAACATTTATATTTTTAATGTGATTATACATTCATTAAATTAAAGTTTGATTCTTCGTCGTGCAAATTCAATTCATCTGCATTTTGTTCAAGTCCACTGTAATTGCAAGTTTGATTGCCTGTTCAAATTATTCAAGTCATGTTAGCCTATCATTCAATTTGCAAGTTCAAGTCCCCTGTTATCTTATTCAGTTCAAGTCCCCTACTACACTTAGCTCACCTAAGTTCAAATCAATTCCCTCATCAGTATAGTTTTTGGCAACCTCCTGGCATCTCCCCCGTGTAGAGAAAATTTCAGGAGTCTGCGCCATCCCACCATACTATGAGAGCGTGCATGGTAGGTGTCGGGGTGATACTGCGGCCGTATTTCTTTAGTCCCACCACGCTACGAGAGCATGTATGGGTCTTCGAAGTACCTATTTAAAAATGCGCAATTGGTTTCCCCACCAGCACTGAGGCACGTACAAGTACTTAGAAGTTTCCCTGCCACGCTATGAGAGCGTTTATGGGGCCTACCTGTCTCGCCATAAGTGTCGCACTGGGCTTCCTCCTACCGTGCTACGAGAGCGCGTATAGAGGGTCCCCAGCGCGCCGCGAACGCTGAATGCGAGATTTGAGGTTTAGAACGTTATACATGTGTGACGTAATGATTGACGGCGGTGATGTCGATATCGGGGAAAGAAATGCATGAATGACCAAAATGACAATCTCTTTCTCTCTTTGTTTTCATCATTTTTTCATTTTTTTCTCTTTTTTTTACGAATGGAAACCCCTTTTCTTTTCTTTTTTTTGCTGATATATATATATATATATATACACACACACACATACACATTTGAATCTAATAACATTAGCTAATAATAAGATTAATATTAGTCACATCACATTAATCAAACAATAACAATGAATAGATAAGAATGATAATAATAATAAAAAATGAAACTCACAGTTGGACTTGAGGATAGTGAGCTGTTTTGGATTTGTAAAGAGGGATGTTGGGTTACAGATTGTTGTTGGGCCTTGGAGTGGGCTTTGGAGTGTAGATTTAGGTGGGTTGTTTGAGGTGGAGTGGTTCAGAGAGAAAGTGGACTACAATAAAGTGGGTTGTTGGATTTGCTAATTGAAAGTTGGGCTATAGCAATAGTGGGCTCATGTGTAAACATTTGTAATGGTCAGCTGGACTAGGATTTATGGGTAGCTAGGAGAGAAGGGCATGTAGGCTTGAGGAGAAGATCAAGTGGTTGTGGACTTCGGACGGGTGATTGGAGGTGGGTAGATCGACTAAGATCGAAAGATTGAAGTCGAGTTTGGCTACAGGAGGAGGTTTCAAATGGGAAACCGAATGTGCAGGAGGCGGGACGGGCCTGGTGCGTCTTGAGGCTAGGGTAGAGAGGAGATCGGAACAAGCAAAGCTAGGTCGCGTGGAAGCTTCGGGTTTTGCGGCTGGGAGGAGGGAATCGGGCTTGCTGGAGCTCATGTAAGGAAGCGAGGTTGAATCGAGGAGGAATGGCCTTGGATCGACAAGGAGGAAGATTCGTGTGGGCTGAGGCTTATGGTCGACTAAGAGGAAATGGGAGACGAACATCGAACAGGCGTGGGAAGCTTTGTGGGTGGGAAAACGAGCGGGAAGCAAGTAGAAAAAATGAATGAAGAATTATTTCGTTTTCGTTTTAACGACGTAAAAATTAGCGTGGTCGAGGTGGAGTTCCTGCATGCGGGAGAAAAGACGAGAATTCGGCGCCGTTTGCAGGAGATGGGGTATGTAGCTGCTGCAGATATGGGATTTTAGCAGAATTTGAGTAGGACTTAAGCACAGGTAATGATTTAAAAAAAATTATATATTATTTTTGTTTTGGCTGTAGCGTGGAGGTCAACATATCACCATGCGATTCTTCATATGGACATATAGTTAATCACTATAATTCTAGAATGATAAATATTATCCTTTTAGTTTATGCTTCATTTTTATATTTTATCTTATGTACAATACTACAAAATATTTGAATATAACTCATGAATTGTGTTTCTTTCATTGGGAATTTAAGCATTATGCTTTTCAAAAACTCTCTGTCATCTATCAAATCTAAAAATACCACTGGATTATGCCTCCCATTGAATGCCGGATGGGAGGTATAATCATATAATACTTTTTCCAAATTTTTTAAAATCATAGCAAAATAAGTATATTTTAACTGTGTTGCTTTGTTGTTATGCGAAAAAAATATGTCCAATGCATAGAAGAGATTATATATAACCCTAAACAATAATACTGTGTCTGATGTAGGACAGCTTAATCAGTAGGGTTTCTAATACACAACTAACATGTGATGTGAAAAACAATGTAAGAAAGGCACAAAAATCTATAGAATACAAGTTGTTAAGCTATTTTATAGAATGCAAGTTGTTAAGACAAAATAACTATTGAATGTTTTTTATGAAACTCGAAAATTAATAAAAGCAACTAAAACAAGTTTTGATGGCCTTCTAGTAGAAATTAATATTTTGGAATTAATGTGTTAGAAAATACTTGGAATTCTCAAGTAAAACCTAACTATCTTGATGAAAACAATGAGAACGATCCACAAATCCAAAGAAAAAAACAAGAAAAACAATAATTTTATTGTGATAATCAAACTAACGGAAGAAAAATAATAAGATACAATTGATCTTCTATTCGAGACGAGGATCCATCCCTCCCAAATCTCTAGACGCTGCTAGAGCCCAAAAACCTAAACCTAAGAGATCTCAAATTTCAATCAAATTCAAGATGCCCTAACTCTTGGAAAACAAACTATTTAATGAATGCAATTCAAAAGGAAATCTCTGAATAGTCCCTACATTCAAATTTCCCTCCAAACTACCTCAAAAATCTTTCCTAAATAGCTTTTCTAGAATCGGTGGCTCGTTCGGCGAGTACAAGAGAGGCGGAACTTCCGCCTTTGTTTCGCCCGGGCCGGTCCCGTGTGGACCGGTCTAACAATACTCCCCTTCCAAAGACCCACCTAGTCCACCAGATGGAAAAACGACACCCTCCTCCATTCTCTCTTCATCACAAACAGTAAGAACCTGAAGAGTCAGGTCCTTACATCTGTGCCCCGGCGATTTTCTCTCGTCGCATCTGAAACAGAGCCCCTTCGCCCTTTTCTCCTGTAATTCAGTTTCTGCAAGTTACTTGAAGTTGTCCCCAAGTCTTACTCTTACAGTCTTCTCATTCGAAGTCTTCGAAAACGGTGCCAGAAAGGTAGTGGTCCTCCTGTTTGAATCTCCTGAGCTGTTGCCTCCCGTCTCTCTCTCCAGGTGCCTCTGATCCTCCACCAATTGAGCTAGCTTCATAGCCTCTCCCAAGTCATGAGACCTCATTACTCTAACCGCTACCCAGGTCTCTGGGGTCAATTCTTTCATGAAATTTTTCTCTAGCACTGTCTCAGGAAGGCGGTCCAATTGGCTAGCAAGGTTCTCGAATCTCTCCCGGTACTCCATCACTGAACCATCCTGTATCAAGGCGAAGAACTGCTCGTAGAAGTCTCCTCCCCTGCCAATTTAGAAACATTCTACCAAACAATCATTGAACTCTCACCAACTCCATATGGGTCGCCGTCTGTCCCTCCATTGGTACCAAGACAAAGCTTTCCCTTTCAAACATAGGCCCGCTGCCATCAGTCTCTCCTCCGTCAGCCCATTACCGGCGAAAAATCTTTCTACCTTGTAGATCCACCCGTGTGCATCCTCCCTCTCAAAGATTGGCATCTTCAATTTCCTCACCCTCGAATCGCCTCCGTTCTCTCTGTTCCCTCCATAATTTTTCATTTCCCAAGGGCAAGGGGGTGGTTCCCCCCAAGTGTCCTAATCATCCATTCAACGCTCATACCCAAAACTTTCATCAAATTCTTATAGTCTCCTTTCAAATTCAACACCCCTTAAATCATAATAAATCTCTCTCCTTTCAATTCCATCCCCTCTCCTCTCCAATTCAGCTACCTTTGTTCATGCTCCACCTCCTCACGCTTCTCCCCATACCCCCTACCCGGCTCCCCCATAGGAACAGGCTCCAGGGGAGGCATTCTCTATTTTCCCTTTTGAGTCGCCATCTCCTGATCTTCCCTTTATCTTATTGGATTAGAGTTTTCCCCGCTTCATGGGTTGCCGGAGGCTTACCTCGCCTCTAATGACGCCGTTTTGGATTGGCCCTCGAGCAACTTCTTCAACATCTCCCCCAGGCTGGAAAAATTCTCATTCATCTTCTCTTGGATGGCTGAAATTTGACTTTTGACATATGAAAGTTGAGTGTGGAGATTTGAAATTTCAGTTTTTAATTGTCCAATCTCCCCTTCTAACACTTCTACCTTTCTTCCTGCCATGGGAACTTGAATTTAGGCTCCAATAGCAAGAGCCACAATTTTGACGCAAATTCTAGCCTCTAATAAGCAAAAAACAACACGATCGGATGCGGAACACAGTAAAATTCAGCGAGGAAGACTTCTATTTTAGCCCAGGAAATTGCTCTGATACCAAATTGTTAGGAAATACTTGGAATTCCCAAGTAAAACCTAACTATCTTGATGAAAATAGCGAGAACGATCCACAAATCCAAAGGATAAATAAAAAAAACAGTAATTTTATTGCGATAATCAAACTAACGGAAGAAAAATAATAAGACACAATGGATCCTCTATTCGAGAGGAGGATCTATCTCTCCCAAATCTCTAGAAGCCGCTAGAGCCCAAAAACCTAAACCTAAGAGATCTCAAATTTCAGCCAAATTCAAGATGCCCTAACCCTAGGAATACAAACTATTTAATGAATACAATTCAAAAGGAAATCTCTAAACAGTCCCTACATTCAAATTTCCCTCAAAAATCTTTCCTAAACAGCTTTTCTAGAATCAGCAGCTTGTTCGGCGCGTACAGGAGAGGCGGAACTTCCGCCTTTGTTCCCGGTCCAATGGACCGGTTTAACATAATGATCATGAATATCATGCAGACAATGGACATTTCATTCAATAGAAGCAAAAAGAGAAGGAAAAAGAGGAAGGGGAAAGAAGTCACCATAAAAGCAAGCCTAAGGCTTCTGTAAAAAAAAAATCCACCCTTAAAAATCTTCAAATCTCACACCTAATTAAGAATCAAATTACTAGAATATATGAATAAGAGTCTCCTAGTCTATAATTAGAATATTAGTCATGTCATAAACTATCTTAAATAACTTGGAATTCTCACATTTATAGATAAAAGATTTAATAAACTACTAATAAATTGCAAACATACTAATAAACTTAACGATATAAACTGAAATAATCCTAAGAGATTTAAAAGGATAAAATAGCTCAAAAATCCAAGACAATAAAATCCAAATTATAACCATATCAGAACGTACACTCCACTGCTTAAATCTGGATTCAGGCATTAAGTTGGCAGGGTTTGGTACCTACCCTCTACCAAATCAGGTTACAGTGGTCCGTAACTTTGTCCAAGCCAAAACCAACAGATAATTGGGTTGTGGTCTGGGCTCAAACCAAACACGGTTTTATTCGACAAGATCAACACATACCAATTTTATCAAACGGATCTGTGCCACATAAAATTTCTTTATAATTGAACTAGAAATGTAATCAGATTAGGCAAATCAACTAAATTATAGTATCGAGATAAAAGTATTTCCCTAAACAGAAAAATGATCAATTAGCCACCCTAATCAGGCCAGGCATATCCATGTTATTGCCAGGTAAACTTTAAACAAAGAATTAAAATTAACTTTCATAAGCAAAAGACATAACGATGTATATAAGCATGTAGCAGTCAATCCATATACAGCATAAACACCATTGCACTAGGATTTGCATAAAAAATCTTCAAGGTAATCATAATATAGAAAATGTAGGAAATATATAATATCTCACCTAAAATAGAACAAACAGTTTCAATTGCCTCCGCAGAGATTGGACCATTTGGAGAGAAAGATACTTTACATGCTTTATATAGTCTTTGGATAGCAGGCATAGCGTGTAAAAAGATATAATCGAGCCAGGAGATCCAAACTTCCAAAAAGGAGCTAGTGAAATGAGATATGAATGTCTAGCTCTTCAAATTTATGATGGTTAACCAAAGCAGCAAGCTTCAGATCTTCCTTTCGTAAAAAGAACCTCTCTGAGCTAAATTCCGTTTCTTCACTGAGTTCACAGAAGAACTTAGATAAATTTGTATTTCCCCGTCTGAAGTAAAATGGTGACAAAATTTCCTCATTATAGCCCAAGATAAACCTGTCAGCAAAACAAATTCAAAAGGTTAAACATAAGAGATTTCAGAAACAATTCCTGATCCCAAAGCATGTGTACATTTCTTTGGGGTGATTGCCGCAGTCATTTTAGGCCAGCAACAAAGGTCAATGTGTCTGACAGTTTGACTGGATGGCAAAATCCATCTTAACACGCAATGTAGAGCACTACTACTTAGATCAAAAATATTAACCAAAACTATAGCCGAATGACATACAATTACCTTTAACCTTACTTTACGGCTGCCCTTTCTGGATAAGTTAGAATAGTAGTTTAATATATTCAGTTACAATTTCGGTCCATGCAACATTCCTCTACAATGTGTAGGTAAAGGTAGGATATTCTGCAACCGTCAGTATCTAATATATATTTCAAACCCAAATGTATTCTGAAATGTGTTTTTGACTCTTCCAAGAAATCACGATAATGGACATTTTCGATATATCTGCTAAGAACAGTCAAAGGAAAAAAAATACCAAAGTAAATTTAACTTAAAAAAAGCCAACAAGGGCACTTAATTTACTAAGGCAAAGTAATATATAACTTACAAGACACACTTTTGTCACTTTTTGATGTCTCCTGGAAAGATATTTCAACATAAAGCTTCTTCTAGAGCAGAGGAACCTAGAATGTTAGCAGACATGTCACCTGGATCAAATATTGAATAACATCAAATCCCTTTTAGAATCTAAAAGTAACCTGACCAACTAAATGGACCTTGAAGGGAAAGAATTCGTAAGCTAGGTGACATGGCGAAAGCCCAAGGAAATCAAATATCACATTGAATATTCATGTAATCAGTAGAAAGTTGAGCAGAGGTAAAATGTAGCATCAAAAAGTTTTCATCTTAAGGATATCAAAAATTAAGTTTCATACAAAGATAATATATATATATATATATATATATTATATTAAATTATGTTAAACTGAAATAAGACTTTTTTGTGCTCTTCCATATTTCTCCATTCATATACGCATACAAAAAGACCAGTGTAACAATCATAACAAATTTCTATATATTTTATCAATGAATAACTATTATAAACTCTAGTAGTACCGTAATGAAGATTATTATGCATGCCACATCAAATTATGGTGGATGAAAATTAGAGTAAAAAATTCAAAGTGCAACCCTATGGAGATTTATTTTAGGTGGACATGAACTACCATCATTCTGCTAATATAGTAGAACCAAAAGAGCTTACAAAAGAGTGCCGTAACATAATTAAACTGCAGTATTCTTCAAATATCGAATATAGGCATCTTGAAAAACCGAAGAAGAAAAAGTTTAGGCATGGCCATGTAATTACTACTCATTTCTAGTAGACAATCTGACAATAACTTTTGCACATATTGAAGTTGTACGCCCATATTCGGCTAGGTCAAGTGAATCAAGTCATTATGAGAACCTAAATCAAGTTCAATAAGTCAATGATTGTGAACTAACTTTAATCACCAACAATTTAGACCTTGCCAAGCCTGAAGTCGCCTAAAGCCTCGAGTTGCCAATAGCATAATCTTGTCTAAGTCACCCAAGACTTGGCCACAGCTAGGCCCTTAGAATTGAGCTGCTAAACACACCCAAGAGATTCACAAAATCACCTATGCACGAAAGCTATTCACTGAAAGAACTCAACAACTCATCCAAAGTACTACTTAGCTGACTAGGGATTCTTGCCAAAAGAACTCGCCTAAGGGCACTCTCCTAAAGTTCCCATAGCAATCGGCTATAAGCTAGACTCAGCATCTACACAACTTGTTACACTGAGAGCAAATCATGTACTTTATGTGTAATCGCATTATGTAGTCAATTCTATAATGTACAACTCTAATACTCATCTATAAAATTAGCGGTTCATTATTACCGCGAACACAATGAATTTTATCATGCAATCTCAAATCACAGGTTGAAACACTATCATATAAAAATCTCTCACAAAATCTCTCTAGGATTTTCTCAGAATTTCTATCGTCAATCTCTCTTTATAAGCTCAATTAGACTAGCTTTTCTCTGCAAGAGGAGTTCAACCAAGTCTTTGTAGATCAATTCACCAACAGAATCTTTAAGACCAAACTTCTCTTTCCACCTTATACTCTTTGTGCTTGATCCATATCTCTAGTAGGGTCTTGGCCTATTTTCAAGGAAAACATTAAATCCAATGTCCTCTTAGGTGCAATGAGCATGGAGATGCCCAAGGAAAAAACCATGTCATAGAATGCCCTGAAGATAGAGAAAGGTTCTTGCAAAACGAGCGACCTAATGATTACATGACTTCTAAATAGGCGTAGTACATGGAGGCCCATTGGGCATATGAAGCACAAAAACCTAAAATAAGGCAACACGAAGAGCTAAAAATTTAAGTCAAATGAAATTAATTGCAATTTGCAAAATCAAATTAACAAATGGGGTCAACCAAAACAGAAAAAGGAAAAGTTTGTGTCAAATCTATCGCCAACCAAATTGGAGGAATGAGCAGATCGGTTGCATAAATCAAGAAAAAAATTACCTGTCCACATCTCTGCAAGCCGAAGGGGCCAATCAAAGCAAGGAAAAGAATTTTGAATTAGTCAAATCGACTTCTTGATTTTAGGAAATCATTAGGGTTTCTTAGGAGAGTGGTTCTCATACAAAGACTTCTACTTATTCGATAACTTATTTAAGGATTTTCCTTAGATTTCCAATAGATTTCAAGATTTATTTTACTGAATCCCCTATGACTATAAATAGAGATCTTCTGTTTTGATCATGAGCTGGAATAGTAAACTCTACTAAATTCTTAAGGTGATTTTGAGAATCTTGCACCAGATCTTGCAACTGACTACTTGGACTTCAAGTCTTCATATAAGAGTTATTTGATGCCTAGGGAAATTGGTATAGTACTACCGCATCAAAAACACCAAATGACAGAAAGGGTCCAACCATCAAGGCCCAATCCTGAAAAATTACAATTGAGCATAGTAGACTCATACCAAGTGCAAGTTGAAGACCATAAGTTAGAAATTTTTATTTATATTTTCTATTTAATAATGTGTATGAAATTTTCATGTGATATTGTAATTGTATGTGTCTAAGACTTAGTATTTGTATTGTCGATCTCATGTATTAATTGGTTACTAGAAGACACTTAATTGAGTTAATTAAGTGCCTCATTCATGGAGTGAGTGGCCAACCAACCCAAGCAGCCAAGGCGGAGTGTAGGGGTCAACAAAGAATGAAAGGAGAGAGAAATTTTGATGGTTATTAGTGTGGGCCACACCTTTTTCCTTTCTCTCTTTTATTCACATTCAATTTTCTCGTGTTGTAACTTATAATTAAATGTCTTTTTCTATGAAATGATGTGCTTAAACATTCTTTTGACTGAATTTGGAGTGATTTTCAAGTGGTTGTTTGGCTTGGTGATCGGCCATAGGAGAGGAGTTTGGTGATCTCTCTCACTCAATCATCTGTGGTGAGTTGATTGGATTTATCTTTTGCGCACTGCTGTAAATTCTTATTGTAGTTTTGCATGGCTTTATCCCTACTATTCTCTAAAAATTTTATAAAAATCTCCACTATGATCCCCTTTTAGTGGTCAACCAAGTCTTGGCGGAAATTAGACCAAGTATTGTTCTAGATGAGATTTTATGGCCTTACACTCTTTTAAAAATTGTGGGAAACTCCAGAACAAATCTCAAGACATCCCTCTATCACTCCCTAGCCATTACCCAAATTTTCCTTGAGTCTAAACCGTGCCACTAAAAGCCTAAGTCATAACTAGTCAAATCGATCATACCAGGGTTTTTTTGGACCTAGCTACCTATAAAATCCCCAAAAAATTCTAAACTCCAAAAATTATGAAAACTTCCATATCACAAAGAGACCTTCTCTAACTTTTTCAAGTGATTTCAGGGTTTTTGGATTAGTATTCTGTCTGAAATTTTCTAGCCCAAATCCTAGGTTGATCGTTGTCACACTCATAACTTGCAATCCACCACCAAATTACATACACAAATATATTTCCCTCCTACATAAAACTCTTATAATGGGTTACAACCCAATTTAACCCTCACCATGCGGCCTCTCCAATAGGCTACACCCCCAACATCATATTTGAATTGGTGTAACACCAGGAGCATCAAAAGCACCAAATGATAGAAATGATCTAACCACCAGAGCTCAATCAAAAATAATTATAGCTGACGATAGGGGAACCATCACCAGGTGCAAATTGAAGACCATAAGCTAGAAACTTTATTTAAACTTTCTTCTTAATCATGTGTGTAAAAATTATATGAGGTATTGTAATTGTATGTGTATAAAACTTAGTATTTGTATTATAGATTTCATGTGTTAATTGGCTAGCAGAAGGCGCTTAATTGAGTTAATTAAATGCCTTATGCACGGAGTGAGTGGCCAGCTAAGCGAAGTAGCCAAGGAGTGAAGAGACCAGCCAAGCATGGAAGGAGGGAGAGGAGAAGCTATGATGGTTACTAGTGTGGGCCACACCCTTTCCCTCTTCTTTTCAAATTCAATTTTCTCTTTTTTAACTTGTATTTAAACATCATTTACTATGGACTGAAGTGATTGGATTTATCTTTTTTTGTTTTTCTATAAATCTTTGTTGTGGTTTTATGTGGCATTATTCCTACTATTATCTAAAAATATTTTCTCAAAAAAAAAAAAAATTCATAAAAATCCCCACCATAATCCCCTTATAGTGGTCAGCTAAGCCTTGGCTAAAATCAAACCAAATATTATTCCATTTAAGATTTTATGACTTAAACTCTTCTAACAATTGTGGGAAATTCCATAACACATCTCAAGACATCTCTCTATCATTTCCTAGCCATTACTACAATTTTCCTTGAGTCTAAACCCTGCCACTAAAAGCCTGTACCATTTTATTTTTCACTAAAAGCCTATACCTTAACTAGTCAAACTGGCCATACAAGGGTTTTCTTGGACCCAGCCGCTTATAAAATCCTAAAAAAAGCTAAACTCATCCAAAAATTATGAAAACTTCCATATCACAATATATATTCTTCTGTAACATTTTAAAGTGATCTAAGGGTGTTTGGAGCAGTATTTTGGAAGATCTAGTCAATAGAAGTCAAACTAGTATTGTCTGGAATTTCAAGCTCAAATACAAGGCGTTATACTCCTAACTTGTAATCCACCACCAAACTAACTCCACCAATATATTTCTCTCCAACATAAAACTCTTGTAAAGGACTATAACCCAATATAACCTTACCAAGTGGCCTCTCTAGTAGGCCACACCACCAACATCATTCAATTAATTTGAGAGCTTAAGAGGAGAGCCATCAACCTCCTTATTGCTTTCAATCTTAGCAGGAGATAATCTCACCCTTATTCACTAGCTAGGATACTAATTGGCTGCAGTGCACTAGAATGAAGTTCAACACCTGGATGGATAATGTCTTTAACTCAAATCTAGACTCTTTGTGTTTGAGCTACACATATAAGCATAGCCCAAGAACTTTATTTAAGGTCACATTTACTAAGAGAGCTAAAAAATGGTCTTTCTTATTAGATTTGAATCAATAACTTCTATAATATTTTGGTTTGAACTTGCAGGGCATTCGTTCCTGCATGTTTCTTTGTGTAGTTGCACATTCTTAGATTACTTATTGATTTTCATCGTGATGGAAGTTTAGAGGATAGTTGTCAATATGGCCATGTTGTATTTAATGTAATGTTCATCTATAGCAATTCAAGGTCATGGTGATAGCAACTCTGTCAATGTCCTGCTAAAGCCATATATGTTGATTCAACCTTCAGCACTCTTAAAATCTAGTCACCCATCGTTTTAAGAAAAGAAGGAGAAAAATGTTAACATGTTTATCCCCAAATAATACTAGTTGGCTAGTCATGGATAGATACCGCTCTCATTATAGACAACCTACCAAAAATTTTCGAAGGCAACCAAAAGATCAATCACATAAATATGCCTAATTAGAAAGCCACAGGCATATTTTAAGAAAGTAGATGTAGCGTGCACATTTCAAACAGCAGTTAAACAACTGGGCTTCATTAACTTTGTCCGCTTTTTCCCAAAAAAAACTTTGTCCGCTAGCAATAGAATACTAGAGTCACGAAAACGTAGCAGCCTACAATTCCCAATAATGCATCAAGAAATACATCCACTTATGATTGTATTAGTGCAAAATAAACCACAATTTAATAGACAATAGCCAAGAAATTTTAATCATTCTGATCCCTCTCCGTTGGACAAACAACGTTAACAGATAAACCTCAAGCATCCCGACAATGCAACCATTCAAAGACGCTCCACAAAAATGAAGCTAGGACACAGGAAAGAACATGAAAAAGAAAAGGAATGCAGCTAATAATCAAAGGTAGCTAATGTCTAACACTCATCCCATTCGTTTAAAACGCTGATCTACTGCAGGCCTTCCTCAATAAAGAGCGGCAGTAAGTACTCATACCCTCTACCACAAAATTCTAAGATTTAAATAGCGATATAACCCTATCGCCATCCCGGTTGGCACCAAATCAGTGAAGAAGAGACAAGGGCACAACATGAAGATCATCATAACGATAAAGGCAATGATTACGTACGAAAAAGGCACCCGACAGATAGATAAGCTGAACAGCAGAGGTCCTCCTGCCTCGTTTCCGCCTAACGAACCGTCGAGCAAGAGGCAGTTTCACCAAGGCTGGGGAATTCGTAGAGAAATAGATGGCGCAGTAAAATCTCTGATCGTGAGTAGTGTTAACAGCGTAAGGACTAGGGGAATCGAAGACGCACCGCCATCTTTAGGTATCCGCACTGATCGGCGCCAAGTTGGTGAAAGAGGAGCTGAGAGCTCGCTCAGAACGTAGCAGAGCAGATCGAGATCACAGCGGTGAAGTTACACGGTAAGAAAGAGAGCCAGCGTGGAGCGGAAGTTAGTAAACCGTCGGATTAGCAGACTGGCCTAAATAGAAACGTGCACCGCGATTACGAAGGCACGACATCTCAACCAAAAACCAAAGACGGCTGACTGGAGTCATTGATCCAATAGAAATATGCCACGTGTTTGTGGCTGGATAAATAAGTCACGGGCAATATCGACCGATCGTTATCATGCCCCGTGATCGCTTGTTGATGGGATTTCCAAAAGGGTGCTTTGTCGGATGGTCGGACTCGGATTCGATTCAAATAATTTTTTTCGAGGCGAAACTTTAAAAACACCAGTATCTATGATTAAATTAAGAGAAGTAACGTAATATAATTTTAATTTAAAGAGTATCATAAATATAAACAGTGACGGAGCTATAACTTTATTCAAGAGGGGTCTAAGTTAAAATAATTATATTTATCGTCTCATATGAAAGATTAGAATATATTAAAATAGTTCCGTTTATTGTCTTATTATCAGAGCCAAGAAGAGCTGTAAGATCAAAATTAAGAATGCAAATAACAAGGCACTTAGAGCTTACTAGTTTAAATGCACGTGCACAACGTGCACGTTGACAAAACTAAAAAAATATTATTATTATAAAATTAAAAAAATATTAATTTGAAAATTAATCTTTATTAATCACGATACTAACACCTAGCCAAAATTTTTTTTTGCAAAACTAACAAAAATATCTCATTAACCCTCGTTAAATCTACAACATCAGAATAAAACAAGAGAGAAGAAAACTATGGAAGCATCTTTATAGACTATAATCTACTAAAAATTTCATTGCCCTAAAGCAAGCTGCTTATGTCTTTGGAGATCAGTTAGATAACTCAAACAGATATAATCTTGCAAGTCATAAGCATCAAAGAGGGGCGGCATCAGCTTTGAAGCTCTTCCGACCGTCATATCCAGTGTTCTTACCTCTCTTCTAAGGAGCTGAACAATGCATTTTAGGACCAATATGTAGTCATAAATGGCTGGAAGGCTAATCTATTTAACAGAACTAAGAAATTTATTTCAAGTGTCAACCATTTTCATGTTTGGCCTGAAATTTGAGATGAAAATAATGTTATAAAACTCCTTCCTAAAAAACAATCTCATTAATTTATAAAATTAATTAGTTAAAGGTATTATTTACCTTTAGTCGAAAGTTTATACAAATAAGCAAAATTAAAATGCACTTTAAATAAATTGTATGGGTTGGAAAGTGATTAATAAAATACAAAAGAATTACAACAAAAGTATATATTAACAATAAAATTCTTTAATAAGAAAATTAGTAATATAAATAACATCAACTCCACAACCATTAAAGATTTAAATTAATTATATTACAACACAAACAATAACATGCAAAATTCTGCTTAGTCCAAAAAAAAAGGAGACTTAGTCCAAAAAATGACAATAGATTCTTCAGCCAATTGAGAGATAATGCATAAGAAAAATAAATTAGATTATTTTTATAATAGCTGCAAAACATTCATCAATGAATATGATCAATAGTCATCACATATGAATTATTTTAAAAAATAACAGTAGATTCATCAACCAACTGAAATAACACATAAGGAAAATATAATACAACAATAATAACATAATGCAACATACAGCATTATTACTGAACCGATAGGAATAATTTAAAAAAAAAAATCAGGCATTGATCAGCATATGCAACTTCTATGAATTTTCAAATGGAGCCAAAACATATTTTTTGGATAATTGAATGTTCAAAATATTCAAACGTGCCTATTTTTTTCTGTCTATGATCAAACAAAGTTGAGTAGAAAAACATTCAAAGCAATTGTAATAACTTCCTGACAATTTCATTAATTAATTCATAAAGCAGTCTTTGAGGAAGCAGCAATTATTAAAAGAAAAAAAAATGTTATGTCTAATCTTAGGAATAAAGCAAAAAATTCTAAAACACTTAGCTAATTATCTAAATGAATTATCGAAAAGTGTTTTTTTTTCATAAATGTCTTAATCTGGAGAAATAATAAATCTAGTAGGTCTTGCAATAATTTCAATTTAACTACAATTTGACTAAGTAAAATTTCTACCTGATAGAAGCAGATAAATAAGATTGAAATGGAAAATAAAATTTAAAAAATTGGTTCGAATGAGGCGTAATCAAATTTGTCAGAACAAAAACCTGAAAATCCATTGTAAGTTACAAAATAAAAGTTGAGTTTTTGAAATATAAAAAATGCTGGATGCCAAGCCTTGCGAACTCCATAGTAGTAGTTGCTTGGAAAAATATCAGGGAAATTAAGCAAGACGAAATTAAAAAATAATAAATGATTTCAATGAAGTGAATAGAGAATAAACTTGAAAGAGAAGAAGAGGAAGAAGACGTAGATGAACAAGATGAAGAATAAGGATTTACCTGAGCAGAAATCAACACCATGCACAGTCCACAACCCACAGCCCACAGGGAAGACAGAACGGCTTGGAGGAAAAAGAAATATAGCCACCGTATTAGGTTTAGGTCTTAGGCGACTGGCATTAAACTATTAAAAAAAATCAGAAGAGTTGACTCCCCGATGCCCACTCGGCGAAGATATGGGTGGGCGGGAGGGAGTTGTAGGTTGCAGAGAAAATTTTCCAAATTTTTGGTGGGCTCGTGCCCCGTAGGCCTCCTTTTCCCTGCTAGTGACGGAGAGCTCTCGCATGACCTCCAATCTAATAAGAATAATGAGCGAAGTAGGTATTTAGAGACTCCTTTAGAACTTTTATTTTATTCACGTGAAGCAAGGTTGGCTATAGAAATTTGTTGTGGCAGTTCTCCGTGCCTCTCAAAAAAAATCACTATTGAGGTTGGCCTCGACATACTGCTACATTTTTTTTTAAATTTTAATTTAAAAAAAAATATTCACGTGAAGCGTGAAGTAGAAGAAGGAAAACAGGTTTAAATTGAGAATTCATAAATAGGAAAAGACGAACAGCTATAGCCGGAATACATTTCACCAAAAATGTTTGTGCACATAAGTAGAAGAAGACGAATAGCCGTTGCAGGTTTTCTTACGGAGAGCCGAACCATCGTTTTTGGAAAGGCTTCGACGGTTAATTCATCTTCCAAAGAGTTAAAAAAAACATTGAAGAAGTTTAGAAGACCGAGTGAGGAAACGTTTCAACCTGCTAGTAAATGCCGAAGATTAAAGAGGAAACGCCAGTAAGAAGAAAGTTTAGGAGATGGAAACATTTCGAGAGAAATGGACGGAGCCGAAGATTAAAGAGGAAAAGAGGGAAGACGGCGCAAATATAGAAGAGGCTATATCAGGTAAACGAAAGATTAATATCCACTAAGGGAAACTCATATTTACATAAATATGTTAAATGAAACGGAAGGAGGATTAAAATTAATTTTGTATGAGGTGTCTTTAAATAGCATTAAATTATATAATTATTATTTTTAAATTTATTAAATATTTATAATATAATGAAGGAACAAGATAATTTTTTAAAAAATAAAATGGATGGCCAAGATTGGATGTGGAAGGAAATTCAAGCGGCTTTTATAATAGTAGTATATATATGACATAAACATCTGCCACGAGCGGTCTTCGTTTGGGGGCGAGAGAGGAGCAAAAGGGAAAACGAAAGTCGTGCTCGAGATCATGACTCGTGAGTCGCAAGAGAGGGGTAAAGGGGAAAATGAACCAGTGATGTTTTTCATGTGTCCAGAAAAAATGTTGGTGGTTTCTCTAAATTAATAAATAACTTTAAAAAGAAGAATTACAAAAATAAGAGCAGGTTTCCTTGTTGGCGAACTTGTAGCTCTATTAAGCCACTAAAACAATAAGCTTTAAGCCCCTTTAGCTTTCAGTTTTAACTTTAGCCCTCCCCAACAACTGTGTGTCAAAATCTCTTATCATCATTCCGTCCACAATGGAAAGTCAATCCTCCTTTCTTTCAATATTTTACCCCATTAGTCTTTCTCTCTCTATAGATGAAGCATTGTATGCTCCGGGTAGAAGGTGGATTGAAGACTTGAAATGGAAAAAGTCTATAATAAATAAAATGAAAGCTGACAAGGACATAACTTACATTAGTCTTTTGGTTGGGAGCTTATGCTACAAACTAAGAGGTCTTGGGTTCGAGTCTTGTGTATGTGATGTGTGTGTGAGTCTGCTTTAATTGGCCTAAATGTCCCAAAAAAAAAACTGACAAGGGGTTGTATCATGTCCCCCCCCCCCCCCCCAATAAAAAAAAAGTGTTTTATAGTAAAACGTTAAAAGATTTTGCGTTTAATAAAGAAAACGTAAAATTATATTGCATTCCATATACAAAATGCAGCAAAGTTTTGCATTTTCAATTGGCAACGCAAAAAAGTTGTGTTTTTTGTACACTGATCAAATTATGTATTTTGCTTTTCCTTATATGCTTTGTAAGCCAACTCAACCAATTTCATTTTTTTTGCATAAAATTTTGCAGTATCACTATGTTAATTTTTTTGCTAAGTAAAAATGAGTTAATTCTTCATATTTGTGTTATATTTCAATTTCTAATAGTATTATGTCAACATTAGCTCTATTTTATTTCTAATTAATACTATATATTTGGATTGGAAATAAATATGAAATATCTAAGCAAAGATTTCATAATTTTCACCAAGCAGTTATAACGGAATTAAAATGCAAAAAATAAAATGCTGAAAATAAAAATCAGAATAAACACACTAGAGATTTATAGTGGTTCGGTCAAATAATGACCTACGTCCACTCCCCGGAGTCATCCTCTCCAAGTATTACACTATCACTATAGTATCTCTCATTTTGCCGCCAAAGCAAGATGGAGAAGCCTTTACACGAATCACTTCAACCAAACCTGGAGCACGGAGAGCCGAAGCTTTGTCACCCTCCAGGCGACGGCAGTGAACCTTCAATCTATATCTCTCTTTTGGAGAAGGCAGAGTACCTTGAACTCATTTCTCACCCTCATGGTGATGGCATAGTACCTTGAAGGAACAAGGCAAGACACTTTGCTTGGATCAACCGTGTGAACCCCTCACACTACTTCTCCCTCACCATAAAGTTCTCCCTCTTCTTTCCAAAGCTCTTCTAGACTTTCTTCTCAAAGCTCCCTCTCAAGAACACTCAGTAGCCAAAGACTTGAAATAAGTCACTTGAGAGAGATTAAATACAAGGCCTCACAAAAATCCCTAAATTCAATTCTCCAGGCCTTGATCATCCAGTATGATCATGGATCATCCTGTACGATTAGTTCAAAGTACTCCTATTAGTACTATACGAAGAGCTAAGTGTTGTACAATTAGTTCAAGGAATTTAGCTGATTGTCTAGGACAATTCAGAGCATCATCCAATACGATTAGTTCAAATGACTTCGATTATCAGCTAGTATAATTGGCAATGATTTAATTATCATCCCATGCAAGAATTGAGTCGTACAGTATGATTGGTTAAATCATCCTATATGATCTGACTTGATCAATTAATTCAAATTTGTTCCTTAATCACAAGATTAATTTATGCAAGATTTAATGACATCTTACAGTATGATACCTATCATCTAGTACTAGGGGTGTTAATTCGGGTCAACAAGTCCGGTTCAAGTCAAACTCGACTTGACCCGGACATAAACGAGTTAACCCGAACCCAACCCGTTTAGCCAAATGGGTCAGGATATCTAACTCGAACCCGACCCACACCGGTTACCGGGTTGACCCGACCTGACCCACAAACCCGCGGGGGCAGTTGCTGAGTTGTGTCATCTAGGACTTGGGTGTCATCACATCAACGCATTATGGGAGAATGCAGAATGCCATTGGCGATTGGGCTGAGCGCATAGGGCCAGTGGAGGCTGGGGCTGAGTCAGGTCATCTGGGCTGGGCAAGGCAGGTCCTACTGTAAGCGGGAGGAGGCAGGATTCGGGCAATGAACCGTAGGGATGGCAATCGAAAGGGTAGGCCGGATGGGGCTGGGGTTTGGGGCATAGTCGCACATTCACACTCACGTGGGATGGGTAAACATAGCCGCCAACCTGTAGTCCATGTTCGGTGAGGCCGCAGGTGCGGATATGATGAGTCTATGGTAACTGGGCTAGGCATAGTTGCGGAGACGAGGGTCACAACGCGAGGTCAACCCGAACCCAACCCGTTTTTCATACGGGTCAAAAATCCAAACCTGGACTCATCCCATTTTACAAACAGGTTAACCCGAACCCAGATTTTTTCTGGTCGAGTCCAGGTCGGGTTTCAGGTCGTGTCAACCTTTGACACCCCTATCTAGTACGATGAGTATAAACTTTGAATTTCAAAATATTACCTAAATTATGATTGGCGGCTGAGATCCTAATTTTAATTGATCATCCTATATGATATACATCGTACAATATGATTTGTTATTCTTATATTAATTATCATAAATTAGCCATTTTAATCATTTTCTGATTAGCTGATCGTACAATATGATATGAATCATATAGTATAATTAGTTTAGAAAATTCCACTTCTTATATTATCAGTAACTCACTCCCTTGTGTGTGTGCATAGTTTTCAAGCTTAGATCCACTAAATACATGATTTGACTCAATAAAGATAAAAATACATAATAATTGAAAATACAAACTCTTCATGACATACTTAACCCTAGTCTACCCAATCTTGAGCTGATTAAACTTGCCAGTATACGGTGGACCTAAAATATTAGTGCATAGAAAAAATAGATATGCAATAATAGTAATTAATAAGAGATAGCATAGTAAGAAATCCAATAATATTTATTATCATAAAAAAAATAAAACTTAGATTCAGATTTATAATAATCTCCTCCTTTTTTATAATGGCAAACATTATTGGTAAATAATCTCAATTGTATTTTTGCTATTTCCTAAGTTCCCCCTTACGAGGTGAATATTTCAAAAATAGGGAGTTTTTTTTAAAATTTTATAAGGAAAATAATGCATAAGTAAAGAGCACACAAATAATTGGAAAAGAGAAATAATAATCATTCCAATCACAATAAGGAAAATAATGCAAAGGTGGAGGAATTCATCAAAATCTAGGTAGGTGATTTCGACAGACCTCATATTTACGTAATATTGGAGGTAAGTGCTCTCACTATTGATTTGGATCTAGCCAAAAACTCAAAAAGTAGTTTAGAATTAAACGTGTAGGTAAGTGTGAGAATAAATTAAAGTGTAGTGCGAGTAAAGAGAGAAAGTACATGGAAGTTTAAAACTTCTTTGTTTATGATCATGGAAGGTGTGATCCCAGCAATTTTGTATCGATTGTAGGCTTCTTCATCAGCAGCTTTGGCAAATCAAGGATCCACTAGGCATCGAGAAGAATTTCCTACAAGAGCTCGTGAGCACTTTCCTCCAGCCATTTCAAAGAACAAGATCTTTAATGAGATAGGAAGAATAGTATAATATGAATTGAGTGAAGAAAATCTTTGAATTTCCTCTCCTTAAATAGAATGGATAAATTGTACAGTATGATAGAGACATCGTACAGTACGATTGAATGCAATCAATTTCATCCAGTCCGATTTGTCAAAAAGGTGGTCTTATCGTACAGTACGATCAGAATCGTACTAGACAATTAGAGAGAAGATGTTCATCCCTAGGTGTCAACTTGGACGATCATTGACTGATCAGATCATCTTATACAAACAGGTGTTCATACAGTACGATACGACATTAAATATCATACCGATCGAATTCAATTCATCTAACGTCCATTTCTACGTGTATCGTATAGTATGAAATAGGTGTTCGCACAGTATGATCATCAATAATTGATCAATATTAGCCATTGTATGTGCTGTAATTAGTGATTTAGTATTATATGAATATCGTATAGTACGATGTGGGATCGTGCAGTAAGATGTGAATAAAATTCAAAAGGTGGTGTGTGATGATCAGGAAAACTCCTTAAAAGAAACACAAAATAAATCACAAGAACCAATAAAAATAATCATAAAACAAATTTAAAAGAAAAATACAGTAACATATAATTTTTTTTTAAATTTTTAAACTTTATTTTGCAAAAATAAAACTAACACAAATTTAAAAGAAAGACACACAAAAAGCAAATTTTTTTTAATTTTCAAATCATTCTAATTTAAGCATGAATATCTATAACACCTAGTCTAGTCCTTAAGGTACTAAAAGTTTCAAAAGTTAGGGGTTTTGTAAATATATTTGCCAATTAATTTTCAGTGGCTACATGATGTAGCTCTATATACCCTTTTGTCACATGGTCTCTAATGAAATAATGCATAATCTCTATGTGTTTGGTCCTTGAATGTTGGATTGGATTCTTTGATGTGTAAATGGTACTAGTGTTATCACACATTATTTGAATGGTGCCTTAGGTAGTCCGAGATCTAAGATTTGTTTTTTAAGCCATAGAACTTGTACAACATAACTCCCTACAGCTATATATTATGCTTCAGCGGTAGATAGAGCTACAGAGTTTTATTTTTTACTAGACTATGAGACAAAAGATTATCCTATGAATTGGCATGTGTTACGACTCGAACTCACGAGTTTATATTTTTGATGATAACAAATATTATGGCTCACATCTTTATGTCTCCTAGCATTTTTATTCTATACTTATTTATGTGTATACTAATATTTCAAGAACATCATGCACCATCCAATGAAGAATCAAAGCTTAAGATTGGATAGAATAAGTTATACTATAAAGAGTTTGTAATATTCATTATTGTAATTTTTGATTTCTTGAGTTGAGTCCTGTAAAGGTGATTGCTAGCTTGGTGACCATGCACACACGCACTCAAGAGAGTAAGATCTAGTCAAAACTAGAAGTTCAATTTTTGAACTAATCGTACTGGATAATTTCGATCATCTAGGACGATCAGCTCATAGAACTAATCATATTGGACGATTTATATCGTCTAGGACGATCCTTTATGATATTGGAAAATATCTACTAGTGATAATTTAGGCAAGGATTTAAAATTCAAATTTTGTTCTAATCATCCTGGACTATCTAGATCATCTGGACAATCTAGATCATCTTGAATGATTAATGTTAATAATGCCTAAATTGATCATGTGATTAGGGGACTAATTAGGGTTAAATTGTTTAATCAGATCATCCTAGACGATTTATATCATCTTGGATGATCCAATACGATCTCAAAACCCTAGAAGCCATAATAATTCAGGCAAGAATGTAAGTTTCTATTTTTGGTCTAATCGTTCAGGATGATCCATATCGTACTGAATGATCTATGATAATGTTGCCTAAATTAATCCTATGATTAGTCAATCAAATCTGCTAAATTTGATATTCTAATCATCCTGGATGACCAGTGCAAATTTGAACATATTATCTAGGAGATCATCTTGGACTATCAGGTTAAATTCTGCATATCATCATGGACGATCCTACGATCGTCCTGGATGATCTTTGGCGACAGAATTGAGATTTTAGGGTTTTTTGAAGCCGTCTTTTTAAGCACATTGTACTGGACGATCCTGCGATCGTCCTGGACGATCTTTACCACTAGAACTGATTTGGAAGGATTTTTGGAGCTCTCTATTTAAGCTTTCTCAAGGCACTTGATAAGTGTGTTTGGCAGCCATTGAGTCTTCATTTCTTTTGGAGAAACCTTGATGAGAGAGCTTGAAAGGGAGAGTGGAAAGGGTGGAGTTTGAGAGGGAGAAGAGCCTTGGAAGGGGGATTTTCGAGGGAGTGTTAGGGGGTTCATACGGTTGCTCTGGCAAGCTTGCACCTAAGTACCAACGGATTCAAGGGTCATCTCGATGGAAGTTTTGGGAAGAAGAAGATCTCTTTAGTATCAAAGGACCCGGCTACTCCGCCGCACCAGGGAAGGTGGAAGTGATTTTGTAAGGGCTTCTCCGCCTAGCTGTGGGGGCTAAAGGAGAGTCACTAAAGGTTTAGTGCAATACTCGGAGGGTGCCTCCGGGGAGTGGACGAAGGTCAGGTTGGACCGAACCACTATAAATCTGGTGTATTCTTTCTGATTATTTTCCATATTTTATTTTACTGCGATTAACTGCTTGGGTGAAATCTGTGATTAATCTTTTTATTATTGATTTAATTTATTTTTACTGCAAGATATAAAAAGATATTTCTTTTTATTTAAAGAAGTTTCTAAATATCCAATTCACCCCCCCCCCCTCCAACTTGGTTAACCTCGGGACTAATTCTTTAGGGTTTAACACCCCTCATAGATTTTTAAGTGGTATTAGAGCGGGATTCATAAAATTAAATCTTGGAATACTTTTGAATTTTGATCCATGGATAATTTTGGAAATCGTAATATTATGGAAGGATATTCAATCACCCGACCATCATTTTTTGAAAATATTACTTTTAATTTTTAGAAAATTTGCTACTTTCTTGCAATCAATTGATTACCGAATGTGGCATATGGTTCAAATTGATTATTCTGCACCGTCATGTATTATAGATGAAATCAAAATTGATATTCTTTTTTCTTAATAGAGTAGAGTAGATCAGATCAATGCTTAATTAAATGTTAAATATTTGAATTATTTTTTCTGTGCTTTAAATTCTGATGATTGCATGATAATATCTATATGTACTACTAGTAAAAAAATTTGGGATAAAATGTGCATTACATACGAAGGAACTAGTTAAGTTAAGCAATCTAAGTTGAATATTCTAATGCACGATTATAAACTTTTTAGCATGAAACCTTACGAGACGATTTTAGCCATGTATACTAGGTTTACACAAATTATGATATCATTACATGCTTTAGGTAAAGAATTTTCAAACTTTGAAAAGGTTAATAAAATTCTATATTGCCTGCTTGATAAGTTCGATGCCAAAGTTATTAATATTTATGAATCAAAAAGGTTGAACGAATATTCTATTGATCATCTGATTGGCTCACTTATTACCTATGAGCAAAATTTAGGTCAAAATCTTTTGAATGCAGGTGAAACTATAGTACTAAAAGCTGAAGACATGGATAAGAGCGACACAAAAGATGATGAAAGAAGTTAGCATCAATAACAAATAAATTGAAAAGTCTACTAAAGCATAAGTATCAACATCAATAAAAGTGGAACAAAGGTAAAGAAGGTAAGAATGTTAAGATTTTTTCTGATGTTATTTGCTTTAAATATAGGAAATCTAGACATATAAAAAATAAGTACCCGAACTTAAAAAGCCTTCCTGAAAAGGAAAAGGGTAAAAGTTAAGCAAATTGAAATAAGGGCAAATAATACAAAGCAAAAAATCTCTTGGGCAGACCTAGCTTTTTAATCATCAGACTATGAGCGAGATGATGTGATTTAAAGTTTTGCTTGTGTTTATATTTGTTTTGTTTGTGTGAATATTTTTACTTTTTATGTTATTTTTTATATTTTCTTTTTATTATTTTTATTTTATTTTTACTATCTTTTTTATTTTTTTATATAATTGTCAATTTCTCTGATTAGCATATGCATATCATATTTTTGTTTAGTATACGGTTTCAAAAATCAAATCACTTTTTAAATGATCATTTTTTCCTAAAAATGAAAATTTTACCTCTTATTTTTTTTGAAATTTTATGTAAGTTGTGGTTGACTTCTCTAAAAATTAATAAAAAGAAAGAAACTCATGATTTTCTCTCTCTATCTCATTTTTTTAATGAGGCTATTTCATTTTTAATTCAAAATCTTCATCAAATTATAAATTGGATCTTGAAATTAAACTTTTTTCATCTCCCCACATTTTCTCTATCTCATAGAGATTTTTTGTAAGTTGTTGAATCCATTTCATTATTTTCTAAATCAAGCTGTTCATTTTTATCACTAGATTGAGTTTGCTAAATCAAGCTGTTTAGTTTATCTTTTTCATCTAGTTATTTATTTTGTTTCTTTGTTTAAAAAAAATTAAAAAGAAAGAAAATTATATTTTTCCTTATTTTTAAATTTTTATCTTAGTGAGGGGGAGATTAGGAGAAAATACTTTTATTTTACAAATTCACCAGTAATGTTTGCCATCATTAAAAAGGGGGAGATTGTTACAACTCGAACTCACTAGTTTATATTTTTGATGATAACAAACATTATGGCTCACATCTTTATATCTCATAGTATTTTTATTATATACTTATTTGTGTATATACTAAAATTTCAGGAACACCATACACCATCCAATAAAGAATCAGAGCTCAAGATTGGGTAGAATAGGTTATACTGTAAAGAGTCTATAATATTCATTGATGTAATTTTTGATTTCTTGAGTTGAGTCGTATAAAGATATTTGCTAGCTTGGTGATCATGCACATACACACTCAATGGAGTGAGATCTAGTCAAAACCATAAGTTTAATTTTTAAACTAATCGTACTAGATGATTTTGATCATCCAGAACGATCGACTTATTGAACTAATTGTACTGGATGATTTATATCATCTAGGATGATCCTTTATGATCTTGGAAAATAGCCGCCAATGATAATTTAGGCAAGGATTTAAAATTCAATTTTTGTTCTAATCATCCTGGATGATCTAAATCATCATGGACGATTAATGTTAATCATGCCTAAATTGATCATGTAATTAGGGGACTAATTATGGTTAAATTGTTCAATCAGATCATCCTAGATGATTTATATCATCCTGGACGATCCAATACGATCTCAAAACTCTAGCCGCTATAATAATTCAGGCAAGATTGTAAGTTTTTATTTTTGGTCTAATCATCCAGGACGATTTATATCGTACTGGATGATCTATGATAATGTTTCCTAAATTAATCTTATAATTAGTCAATCAAATCTACTTAATTTGATATTTTAATCATCCTGTGTAATCTTATAATTATCCTGGATGACCAGTACAAATTTGAACTTATCGTCCAGGCGATCTTCCTGGACTATCAGGTCAAATTTTGCACATCATCTTGGATGATCCTGCGATCATCCTGGATGATCTTTGGTGGCAGAATTGAGTTTTTAGGGTTTTCTGAAGCCATCTTTTTAAGTACATCGTACTGGACGATCCTCTGATCACCTTAGATGATCTTTACTGCCGTAACTAATTTGGAAAGGTTTTTGGAGCTCTCTATTTAAGCTTTTCTCAAGGCACTGGATAAGTGTCTTTGGCAGCCATCAAGTCTTCATTTCTTTTGGAGAAAACTTGAAGAGAGAGCTTGAAAGGGAGAGTGGAAAGGGTGGAGTTTGAGAGGGAGAAGAGCATTAGAAGTGGGATTTTCGAGGGAGTGTGAGGGGGTTCACACGGTTGCTCCAGCAAGCTTACACATAAGTACCATCAGATTCAAGGGTCATCTCGAGAAAAGTTTTGAGAAGAAGAAGATCTCATTGGTGTCAAAGGACCCAGCTACTCCGCCGCACCGGGGAAGGTCGAAGTGATTTTGTAAGGGCTTCTCCGCCTAGCTGTGGGGGTTAAAGGAGAGTCACTAAAGTTTTAGTACAATACTCGTAGGGTGCCTCTGGGGAGTGGATGTAGGTCGGGTTAGAACAAACCACTATAAATCTGGTGTGTTCTTTCTGATTATTTTTCACATTTTATTTTACTGTGATTAACTGCTTGAGTGAAATCTGTGATTGATCATTTTATTATTGATTTAATTTATTTTTGCTGTAAGATATAAAAAGATATTTCTTTTTGTTTAAAGAAGTTTTTAAATATCCAATTCACCCCCCTACTTGATTAACCTCGGGACTAATTCTTTAGGGTTTAATACCCCTCACAAACTATCAGCATGTTCTAGATGTGCTTTTCATATCAACCCTACAACTTGCAAAGTCTGAAACAAAATATCATATGATTTCAAAGGAAGTACTATGTCTATGATACCAGATTCCTAAGTTTTGGGTTTTAAGAAGATATCTAAGAATTTTTTTAACAACACTTATGTGGGATTCTTTGGAATCTGCCTGAAATCTAGCACAGAGATAAACACTAAACATGATATCAGGTCTAGTGGCAGTCAAGTAAATGAGTGATCGAATTATCCCTCTATACTTCTTATGATCAACTAATATTTCATTTGGGTCCTTATCCAACTGAATAGTATAGCTTAAGGGAGTATTTATTGCCTTAGCATTATCCATTTCATATTTCTTAAGGATGTCCTTGATATATTTTGATTGACTAAGAAAAGTTTCATCATCCTTCTACTTTATACTAAATCTAAGAAAGTGGTTTAGCTCTCCCATCATGCTCATTTCAAACTCTTTATGCATAGTTTTTGAGAATTTATCATAAAGATTTTTATTTGTCGATCCAAAAAGTATATCATTAATATAGATTTAAAGTATTAGTAGGTCATCTCCTTCTTTCTTTAAGAATAGGGTGGTGTCTACACTACCCTTAACAAAGGCTTTATCTAAAATGAATGTGCTCACCCTCTCATACTAGGCTCTAGGTGCTTACTTCAACCCATATAAAGCCTTCTTTAGTTTGAATACATGATTAGGGAATTTAGAGTTCTCAAATCCTGGGAGTTGCTCAGAATATACATCCTCTTTAATTACCACATTTAAGAAAGCACTTTTAATATCCATTTGATATAGCTTAAATCCTTTAAAGCAAGTAATAACTAAGATCACTCTAATGACTTTTAATCTAGCTACTAGGAAAAAAATCTCTTCAAAATCAATCTCTTCAATTTGATTGTACCCCTTAGCTACTAATCTAGCCTTATTTCTTACTACTATGCTAGAGTCATTCATTTTGTTCTTAAAAATCCATTTGGTTCCTATAACACTCTTGTCTTTAGGTCTACTCATCAACTCCCAAATATCATTCCTAACAAATTAATTCAACTCTTCTTGCATTGTTAGGATTCAAAATTCATTAGATAAGGCTTGATCAATATTGGTGGGTTTTATCCTGGAGAAGGCAGAGTATTTTGAACTCCTTTCTTACCCTCTTGGTTATGGCAGAGAACAACGTCCTTGAGCTAAAGAATTTCTCCTCAGAGCCACCCAAGAAACCTAAACTGATACTTGGAGGAACAAGGAAAGACACTTTGCATGGAGAAACCATGTGAACCCCTCACACTATTTCTCCCTCACACTCAAGTTCTCCCTCTTCTTCCCAAAGCACTTATAGACTTTCTTCTCAAAGCACCCTCTCAAGAACACTTAACAGCCAAAGACTTGAAACAAGTAAATTGAGAGAGATTAAATACAAGGCATCACAAAAAGCCCTAAATTTAATTCTGATGACCCTAATCTTCCAGTAGGATCATGGATCGTCCTATACGATTAGTTCAAAGTACTCTTGTCAGTACTAGAGGAAGAACTAAGTGTTGTACGATTAGTTCAAGGAATTGAGCTGATCGTTTAGGATAATTCAGAGCATTGTCCAGTACAATTAGTTCAAATAACTTGGATTATCATCCAGTATGACTGATAATGATTTAATTATTATCCCATGTAGGAATCAGGTCATATAATATGATTGGTCAAATTATCCTGTATAATCTAACTGGATTAATTAATCCAAATTTGTTCTCTAATTAAAAGATTAATTTAGGCGAGATTTAATGACATCGTATAGTATGATACCTATCGTCTAGTATGATGATTATAAAATTTGAATTTTAAAATATTGCCTAAATTATGATTGGCAGCTGGGATCTTGATTTCAACTAATTATCCTGTACGATATACATTGTATAGTACGATTAGTTCATATTACATTAATTATCATAATTATCTATCAATTTTTGATTAGCTGATCATACAATATGATATGAATCGTATAGTACGATTATTTCAAAAAATATCACTTTTGATATTATCATTAACTTACTCCCTTAAGTGTGTGTGTGTGTGTGTATGGTTTCCAACTTTTGTATCCATGTAATATATGATTTGACTCAAGAAAGATAAAAATACATAAGAACTAAAAATACAAACTCTTTACGATATACTTAACCCTAGTCTACCCTATCTTGACCTGATTAAACTTGCCAGTGTACGGTGGACCTGAAATGTTAGTGCAAAAATAAATAGATATGTAATAATAACAATTAACATGAGATGGCCTAGTAAGAAATCTAATAATATTTGTTATCATCAAAAGCACAGAACTTGGGTTTAGATTTGTAACACTTAGCAGGCTAAAAAGCCTCAAAAGATATAGGTATACAAATAGCTTAGCAGGCTGAAAAGCCTTAAAAAATACATGAGACAATATCTCAAAGATGCTTAAAGGACTTAGTTTTCTTTAGGAAATAAGTCCATTTCAAGTGAAAAATAAGCATCAAGCTCATACAAATTCATATGCAATGTCATTGGATTTACATAATAAAATTCTACATCAGGTTCAAGTGTACTTTCATGTTCAAAGGAAGCTGAAATTAAAATTACATCGGCCTCATTCCGTACAAGTTAATGTCATCAAGAAATAAACAACTTCAAAAAAGGTCAAATATTCTTGGTGGATTCTATTAATATATTCTCTATAGCACATGGAAATATTGCCTATAACTTCTTCTTCAAAGAAAGATTATAACCTGATATCATGCCTCCACTCAACTGACACTTTTAGTGTGCCACTAGATTACTAATAGGGCACACTACTTTGACCCCTTCCATCAAGGATGTCTAATGTCTATACACATCTGAATGGATGTATATTCCCTTTAGCAGAATGCAACTGGACACCTGCCATCATTGGCCTTTCGCTAGATGTCTGTCGTCGGTCCTTCACCTCATATTTCCCATCATCGTCTTCTTGCTCAGCTACTATTAGCAGCATAACCTTCAACTATCTCCATCAGCTCTCCACCAGACCATCAATATACATTGAACTTCAACCTGGTCGTCCATAGTCACTAGACTTTCGTTTAAACATCATCAAAAAATTTACTCGTATACTGACAATTACTGGTTCTCCTCTCTGGTACAATTGCCACCAGATCTTCTCAAATCACCCTCACATATAAGAGGCTATTGAGCCTCTTCTATCAGAGTTGTCTATCGAGAGAATAAATTCTCATTATGACTTCTTCTACACAAAAGAGGGGCACTAAAGCTTGATAGGAGATGTCACCTATCTCAGATAGTGGAATTCCTTTAATATAAGAATAAAATCAGAAGAGAAAAAAAAAATAGAAGGAGAAGAAAGTTCCTTTTATATTAAAGAAGAGCATTGAATTTGGATAGGTGATGCTACCTATAAAAAATAATGAAAAGCCTCTAAAGTAAGAAGAAAAATAGGGAAGAAAAGGAGAGGAGGGCTGAAAACTCTACATAAGAGAGGAAAACTTGTACATAATAGAGGATGCCACCTATTCAAGATAGTGGAAGATCTCAACTGTAAGAAAGTTAGAGGAAGATGGGAGAAAAGGAAAAAGGTACAATTTTTCCCCTGCCCTAGAGGGGTATTTATAGGATGAAATTTGGGGGGCGGGGGGGGGGGGAATGTTCAAAAAAGGGGGAGAATTTTGCCTCTAATTTTGTTTAAATTTTTTTTGAAATTTTTCTAAAATTTTTTCAAATTTTTTTGGGCCCAATTCTGATTCTTTTGAAATTAAAAAAAAAATTGTTATTAAAAAAAACTTTATATATTTATGCGCCGCCGGCTGAAAAAAATGGTGGGTCCAGAGGTTCGTACGGGACGAAGTATTCGGACGATGCTCACTGATCGATTCGTCCAAGCGTTCGTACGGGACGAAGTGTTCGGACGATGCTCACTGATCGATTCGTCCAAGCGTTCGTACGGGACGAATCGTTGGGACGATGCTCACTGATTGATTCGTCCAAGCGTTCGTACGGGACAAATCATTGGGACGATGCTCACTGTTTGATTCGTCCAAGCGTTCGTACGGGACGAACTATGTGTACGAACGGCTCTGTTGTGTTCATCTGATGAGTTGTACAAGACGGATTGTTCAATCTTTTGAACTATTCGTACAGTACGATGGATAATCGTACGGGACGATCGGCACGGACTTAACTTAAAAATTCAGTTTTTGGACGGTTTTTCCTGTCCTAAGTATAAAAATGACTCAAAACTGTTTTGAATAGAGATCCTTCTGCAAAAATTCTTTTGGGAAGTGAGAGGAGAGTGATTGGGAGAGTGTTGGAGAGTGAGTTTTGAGAGATCTTTCAAGAGAAAATTGTGAGGAGATTCACAAGGTTATCCAATTGAGAGGATTTCTTTTACTTGTTCTTCAAGCATCTTCCTAGTTCCTTGGAGACTTTTGCAAGAGTATTGTTCTAAAGGATTCCGGTTCTCTGTCGCACTTGGAGGGTGAAAAGGACGACGGTTCTCTGCCGCACTTGAAGAGTGAAAAGGATGACGGTTCTCTGCCACACTTGAAGAGTGAAAAGGACGACGGTTCTCTGCCACACTTGGAGGGTGAAAAGGACGACGGTACTCTGCCGCACCGGGGTTGGTGGAAGAGAGTTTGTAAAGGCTTCTCCGCCTTGCTGTGGGGGCAAAAGGAGAGACACTTGGTTTTAGTGCAATACCTAGAGAAGGGATCTCTAGGGAGTGGATGTAGGTCGAGTTTGACCGAACCACTATAAATTCTGGTGTTTTCTTTTCTCTACTTATTTTTCTGCAGTTTATTCTCGTTGTGGTTGAATTTTTGTTTCAAAAGAAAGAGCAAAAATTATCTCTGTTCGTACTGTACGAAGGTATATCGTACTGTACGATTAACTTTTAAATTTTCCAAATTATCAAGAGTAATTTTAAAAAGGAACCAATTCACCCCCCTCTTGGTTAGCCTAAGGGACATTGAGCAATAGGTCTAACAACCTGTTTGCACTATCACGTGGTATCAAAGCCATATTTTAAAATATCTGTTTTAAATACTGTTTGAAATTTTGATCATGGCTAATTTTGGAAATAGAAATACTATGGAAGGATACTCGATCACTAGACCACCGTTATTTGATAATATTCCTTTTGATTTTTGGAAAACTCGCATGTCTACTTTTCTGCAATCACTTGACTATCGTATGTGGATGTTAGTTCAGGATGGTTATACTGAACCAACTAGGATTGTAGAAGGAATAAGAGTTCAAACACCTTTTACAAACTGGACTGTAGAAGAACGTGAACTAGCGCAACTGAATGTTAAGTGTTTGAATAGTTTCTTTTGTGCTTTAAAATCGGAAGATTACATGCGTGTTTCTACCTGTAAATCAGGAAAGGAAATTTGGGATAGACTTTGCATCACATATGAAGGTACAAATGAAGTGAAACAAACTAGATTGAACATTCTCTTGCACGACTATGAACTTTTTCGCATGAAACAGAATGAATCAATCACAGACATGTACACTCGCTTTACACATATAGCCACTTCATTGCATGCTTTAGGTAGGGAGTTAACTAATACTGAGAAAGTTAACAAGATATTATGTTGTTTACCTCCTGCATATGATGCAAAGATAACTGCAATAATAGAATCTAAAGATTTGAATGTTTATTCTGTTGACAATCTTCTTGGATCACTAATTGCTTATGAGCAATCGGTGACTCAAAGACAGATTGATGCAGGTGAGAAGCGAAAGGAGAAGAACATTGCTTTAAAGGTGGATGACTCTGAAAGTGATCAATCGCTACCTGAGGACGAAGAGGATATTGCCCTGATGACGAGGCAATTTAGAAGTTTCCTGAAAAGGAAGCAGAGAAGACGTCAGAATTGGAACAAGGGTAAGTTCCAGAAGAATGTCAAGACTTCAAATGAAGTCATTTGCTATGAGTGCAGAAAGCCAGGTCACATCAAGACAGAATGCCCCAATCTCAAAGGAAATCTTAACAAGGAGAAGACCGAGGAGAAACCAAAGGATAGAAGGGGTAAAAAGAGAGTACAACGAGCTTTCTGGGCGGACTCAGCCTCAGACTCATTAGAAACAACACCAGAAGAGGAAGTTACCAATTTGTGCTTAATGGCTGATAATCTCGAGCATTCAGATGAGGATGAGGTATGTGATTTAAGCTATGAAGAATTATTTGAAGTTTCTGAATGCATACATTCTGCATATAGGAAACTTAAGAAATTGCATGCTAAGTTAAATTTGGATTACATAGAGCTGCAAAAAGATTATGAGATCCTCAGAAAAGATCATGTATTAATTGATAGCAACCACATGACTTTGTTGGATGAGTATGATGATTTAAACAAGCAGCACAATCTTTTAAAATCATCACAAGCTGAACTTGAAAAAGATTTTAAGACTTTTATGGATGAGTCGGATTCTAGGGAGCATAAGTTGAAAATTGATAACTCAATTTTAGAAAGTGCCAATGCATATCTTAAAGTCCAAATTAAAGCACTTAAGGAAAACAAAATACCACCTAAGCTGGAAGATTTTCTTGAAATGTACCACAAGAACATTGACTTAAGATCTAAAAAGAAAATTTTTAAGATGAATAAATTAGTGAATCCCTTTCCAGGGATAAAGTGTTTTACTTGTGGTAGGTTAGGACACATTTCCTATACATGTACTTTGAAGTATAGAACACATTTAGTATGGAGACCTAAGGTACAGAAACCACAGTCTTTTTGGATCATCACTCATTTCTTAGTCTTTTAGAAAATAAAATTCTATCGCTATATCCACTGCTGAAGCAGAGTACATAGCTGCAAGTAGTTGTGTTGCTCAATTTTTAGGGCTAAAGTAATAATTAGAAGATTTTGGAATTAAGCTTAAAAATGTTCCCATTAAATGTGATAACATAAGTGCAATTATTTTAACAAAAAATCCTATACAATATTCACGAACTAAACACATAGAGATTAGATATTATTTTATTAGAGATCATATTAGTAAAGGTGATGTGGATATAGATTTTGTAAACACAGATTCTCAAATAGCTGATATTTTTACAAAATCTTTAGCTGAAGAGATTTTGCATGTTAAGACGTATGCTTGGAATATTAGACCCTAACATTTAAACTTCTTTTTTTTATTCTTTTTGATGTTATTAAAGGGGGAGAAGAATTATATATGTTGATCATAATTTTTTTTATATGCATATATTTAAGGGGAGAATTTTTAATGAATTAGCATTCAAAAATATTTCTCAATTATTATATATATTTTTCTAATGCTTAAAAGTTATGATAAAAGGTTAATTTACACCTTTACTATAACTATACCCAACATAAGTTTGTCATCATCAAAAAAGGGAAGATTGTTGATATTATCTATATCATGATCCATTTTAGAGATTTTGATGATAATAAACATATGCTTGGATATTCTAATTTGTTTGTTAAGTATTTTATGTGTAATGATTTAATGGATGTGCATGATAATTATTTATATATGATTTACATTGTACAACTCAAGTTAAATCAAAATTTAAGCTTAAAGAACTCAAGATGGACCAAGATGGAAAGCTTGAAGATTTTTATGTTATCATAGGATTATATTAGTGATTCATTAGTATTTACTTGCATGGTTTAATTTGCTCAAAATTTAAATATCTATTAAAATAATTTATATAGTATTAATTAAGGATAATAAGCATGATTTAAAAATCTATAAGATTTCTTAATTAAATTTTATATGCTTCATTAATTTTATAAAATTTATCAAATATGAAAAGATGCTTAATGAATTAGGGAAATTAAATGTAATAAGCTTATGTGGTAAAAATTTATTATGTATTTATTTTAAATTAAACTTATTTCTTATAAATTTATTGATGTATACTTAATGTTATCTAAATTACATCTAATATTATATAAATATTTATTACGTCTTTAGATACATAAAAATATGCATAAGATTTAATTTTACTATATATAATATTATGTTGATAGCAACATGCTCTAATATTTATTCCATTAGATTGCTTGGATTTTGTAGATATAAATTAATAGGTTATTTGACCAATTTTGAGCTATATTAAATTTATAATAAATTTCTAAATATTATCTGATTTTAATATTATTTGCTGGGTAGCCATTTTTTTTTGTTTTGGATGTGTATGAAGACTTTTGACTTATCCATGTGACTAGCCATTTTATAGCTATTTGAAACTTATATTTCTTTAATATAAATAAATCGTTTATCAAATATAATATTTTTAGATGATAAATTAATATTAGATTAATAATTTTATTCAAAATTGGCTTTACTTAAATACGCCTCATCCTCTTTATATAAGGGTTATTCAAGAGAAAAACTCTAGCATTTTTTCTCCATTTATTTCTTCTTCCTTACATGCTAAATATTGAGAGGAAAAATTTTGATTTTCATTCCAAGAGCTCTTTTCATTTGCTAGATCAAATTCTTGGTTGGAAAGCTTCAACGTACTAAATCTTGTAACGTCTCTTGGAGTTCTTGTTTATTTTCTTGTTCTAAATTTTTATTTGCTGTTATTTTAGTTTTTTACCATATATGTTTTTAGAAATATTTCTTATTTGGTGAAATACTTGTTGAAAATATTATATTAAGTTTTTCTATGCTAAATCTTTTAAATCCATAAAAATAACAAAGCAAGTATTATTATTTTCTTTTATATAGCATATATTTGCATTTTAAATTTAATTCATTTTTAAAAGTATTATGTTATTTAAAGAGTTATAATTTAAATCAATAAGAAAAATATTTTTATTTAATATATTATTCATATTTTTATCAAAATATAAATCTATCTTAAAGTGAGCAAATTTTATATTTCATTTGTAAGTAGTGAGGTAATTAAAATTAATTTGTAAGATCACCTCAAATATTTTGATCATTTTTTTGTAAGATATTTTTGAACTTGTATTATTTACATCAAGTTATATTTTTTTTCTTGATCTAAGCCATTTGGCTTAGTGAAGCTTAAATTATAATTAGATTGGGTTGTACTCGACCGTATAGGAGAGTACTTACACTACAAAAAAATTAGCTTTTAAGGACATATATATTAAGACACTTTTATTGAAGTGCCTTAATAAATGTTTATTAAGGCATCATTTTTTCGCGCTAATTAACAGCGATTTCGCGCAAAGAGGAAATTGTAGGATAAGTTATACTTATCGTGCCCGCTTCTTGTTGTTCTCCTCCTTCAACTGCTCGCCTATTTTCTTCTTCTAGGGTTCGCTAGCCCACTGCTTCTTGTTCGGCTCCTTCAACTATTCGCCTCTTTCGCTTCTGGTAGGGATCGCTAGCCCACTTCGTCTTAATCGCTTCTTCTTGTTCGCCTCCTCCAATCGCGATGGCCGAATCGCGACTGCCGCATCAGGTAAAATGCTTTTAATTACTGGCTTTATTCCTTTGAATGTCGATGCCACTGTTTATGGTTCAAAAAAAAATTCTTTCTTCTTTTGATTTCTAGGGTTTTTGAGATTCTCACTATTTCTGAACAATCGATTGGCTGAAAGGTAAATATTCTACTGATCTTGATGTTCATCGAACATTGGTCTGGTTTCAGTTCTCTTTAATTTTCTAGTTCGATTGATCACTTCCTTGTTTATATCAGAAAGACTACTTGTTTTTTTATTTAATTCCTTGCTTTTCCATGCTCAATATTGATATTGATGCTCTTGTCATTATTGTTGTGCCTAACAATGAATACTTGAATGTTGATGTATTTTCTCTTAAAATATGCTAGGTTAGTTTTTTAGGGAACGATGACCTCAAAATACCCTTACAACTAAAAATTTGTTCCGGGGGCGCTGCCCCAGAAAACCCCCGTAGGGGCGCTGCCCCTTGACCACGCGACCTGACCGGTCAAGTCGATCCCCATCAGGGGGCGCTGCCCCCTTGGACCCCCGACCATATAGTACTTTAAAAGATCAATTTTGAAAATTTTGACTGAAACTTGAATGCAAGAAAAGACTAACTTACATCCTTTTTTATTTGTCTGAAAAGCTTATTTGGAACCAATTTAATGCAAAGCTATGAATGCGAGAACATTTCTTTATTGAAGTTATCAACGTGAGAGTGATGGAGACTCAAAGTTCATTTAAGAAGGAATTGCTAGTGAACTACCTACAAAAACTATTCTTAAACAGTTCATGTATCACCTAACATAACAGTTGAATAAGCTTTATGTTTGACAGCAAAAGGAAAGGAGATATTGTTCTAAAGATTAGAATAAATTTGCAATGAAAAACTTATATAGGTGTTGATTTACCTCACAAAGCTTTAGATGTTGTGTTTGAAGTAATTGGGGAGGATATCTCTCATAAACTTTGGAGGTCTCAACACCACAAAGCTAGTAGCTTCTTCTTCCCAAGAATCATAAACAAGTTGATAAGTTTTAGTGAGGAATGGGGTAGGGACTAATTTTTTATACTCTATAGAGACCATTATCTCCCTACATTTTTCCACAAACAAAGCCATAGGTCAAAGTGAAATGAGAGCAATGGTATATTTCTCCTCTCATCTTATAATGCCTAATTGTACTCACAGTTCCCTCAAATATTCACCCTTTTTACTTCCCTCTCACTCAAACCTATGACGTACTACTTCGATGAATAAATAAAGTTTCCATCATAAAAATAAACATTCCCGACTTTTCACTTACATGGAAAGAATCAATCCTTTCATGGCATTATGAACTTGCATATTCGAACAATAACTTATCTTTAAGCTTGTGCCTTATTACTTTTCAGGATTGCCTGTCAAAATTTTTAAATCCCTTATTTAAAACACTAGACTATGATTTGGCAAATTTTATTATCAATGTTATTATATAAGATTTTATTTTTGTATGAAGAGTTTTTTTTACTCCTTGCTTAATCACTTATTTATTTATAATGCAAATCAAAGAGTTTACTTTAAGCCCTTTGAATATGCATCCACTAGCTCTCATGATTTCTAATATTCATTTATTTTTTGCTTTATGAAGGTTATAATATGAAAATGGATAGAAGTTGGATGTATTGTTCAAGGAGTAATATGGTTTTTAAAGAAGGAGTTAAAAACTTTCTAAATTTTGTATTCAGTAATGAAAGTTCAAGTGGAATGATACTATGCCCATGCAGAGATTGTGGAAATGGCATTTGTAGGACAAGAGATGATGTTGAAGCTCATTTGCTTTGGAGAGGATTCAAACCTGGATATTACAATTGGACTGCTCATGGAGAAACTTCATTTACAAATGACATTGGATCACATTCCGTCATGGTTGATGATGTTAATGATGACATGGAAGGGTTATTAAATGATGCATTTGGGTTTGAAAGTAATACTACATATGAACAAGATGAAATTAATAAACCAAATGCAGATGCTGCAAAGTTTTATAAGTTGATAAGTGACTCACAACAAGAATTATTTCCCGGATGTAAAAAATTCTCAAAACTTGATTTTCTTGTTAGGCTACTTCAACTTAAATTCCTTGGTAATTGGACTCAGAAATCATTTATGATGTTTCTTGACTTGTTAAGAGAAGCAATTGAAGATATTCGTCTACCAAAATCTTATTACGAGACAAAGAAGATAATTCAAGATTTGGGTTTAAGTTACAAAAAATATGATGCATGTCGCAATGATTGCATTTTATATTGGGGCCCTCATGAATTTAAGAATGAATGTGATATTTGTAATGAGTCAAGATGGATTGCAGAAGATAATACTTCAAAAGATATATCAAGTAAAAAAAATAAAAAGGTTGCAGGAAAAGTTATGTGGCACTTCCCATTAACATCAAGATTGCAGAGATTATTCATGTCATCTAAGACTGCATCATATATGGTATGGCATAAAGAAGAGAGCATAAAAGATGGTTGCATGAGGCATCCTGCTGACACTCCAGCTTGGCAACACTTAGACTACCAAGATAGAAAATTTGCTACAGATCCTAGAAATGTATGATTGGGTTTAGCATCAGATGGATTTAATCCATTTGGGACAATGACTTCAACTCATAGTACTTGGCCTGTTGTATTGATGTCTTATAATTTGCCACCTAACTTGTGTATGAAATCACAATACATGATGCTTTCTTTGCTTATTCTTGGGCCAACTCAACCTGGAAATGATATTGATGTTTATTTACAACCACTTGTGGCTGAGTTAAAAGAGTTATGGGAAATTGGTGTGCAGACTAACGATGCATGTTCTAAGGAGAATTTTCAAATGCGAGCTGCATTATTATGGACTATAAATGATTTTCCATGTTATGCTAACTTATCAGATTATAATACAAAAGGGAAGTTTGCATGCCCTATTTGTCAGGAGAGTACATGTTCTGAATGGTTACATTTCAGTCGTAAAAGATGTTATATGGGACATCGGAGGTTCTTAGATCACGATCATCCTGATAGAAAAGATAGTAAATCTTTTAATGGTTGTGAAGAACATGGGACAATACCACCACCAATTAATGGATCCAAAATTGTTGATATGTTAAGAAGTATAAATGTGAAGTTTGGAAAGAAAACACCTGCTAATCCTAATTTGCCTTATAATTGGAAGAAGTTTAGTATATTTTTCAAGTTACCGTATTGGGAAAAAAATCTTTTACGTCATAACTTAGATGTTATGCATATTGAAAAGAATGTATGTGATAAGCTTTTGGGTACATTGTTGGATCTTGATGGAAAGACAAAAGATCATTTGAATGCACGCAAAGACATGGAAAAAAATAGGAATACGCCCTACATTGCACCCTACTTGTACTTCATCTGGACATACTTATTTACCTGCTGCATGCTTTACAATGAACAAAAAAGAAAAAGAAATTTTCTGCAAAGTCTTAAAAATATTAAAGTACCAGATGGATATGCATCTAATATTTCAAGACGAGTGCAACTGAAACCACTGAAAATACTTGGATTAAAGAGCCATGATCATCACATAATAATGCAACAATTGCTTCCATTATGCTTAAGACGAGTCTTGCCTAAGTCGGTTCGCTCTCCTCTAATTCGGCTGAGTCGTTTCTTTCAAGGCTTGTGCTCTAAAGTTCTTCTCCCAATTGAGCTTCTTAGATTAGAAAAAGAAATCGCAATTACACTTTGCCAGCTTGAAAAGATATTTCCTCCTGCTTTTTTTGATATCATGGTGCATTTGACAATTCACTTGGCCACCGAGGAAAGGATTGGAGGTCCTGTATATTATCGTTGGATGTATCATATTGAGAGGTTAGTAATTATTTCATGTATTATTATTTCTTTTATTATATCTAACTTTAATAAAAAATTTATATCATTTATCAAACAAATTTTTTTAGATTTTTGGGGAAGTTAAAGTCTTATGTTCGAAATAGAAGTCATCCAGAGGGATCAATTGCAGAAGGCTATATTGCGGAGGAATGTTTAACATTTTGCTCTTTATATTTTGCTGAGCATGTGGAAACAAGGCATAATCAACTTGTAAGAAATGAGTTGGGCGAGAATGTTTTGAATGAAGGACTTAATATCTTTGAAACAAATGGTCGGGCACTTGGAAAAAGTGAGGTCAAGATCTTTAATGATGACACACTCATAAAAGCACATCGATATGTCCTTTTCAATTGTGAGGAAATAGAGCCATATGTTAGGTAAAAAAATAGTTGAAGAATACTTTTTTTCATTTTTTTATATAATTACTATTATATATTCTTATAAAATGTATGATTATATGCAGTGAACATTACACTACAATTAAAGAAATGATGAGACAAAAAAGGTCTCGCTATGGAGAGCATGAAGCTAAAAGAGTGCACAACGAGAATTTCGTTTCTTGGTTTGCTAATAAGGTTAATGTTATAATGCTAATGTTATTTACATGAGAATTTTTACTGATTACATCTACTATGTTTTAATAGATTGCTTCAATTGATCCATTGAAGGATAATACTATTTCTACTGATTTGAGGCGCTTAGCTAGAGGTCCGTCCAATGTTGTCACTCTATACAAGAAATATCTTATAAATGGTTTTCGATTTCATGTTGTTGATTTGATGAAAAAAAGAAAAACTCAAAATTGTGGAGTGATGGTTAAAGCTCTAACTTCAAGCTTTGCTAGTATCAAAGATAAGAACCCTATTTCAAGTAACTTGACATACTATGGGATCTTTAAAAATATAATTGAATTGGACTACACAGTAGAGCGAAGTGTTGTTTTATTTGAATGTGATTGGGTTTCTAAAGGAAAGAGACTGAAGGAGGATGAGGATGGCTTCATCTTGACTAATTTCAATAAAATTAAACGACATCAAGAACCTTTTGTGCTTGCTTCTCAAGTTCAACAAGTTTTTTATGTGGAAGATCCTATTGATCCTACATGGTATATTGTTGTTACAACATCACCAAGAAATGATATTAATAACATTCACATAGACACAGATGTTGATGACTACTTGCAAAGTGAGACTTCTACTCAACAGTATTTTATTGATGATGAAGTTCAGTGGACTAGAGATGAAGTTGATGGCATTCTACTAGAGTAATTGATTTGTGTAATGTTTATTTTGTAATGTTAAACCATTTTTTTATGCTTATATCATTTGTTTACTGTTTAATCTAATTACTATGTAACATTTTGTAGTTTTATGTGTTTCTTATGTGTGTTTATCTAAAGGTTGCATTTAGTTTTGATGTAGTGAGCAACATGGGTGACAAATTGCATTGTTTATCTTCTATTAAACTCTACTCACGTATATGTTTTATAATGATTTTTAAGAAATGGCACCAAACACCCGAACACATGTTAGAAATACAGGATGCAGAGAACAAACTGAAGTTGAAATAGATGTTCCCACAAATACCATTGAAAATTATGTTGCAGGTTTGCCTCTTAAGATATTATCAAAACTGTATATGCTTATTTTACATTTACATCTATCTTACAAGATTTTAATTTTAAGATATTTTTTCATAGAAGGTAGAAGCAATGAGCAAAAACAAAAAAGAGGTCCAACCTACATGTGTAGTATTTGGGGATATCATGCTACCCAACATGGTGGAGAACGACTTGTTGTTAATTTTAACAAATATGGTCAACCCATTGGAAAAAATAAATCAGTGTTTGTCGAGTTTTTAGGAACTATTGCTCGGAATGGGAAGCATGCACCTGTTGATATCAGAAGTTGGGATAAAATGCCAAAGTCTTTAAAAAAAATATGTTAGAAGTTGTTCAAGTATTTATCTTCATAACCTGTCTATTTATTTTGTTTGATTTTAGTTGCATACATAAAATAACAAAATTCTTTGGATATAATAATCAATATTTTATTTTTTCAGGAGAAATTTGAGATTCCTCGTGGTAGTGATGTATGGGTTCTTCAATCAATTGGGAAGAAATGGAGGAATTGGAAAGCAGACGTTAAATCTCGATATTATGATCCAAATATGCCTACAAAATTGCAACTATGTAATGTGCCAAAACGGATACTCAAAGATCAATGGAAAAATCTTCTATCCTATTGGAATTCAGAAGATTCAAAGGTATATTAGCATAACTTTTAAATTTTAAGTATTATTCATGTTATATTTTTTATTAATTCATTTTTGTGTTCAGTGTATAAGTGAACACAATAAAAAGAGTAGGTCAAAAAAGAGTTTGATGCACATAACTGGAAAAAGGAGTTTCGATCAAGTGCGTGAAGATCAGGTAAATTATATATAGATATATATATACATGTTTCTGTCAATGTGTGTGTGTGTTATACTTAAATTTTTAAGTCAATTATTCTTTTATTTTAATAAACTTTTTTATTATTAATTTTTTTTTTTAGGAGAAAAGCATAGGTCACTTACCAACGAGAGTTGAAATGTTTGAAAGGTGTTACACAAAAGAAGGAATTGCTAATCGTATTGAGGCTTGTGAAGCTTTGGTAAGTTCTTATAATTAACTATTTTATAAATTAATTATAAAGTATACAAAAATTTACATTAAAGAGTTAATATTCATTATATTTAGGAAAAAATGAAGGAAATAAGAAGTCAAACATCTCAAACAGAAGATGTTGGAAGAGATGATATTTTCTCAAAGGTTCTTGGAAATGACAAGGTCGGAAGAGTTCGCATGTATGGATTTGGTGTAACTCCTTATGTTGCATGGGGAGAAATCCCAAATCGAAGTAGCGCTTATCGATTAATAGAAGGTTACAAGGAAGCTTTCAAAAAAATGGAAAAATAAGTTCAAGAACAGGGTGAGGTAATTGCTAAAATGAAGTTTGATATGCAAAGTACACAGTAAGGTACTAATAGCACACCATTAAGAGCTACTCAATATTCTCAAAATGGTGATGCACACTCTTTCAGTAACAGTGCTCATATTCAAGTAAGCAAACTATTTACTTATAAACTTATAGAGCCATATTTTAATCTTTCAAATGTTGTTACAAAATTTGGTTAGATCTTATAAACTTCATATATATAGGTTGGAACTAAAGTTGCAGTCAAAAGTGTTGTTGATTCTACTAAAACTGTGGCAATTGGATATATTCAAAGTATGGATCCTACACATAGGATTGGTAACTATCCATTAGGTCAAAATTGGTGTTCAGTTCATATAAACATTCCTGTGAATTGGGAAGAACACTTGATTAGACCGTACAGTACTTTAACAACAATTGGACAGGCAATTGGAACTTATGTTGCATGGCCTCAAACTTTAGTAAGTATTTTTTTAATTTTAAATATTAAATTTTTATTAAGTAATCAAATTACTTATATTTATGTAATTAATTTATTTCAGGTTGTTCGTGAAGACGATTGATGTACAAGAATTATAAACTTCTGAAGAGTCTAATTGGATTTGAACATTCTTACATATACTATATATTTTTTACATGTTGATAGAATTTGGTTATACGGTTATGACTTTGGCAACCATAGGAGCATATATTTTCCAAGAAGTTATTTTACTATTTTAGAAGCATTTTTTATGTTTTTGTCCATACTGATTACTCTTGTTAGAAGTACTTCACAGTTTCCTTATTCATTTTGGTAAGTTATGGTTCTGCTGATACTTGAAATAGCTTTTATTTCAGTTTTTTTGCTCACTTTTTGTAGTATGTGGCTGTTAAATAAACAGGATTTAGATGTTATATAGAAATTTGCCTATTTTTGGTTTTCAAACATGCTTTAACCATGACAGAATCTGTGCAATGTAAAGTTACTGCATTGATTCTGCTGTAGTTTTGTTTTCGTTTCAAAGTGACTGCTGCAAATTTAACCATTTCTTAAGAAACAAAAAAATATGCTTGTTTACAGAGAAGAGTTATAGATAATATTTGAACTGCAATATTGTGTGTTCTTCAATTTCATGAATAATTCCTAGTCTAGTGATGGTGCTGGGCTTTACATGGACCTCTTTCAAGCACCTTCCTTTCTACTGTGCTCGTGCGTGATTCGGTTCTAAACCTGGAATTCTGATTGGTTCTTTCTTTGTTTTCTGGCATGGTAGTTCTTATCCTTTACCTTTATTTTACATTTTTGGGCTTTAGGCTAACGTTCACACCTTTTGAGGATCCCGTTTGCACGAATGATGGAAACGTGTTCGATTTAATGTAAGCGAATTCTTCCTAGGCCTAATTTTTATTTGTTGTTGAATTTGATCTGAGTTTTAAGGTATTGGGATATTCGATGCAGGAACATAGTCCCGTATATTAGGAAGTTTGGGAAGCATCCTGTCAACGGAGGGTCTCTTAAGCAGGATGATCTGATTCCCCTTACATTCCACAAGAATTCAGATGGTATGTCATAACCTGATTTTAATGCTCACTTTGATTTTATTTCATTAACTTCTACACGAAACTTGAGTGAGCTTTAATTTTAATGTCCATGGAATTGTTTGAGCAAACTATAATTACATCGATTCTTGTTCAATTTAGTCTTACAATAAAGTGAGCTTTTGGTTTTACAATCAGCGGGTAGAAACATGAGATTGCTGTAGGTTTGCTAGATATCTTTCCAAATGAATGATTGGGTTGGTTGTTCATAATTGTACTGTCACTTGATTATGCTTAGACTAAACATATTTGCAAATACCTATTCGCTTTGATTTGTCAAAATATATTGGATGGGATAAACTATTAGTGAGTTTTTATCATTACTAAAAAGAAGTTGATAGCTAAGTGATACATCCAAAGCATGATGGAAACAAGCTGGTAGTTGGTTTGTATTGGGATCAGAAGGAAATTGTTGAGTGGAATGAGGTTATTCTAAAAATTAAACCATTAGATTATCAGGTTTTGTGCTTTGAAACGAAATTGTTGAGTGGAATGAGATTATCAGGTATGTCAAAGCATTGTCTTTCAACAATTAGTCATAATTCTCCTTTTTGATTCTGAAGGATTATGAAATATATATTTGAATGACTATTCTGTCATCCTTACTAAATTTCACCATTTCAAAGTTGCAAACTAAACTTATTTGACAAGTCTCCTGTTATTAAAATCAATGTTCCAGTTTGAGATAGCTTAGCGCTCAAAACCTCCAAACCATTCCATTTTTCTCCCTCATGAATAAACCTTTAGTTTTTTTCCTCCCCTCAACCTCTTTAATCCCAAAGAAAGTTCAGAACTTCTTGGTAAAGAGGATAAAGAAGGTTGGCGGTTAGTAAAATAGAGATGGAAGGTTGAGGACATGTGGTAACTGAGTAACTCTTTCTTTTCTTATCATTTATCTTCTTTAGGTGGTGGTGGCTTTTTCAAATTGGACTCGAAAAAGGCTTCTTTGCTTTGGACTTTGGAGAATGGAGAGCCATACACTAATTCCCATGTGAAGAGTATATTAATTCAGTAGGGTTGTTACTTACTAGTTGCTTCATTTAATTATTCTTCTATGGACTGAATTATTTTGGTTGAATCAGGTTTTGTGCTTGAAAGTAAATTCTAATACTTCTGTTTTCTGGCTCCTGATTTTAGCCAATATTTACGTTTATTCTATCACTGTGGTTTATTTGAAGGACCTTTTTATAATGAAATTTTTTTATCAGTTTAGACTTGCGGGTCAAAATTTTCAACGGTCTGATTATGTGAAAATATTTGCAATCATTGGAAAATATCATAATCTGCATGCTCGCTCAGAAGAAAATATGATATATGGAACAATTTTTTATTTCGCATACGAGTTATAGGTTGTCTGAATCTTTTCTGCATTGAAATGTTTACATTGATGTGATACTCAGAGTTTGTTTAATTCAATCTAAAATTATTGTTGTAAACAAGTGAGGGACAATTTATTTATTTTTCTCTTCTTCAAATTTCTCTGCTTCTTTTTTCTATTTCTAACAGTTTTATTTTCCATGAACCAAAGAGAAAACCTTGGGATGATACATGGATCATTGTCTATTGAAATGCAGATGGCTAGATGGGATGAAATTTTGAGTCTTCCGGTGCAGAGTCCACCAAACATAGAATTCTCATCTTTTCTACATTTAAGCCATTTTTTTGGTAGTGAGTGGACTTGGTTATTTTCTGATATTTGTCTATGTATCTACTATTTTGATTTTAATGTTCCAGCTAACGAGCAAGCTTGGTACACTACAAAAGGTAAACGGTCATGATCCAAACTACAAAGATATCTGTTTTGCTGGTGTTGGGAGTGTTGCTATAATCCAATCAATGAAACCTTTATTCCTGCCTATCTTTCTCCTTAAGGAATACTAATTTTTATCCGCACCTATTTACTTAAAATAAAGCACAGATATCTTGTTAAGAATAGGCTTTAATTGATTTACTTTATTCCTTGAAAATTACTTACTATATTGAATCAAAGGGTAACAAAATAACATAAATAATGGGATCATTCTCAACTTTTTCTTAGGCAAACCAGTTATAATCTTCCTAGCAAAAGTGTAGCTAATTGCTTTCCCACTTTGATTAATCCACTTAAGCAAAGTGGAGTTGAATCTTCTCTTGTTTGAATTTTCTTCTGCAGTGTAGCAGTTCTCACAATCAAATCAAAGAACATTGGAGTACAAAAATGAATAAGTTGTCATATTCTGTTGGTGCATAATGCAGAATTTTATGTACTATTTCATTAAATTTACCTTTTCAATTTAGTAAAAGTGAAGTCTATTTATTTTTTCCCTGTTCTTGCAGGACCTATCACAATGGCCAACAGCTGAGCCTTTACCTTCATATGGCCGTGGAATAAAACTTCCAGGATGAAGGAATCAAAGTTTTGATCAATGGCAACAATTTGACTGATATAGCCATAACAGGCATTAGTAGAGACCTCATTTTTTAACCTTTTTAGCTGATACTTTCATCCTTTGATCCATTACTCATGCTCATTTTATCTTATTAAACAGGGGATAATGGAATCATAGATGGCCTGGGTTCTGTGTGGTGGGATTCTTACCTTTCCCATACTTTGAAATATAGTCGGCCTCTTCTTATTGAGCTTGTGAATTCTAATAGTGTTCTGATCTTAAATTTGACTTTCATAAATCCACCAGCATGGACAATTCATCCTGTTTACTGTAGGTGCGTTTTTGGAAAAAGTTTGGTATGTTATTTATTGTTCCCAAGGAAAATTTTTAAACTTTTAAAAGTATTTGCATTGGTAGGTAACTCAAAGAATTTTGTGCTTGTACTTTAGCAATTTAGAGGTTCATAATACAACAATTTTTGCTCCATCAGACTCTCCATTTAGAAATGGTATTGTCCCAGGTTAGCTTCTAATCTGTTCTTTCACCTTTTATTTCTCTTAATTATTGTTTATCTAAGAGCTGCTATTCAGGCAAAATATTCAGAGGAAAGAATAACTAGCTTAAAGACTCAATTGCAACCATTCTAATTTTCTGCAACTACAAGGGTAACATTCCAAAGTGTGTTTGGCCACATAAAACAAAATCAACAGACAAACAAATTTTTTTCCTAATTTGTTTGCACATTTTTTGTCATATTTTATACTTTGATTGGTATAAGGAGTAATCTATACATTGAACCTTGCTATCCATTAGTTGAATCTAGTTTGTATAGAATATATCATGTTCATAACACCTGTTCTGCTTGAATGTGTACTGTATACTGTTGGTTCAATTCTTTTCCTTTCCAGCCAATTTGTGCCATTACAAGTGTGGGTGGATCAAACAGAAACCTAGGCATGCTAAGGGGATTTTCTTTTTGAACATCTCTTATACCTTTCTATGCTCCTGTTTGGAATAGTAATATTTTGATTTGTGTTTGAGTCTCGATCTTACTGAAACATACAGTAATATCAAATAATAACCATATATGGAGAATGATAAGCTGCCTGTGAACTCTATGAGAACACTATGCTTGCTGGCATTACAATTAAAATTAGTGTAGTTTGTCTATATGCGTATCTGGCATCCATAGGTGACATAGCAGTCTAAGGTGTGGATTCTTTTGGGTCTGACCTGCGTATCAGTTGGGCTGATCCCTGCTTTGTCTTAGACAGTCCTCTGTATGATTTGTTTCTCTTATCACCACAAGCCTGGCTTTACCAAATATATAGTGAAGTTTTTCGCTGAATGAGCAATAATTACAAAAAATATTAATGCAAGTGTTTTCGTGATTACAACCTGTATTTGTTATATACCAATTAGGGTCATCCAATCGAGTGAATGATTCTATGTGGCCCTTTATGCCTGGCAGCTTTCATTTGTGTCAATTCTCAGCACATATCTAGTAGAATTATATCCCATTCAGAGGATTATTTTACATTTTCATGCATGTGCATCAGTTTGTCTCTTTTCAGTTCCTTTATTCTGCCATTTTGTCAATTGAAGAAATAATTACAAAAAATATTAATGCAAGTTTTTTCCTGATTACAACCTTCAATATCAGATTCATTCTATCAAATAAATGTTTTCTAAGTGGGCATTTATACGTTTCTAGTCTTTTCTATTGAATTTTACGTCATTAAAACTTCAGCCAAGTGTGCAAACTTTGCTCAGATTAAAATTCAAGTATCTATGTTGCCCATATTCCAATTTTACTACCAAATTACTCATTTCCAACAAGTTCACCTTTTGATCAATTTGTAGGAATTTCAGTACTTATGAATTGAGTCAGCTTCCTTTTATGCCCGTGAACTATTTGTATTTTTGCCAAAGAAAGCTAACTTTTGTTCCTTTCTTGTCTTTTGTTACATTAGGTGGCATTGCTACTGGTTCTAGTAGTGGCTGATACCATTAAGGGTATTCAAGATGTTCATGGGCCTTGTAAATTTAAAAGAACAGTGGCCTCAAGACCCCATAGCGTTACTTACTGAGTTTGGAACTATTGGAGATGGAGTGACGTTGAATACCATTGCATTTCAAAATGCAATTTTCTATTTAAAGTCTTTTGCTGACAAGGGTGGAGCTCAGCTTTATGTTCCCGAAGGGAAGTGGCTTACAGGAAAGCTTCAACCTCATTAGCCTCCTCACTCTATTTCTTGACAAAGGAGCTGTCATCATTGGAACTTAGGTCAATTTCCCTAGTTCTGGCGTTGATTCTTTAATCTTTATTTTTTTTTCAGTGATAAGCAAGCTAAAGATTTTTATGCTAACATTTGCCATGTTATTGCTTTAGGGCATGGTTACTATTATTTTTTTTATTTAAAATGATTAGCGATTAATCATAAATTATGTGACTCGAATAATTAACATCAGAGAAATATTTTCTTCTCTCACCATTTTTTTGTATGTTCAAAGCACTAGCAAGCTTACATAAGTAGGTAAGCTATATGAAATAAAGCTTTGCACTTTTGGCATCAATATTCAGATGTGTTTTTTTTCCTCATTTTGCAGGGTGTTGGGCATCGCGATGTCAAAGCAAATTCCAAATTGTCTTTTCAAATGAAAACTAGAGTGGATGACAATGAAGTGTGGAAATAGAGATCCCAAGTCTTGGTTGCTATTGTGTAAAGAAATCGCCCTCATGATAAGGGCCATTTTTTTTGCATTTTCATTTAATTTTTTGTGAAGACATTTATTGTAATATATTGATTATGTATGTATATGAAGATTGAAGTAGAATTTTTGTTGTATTTTAGGTGAAAAATCTTGTAATTTTATATTTATGAAATAAATTTTTTATTTGAAGAAAAATATCTTATGTAAGCTCTCATATGTACGTGAGATTTTTAGAAATTTGATTGGAGATTAATTATTTACAATTGAAATATTATGAGTCAACATAATTAATTGATAATTGAATGTAATTTATATTGAATATGAAATATATTGAGGCACAATAATGTCATTTTATTAAAATTATTTCATTAAACTGAAGTGTTGGGAAATAATATATCTTAAGGAAACATAAATATGCCTTATTATCAAACATATTCCATCAAATAAAAATGTTAGGAAAGTTAACCTATTATGACACATAATATTTGTTGTATTTATTCACAAATTTCATCATATGAAGGTGTTATAAAAGCTTGTCTATTAGGACACCTTATAAGTGTCGTTAAGAAGACTATGACAACAAAATTATATGTCATAAAAGTTCAGTTTTTAGGGCACATAAAGATGCCCTTGACCCTATGCCAACGGCTACCTAAATGGCACCATTGTTTGATGCCCCAATATATCATGTGCCCTAATAGAAGTATATTATGGCACTTTAAGGTGCCCTAATAGCCTAATTTTTTTGTAGTGTTAGGTTGTAAAGAACTTTTTTGGTTTAAAGAAGTGAGGTTTGCAAACCTGAGATTAGTTAATTCTAGCCTGAGAGTTGGCTAGCGTGGACGTAGGTTAGATTGGAATTCGGGCCGAATCACATAAAAATTTTTGTGCCTCTTATTTTCATTTCTTGTATTTATTTTTCTTTATCTATGTCATAAAAATTGTGTGATTACCTATTATTTTTTAAATAGTATTAAAACTATTTTAATTGCCTTATTTTAATAAAAATTTTAAGAACCCCAATTCACCCCCCTCTTGGGATGCTATAGTCATCTAACAATAATATTGCAGAAGGATATTCAATCACCCGAGCACCGGTATTTGAAAACATTACTTTTGGTTTTTAAAAAATTCACATGTCTACTTTCTTGAAATCAATAGATTATCGAATGTGGCATATGATTCAAACAAGTTATTCTATACCGTCACATGTTATAGATGGAATTAAAACTGATATTCCTTTTTCTGAATGGAGTAGAGTAGAACAAATCAATGCTCAATTAAATGATAGATATTTGAACTATTTTTTTAGTGCTTTGAATTTTGAGGATTGTATGTTAGTATCTACATGTACTACTGACAAGAAAATTTGAGATAAATTATGCATTATATATGAAGGTACTAGTGAAGTTAAGCAATCTAAGTTATATATTATAAGCATGATTATGAACTTTTTTGCATGAAATCTTATGAGACTATTTTAGACATGTATACTAGGTTTACTCTAATTATGATATCATTACATGCTTTAGATAAAAAATTTTCAAACTTTGAAAAGGTCAATAAAATTCTATGCTGTCTACTTGATAAGTTTGATGCCAAAGTTGTTACTATTTATGAATCAAAAAATTTGAATGAATATTCTATTGATAACCTAATTGGCTCACGCATTACCTATGAGCAAACTGTAAGTCAAAGACTTGTGGATGCAGGTAAAACGATAGTGCTAAACGTTGAAAACATGGATGAAAGTGGCTTAATAGATGATGAAAGTGAAAAATTAGCTTCAGTAACGAGCAAATTGGAAAGCCTACTAAAGCACAAGCATAAGCATCAACAAAAGTGAAACAAAGGTAAAAATGGTAAGAATGTCAAGATTTTTTCTGACGTTATTTACTTTGGATGTAGGAAACCAGGACATATAAAAAATCAATGCCCTAATTTGAAAACTCTTCCTGCAAAGGAAAGGATAAAGCTAAGTAAATTATAAATAGGGCAAATAATAAAAAATAAAAAATCTCCTTGGCAGACCTAGCTTCTGAATCATCAGATCAGGAGTAAGATGATGTTTAAGACTTTGTTTATGTGTTTATTTATTTTTGTGTGCATGTATATTTTTATTCGTTGTATTTTTATTTATTTTCTGTGTTTTTTTGTGTTTTATTTTTCTTTTTTATTTTATATATATATTTTTAAATCTTTAATTAGTCTCCATGTTATTTGTGTAGTTTCTCTAATCAACACACACATAACATTTTATTTCATATACGCTAAAATACCAGAATATACTTTTCAAATCACTATACACCTTACCACTTTTTAAATGAATGGTATAACTTGAATAATCTGTTTCCTACAAAATCTCTTGCCTCAAATTCCTAAAACTAGGAACCCACAACCTATTCTTGTAAAAGAAGACTCCATAATAAGATAATTATAGTTTAGATTTCTTATCAAACCTGATTTAATTAATCAGCTTTAGAAACTCTATATCTGACTTTTGGACTTCATAGATTCTTTTTTGCAGAGATAGTTGGATAATTATCTGAGCTAGAATACTAGAATCCTAACCAACAAGGGTGATCACCTCCAACTTTAATCTTTTCATATCCTGAATCAAATGATTCTCAAAGGTAAGTAGAAGATTCAATACTCTAGAAGACTTCCTACTCAAAGTATCTACCACTACATTCTCCTTACAAAGATGATAATATATAATCATATCATAATCTTTAATTAGCTCAAGCCATCTCCTCTATATCAAATTCAAATCTTTCTATAAAAATATACACTTCAAACTCTGATGATCAGTGAAGATCTCACATTTAACTCCATATAAATAAGCCTTTAGATTTTCAAGGAAAATATAACTCAAGTTTTAAATCATGTGCTGGGTAATTCCTTTCATTTGGATTCAACTTCCTAGAAGTATATGTTATGACCTTCTCATGCTGCATTAGAATATATCTTAATCCCTTCAGTGAAGCATAATTGAATATCTAAACTCCCTCTATATCTAACTAAATAGTCAAAATTGGAGGAGATGTCAAATAATCCTTTAACTTTTGAAAGCTCACCTCACAATCAGTTGTTCAAATAAAAGTCATTGATTTCTGAGTTAGTCTTTTCAGAGAAGCAATCAATTACTGGCTACAACTAGGATTACACCACCAACCTGTTATTTAAAGAAAAGCTCATCGGCCCACTCTCCTGTGTAGGGTATTATATTTTAAGAGCAAATTCATATTCATTATGGTATTAACAATCATCATTCCCTTGCTTACATACAAATGTTATCTTTTATATGCAATATAAATTAATATCTTGTATGAAATGTAAAAATTTATAAATACAGAAAAATCTATCAAATTTGTCTAGTATGTATTTACTTCAAAAAATTTATAACTTTCAATTTAACTAATGAAAATTTAATATATTCTAGTCAAAATGCTCATATTAATAAGATCTATCACATACCAAAAGTTATATAGTAAAAATTTTACCAATACAAAATTATTCTTATTTTTTGAAGACTGAAATATAAATTTGATTGAAAAAATATCAAAAATATAAAATTATTAAAATCAGAAATAAGGTAATGATTCCATACAACGAGACGAGTAAATCTCCCAACAAGACCGACGGACAAAAATCTTTCTATTTTCTCACTTTCTTTTCTCTCTCTATTTTTCCTAAATCTTCTCTGTTAGCTGAAATTGAATTGGGAAAATGAGATTTAATGCTTTTTAGTTAATAGAATTACATATTTAAGATTAAAATAATAATATAATATTGTTTGATTATTTAATTTAATTAATTATCAATATAAAATTTATATAAATTCTTTTGGGATTTTAAAAATTATAGAAAAAAATTCACAAATTAGCTTATCTATTTAGAAAATAATGGTGAAATTAGTTTACAAAACGGACACCTAACGGTTTCAAAATCTCCACTTATACTGATAGGTGTTAATTTCTTAAGTATTTGTATCAGTGCCCAAAAATTATGAAATAATTATTATAACTAAAACATAATAATATCTATATTATGGTAAAAATATTTATTAAATTTGGCTTATAATGACTCCTAAAAAATATTTATTTGGATCAAAATATAGGCTATTACATTAAATAAGTTTGGTGTTAAAAATAAGTACTCATTGCCCAGAATTACTGACTTATTTGATCAGCTTGAGGGAGCTACAATTTTTCTCTGAGTCAAGCTGTAGCCTTATGTGAATGACGGTGTGCTGATCTGCCTATTAATTATGCCAGCCATGTCTATTATCATATTTTCACATACATATTAGACAAATCTTCTTTTCCATATTATACTTAATTGTGTTCATCTATCGTCACTTGTTAGGAAACTCAACAAATCAGATTAGTTGATATAACAAATTTAGTTTTTCATATCTAATTAATAATAAGCTTCTGAAACACATGGACCTATGGGGATACATATAAGTAAAAAGTGGTATGTAAATGACATGTACATGCAGGACTACCTAGCAGACACAACTATAGTTGTAGGTCAGAATAATTCATATGTCCATTAACAGTGGTGAGATGATCTACTATTTCTGTCTGCCATATATATTGATGTGTTACAAAAAATTATTTTAGCAAAATTATGATTACTGGATTAATATATAAAAAGGGTAAAGAATAAAAAAGGTAGTAATCAAATCTAGATGAGCTAGGATTATTCAAACACATTGTCCTGTTGTAGCCCAAATTTTTACAAAAACCATAGGCCCTAAGTGATGAGCTGGAGGACTCATCCATCATATTCCTTACTCTTTTAGAGCAGGGCCGACCAACACGACGCCTATAAGCAGGGGCTATTAAAGGGATAATTTATAATGTAGGACACAACTTTATCTATAATGACATGGAACAATGCAAAGTGGATTTCTTTGTAGAAGCGCAGTGTGTAATGTGGTGGAACAAAAGAAGTATAATCCCAATGCCTCACCATAGAAGTAGCAATAACATGTACACATGAAATGTGATAGAGCTAGGGTTTACTACACATAAATGTACATGTATTTATACTTATGATCCCCAATATATGAGCACAAATAGACATGTTAAAAACTTAAAATTCCTGATTATTTATCATAATTGGCTCGGGGCAATATCGAACCTCCCTTTGAAAGGTTTGAATGCTGATATGGGTGTATGGAATGAAATTTGAGTCCCCTGCTCAATCAAGTTTGAGGCTTCTATCGGCCACTTCTAGAATAATGAAATCAAATTGTCATGACTGGACATTATTAAGCCTTGTATTGGTTGTCCATGGGCACATTTGAGAACTCTGTTAAAGCATTCAAATTCATTTGTGGTCATAACACTGTACCGGCAACCTTGGTCAATCAAAAGGGTCCACTTTGCAGAATCATGTTCCACTAGCTAGTTAAAGGAATCTTGCTTTATCATCCTTATATCATTCATCATACAGTTGAAGTAACTTGTGTCTTCTTTCTATTTCCAATATGGTACGTCTTCTCACTAAGCCCCTCTCTATCCGGAATGCTGAGACGTCATATAACCTTCTTGAAGTTCTCATGCACATAATGAAGATAATGTCTTTGTGCTACATTCAAAAATATGTCACAATAGCCCCCAATAAGTTATGGATGCTTATCCAATATTATGCATAGGTCTTACTGTTGTCTAATAATTCTAATGAGATCGTGAAGCATTTGTAGGAATCAAGTCCATGATTGATTAATCTCTGCTTTAATAATTGTGAATGCAAGTGGGAATAGATCACCATTGCCATCGATCCCAACAATAGCTAAAAGGATGCCATGATACTTGCCCATAAAAAAGTCCCATACATGCTAAGGACTAGTTGGCAATATTGCCATCTGATAATTGAAGCAGCGAAGGACCAAAAAAAGCCCTTGAAGCAGGAGTTAGCCACCATTTGAATGTTTTTTACAGTCCCCAAGATGGTCATGAGGGTTGCCTTCATAAAGCGGTACAAGGAGCGATAAGATTCTTCATAAGTACCAAAGATGTCTTGTATCACCTTTTGGCATGCATCCCAAGCCTTAATATATAACACTTTGATGTCGAACTTGGATTCTGTTCTTGCAATTATCTCCCTTGGCTGGATTTTGAGTTGATGACATAAAATGGGAGTAATATAGGTACCAATGAATTTTGATGTGCAATTGCGATGACCAACCACCATGATGGCATGTGTATATGTGTTCTGCAAACCTCAAGTAGATATTCTTTAAAGTCCGCCTAATCTCTTACTTCTTATGGCATCGAGATGCCACAAACATAGCCATTGTGGATTGTCATGTTGAGCACATATGATGGTTAGTCTGCTCTTGTTAGAGCTGGATTTGATGTACTCAACATTATTGGCAATATACTATTCATTAACTACACTTTGCAAGGCTTCCTTTGTATGAAAAATCAACCCTTCATAAAGTTTAGTGGGCATCATAGCTTCTATTGAAGTTATTGTAGTCCCTACTACTGAGGCATCATAATCATCAATGTTATCCCATTGTTAAGTTATACAAACAATTTCTACAAAATCATTGCTAGTAAAAATTGCTTCCAGGCTATCACGATTTTCCCCAACATGTTGTTGAATGAACTCATGGTCGAGCATCTCCATCTCGTAATCTTCAAATGAAGGATTTCAAATGTCTATTATAGGGCTACCGCTAGATGCATCACAGCTTCCATTATCCATTGTTTGGTATTCGTGGACATCATCATGATTTGCTTTTCCACCTTCTTGTAGGTCAGGTTGTTGGCATGCACCCCTTGAACATACAGTCTAAAAGAATGGGGATTTTCAATGTACTCAGACAATGATATGCCTCCACTTCGTCAGTCACCAAAAAGCACGTGTCTGAGCTTCTTGTTGCAGATAAATTAGGTGCTCACAAAGCTTAGGCGCCCATGAAAGTCAGCAGCCATGGCCATTGAAATTTCACTTGAGCTAACATGATGTGGAATGGACATTAAAGTCAACCTATGAAATAAAAACACAGTTCGGCAACATTATAATTTTTGTCAAACAATGGTGAAGAAGAAATGCATCTTCAATGTCAGGTGATAACTAACCGATATACTTGAGTTGATGGGCCAACATCGTTAAATAAGCAATTTTTTGTGCTTGTCCCAATGGGCTTTCTTTGTGGAAGTTCTTCAACTTCTACGTACATGGTTACAGTACGCCTCTTAGCCTCCAACAACATATACTCACATACCTCATCATCGATCACATGGGTTGCAGCATATCCTTCATTTTCACGAACTCAACAAAAAAGATTAACTATGTGTGCCGATGAATTGCATCGTAATGCATGAACAATTCGCAGTTTTAGTTGAGCCAACGATATAATATTTCAATGATGATTGGCCTATTCCTATCGCTAACATAGGTTGGTATGAATTCAACTGTAACTTGCAACTCACCGCCGAAGTATAAAAGTAATCGTGACATTATACATAAATATTAGGATGTGTGAATGAGCTAACAAAACATCTCAGCTATAAAAAAATTTACTAACTCGTAAGGCTAACATAGTTATGAATGCTAATGATTACGAACAATTTTTTTTCCTTCGGAATTCTATTTTTTACCTCCATGCTCAATAGGGCATTTTTATAGTCTTCATTCATCCACCCTCAGCCCTTCCCATGACCTCGCAGTACCAACTCCCAATAACTCCGAATCAAAGTCCCCAACTAGCTACGGCTCAGAATTAAAGGCCATAATTTGTGGATCCAGTCAAGCAAAAAGTGCCAAACCAAATGACGCTTTCAATAGAATGTGCCAAACAGCTTAGTACATTCTTAATACGCTAAAAGTTCAACACATTCTATTAAATGTGTCACGACTATTTATTTAAACGTACACCCACTGCTAAAACTAAAGAAATTGACAAGAGGAATAACATCTATAAGTGGATTCAAATCATGCTATATTTCGTATATGTATGATGTGTATACAGTAGTGTATTTATAGTACAATTAATGTGTAATGATCGGTTGTGATCAATTGGTCCTTGCAACACGTGGACGATGCGGATGTGAAGCACGTGGTTGGTTGGATGTGTTGCCTATTGCGCCTGTCTTGTTATCCCCCCGCAAGCTGATAGTTATCTACAACTTTCAGCTTGTTTCGGAGCTCTTGGAAGCGAGAGGTGGAGAGCGGTTTGGTGAAGATGTCGGCGAGCTGATCCTGCAAGCTGATCGGTTGGATTCGAATGATGTTCGAATGAATCTGATGACGGATGAAGTGATGATCGATCTCTATTTGTTTCGTTCTGGCGTGGAATACTGGATTGTTTGCTATGGCAATGGTGGAGGTGTTGTCGCAGTGTAGAATGGTTGGATGCGATGTTGGTAAGTTGAAATCTTGTAGTAGATGCCGGAGCCAGATGATGTCTATGATGGCTGCTGCTAGGGCTCGGTATTCTGCTTCGGTAGAGGAACGGGCGACGGTGTGTTGTTTCTTGGCTCTCCATGAGATCAGTGTGTTGCCTAAAAAGGAACAGTATCCTAAAGTCGACTTTCTTGTTTTGGTGTCGCTGCCCAATCTGCGTCTAAGTAGGACTGTAGTTAAAGTGGTCCCATAGAGATGGGTATGCCATAGCTGAGAGTGCCTTTGATGTACCTGAGTAGCCGTTTGAGTAGGTATGTATGATATGGTTGTGGGTCGTGCATGTGTTGGCAGAGTATGTTAATAGGATATGCAATGTCTGGTCTGGTGATGGTAAGGTATTTGAGTGATCCGGTGATCTGTCGGTATGTATGTGGGTTTGTGAGGATTGGGTCATGTGTGATGTTTTGTGGTGGTTTGGTGCAAGAGGGGTTGGCAAGTGGTTTGCATAGTTGAAGGCATGTGCTATGGAGCATAGATTGGGCATATTGGGTTTGAGATAGAAAGAGTGAGTTTTTGTGGGTGGTGATTTTGATGCCGAGAAAGTTACTAACGGTTCCTAAATGCTTCATGGAGAACTTGCTGTGTAATTTCAATATGATGCGAGAGTTGAGGGATGAGTTGTTACCTGTGAGTAGTATGTCGTTGACGTAAGTGAGTACGTATACAAATGAGTCGTCTTGCGAAAGAATGAGTAAAGATGGATCTGCTTTACTTGGGTGAAATCCGATTTCTTGCATGAATGCTGTGTAGGTTGTGAACCATTGTCTTGATGCTTGTTTGAGTCCGTAGATTGCCTTGTGAAGAAGGCACACGTGGTCTGGGTATTGACTGTCCTCGTAGCCTTGGGGCTGTCTCATGTAAATTGTGTCTGCTAATTTGCCGTGTAAAAAAGCATTCGCCACGTCTAGTTGTAGTATTTCCCATTTTTGATTCAATGCCACAGTAAGTAGCATTCGGATGGTGCGGAATTTTGCCACTGGACTAAAAGTTTCTGAGTAGTTTATCCCGTGTTGTTGTCTGTGTCCTTGAGCTACTAGTCTGACCTTGTATCTTGCAATGGAGCCATCAGAGTGAAGTTTGGTTTTATATGTCCATTTGCATCCAAGTATGGGAGTGTCTTTGGGGGTTGGGACTAGAGACCATGTGGCTTGTTGTTGTAATGCCAGAAACTCATGTGCCATTGCCTGTCTCCAGTGGTGAGATTTGGATGCTTCGGAGTATGTGGTGGGGTCTGAAGGTGGATTTTGTTCTGTTTGGGTTTGTTGGTGAAGTAGATTTAAGATTGTTTTTGGTTTGAGGAAGCCGATTTTGAATATGGTTAGCATTGGATGAGGTGCTATGGGTGGTGGTGTAGGTGAGGTTATTGTGGGTGGGATGGTGTTGCTGGTGGTTATGGGTTGGGTGGGTGTTGAGTTGGTTGGGTTTGGTTGAGGATTGGCATTATGGGGTCTGTTGGTTTCTGGGTTGTTTGGGTTTGGTGTGTGGGAAGTAGGTGTTTGTAAGAAGGGGTTTGGTGGTATCGTGGGTTGGTGTGGGAAGGTTGATGTTGTGTTGGCAAAAGGGAAGGTGTGTTCATTAAATGTAACATGTCTGGAGATGGTTATTTGATTGGTTTTTTGGGTTTAAGCATTTGTATCCTTTGTGTGATGAGGAATATCCCATGAAGACACTTGACGTAGCTTTTGGGGCTAGCTTGTGTCTATTATGTGGAGGTATCCATGGAAAACATTCACAGCCGAAAGTTCTGAATAGAGAATATTCAGGATTTTTCTGGTACATCACTTGTAATGGGGTTTTGTTTTGGAGCTTGGGAGATGGCAATCTGTTGATTAGATATGAGGCTGTTAATACAGCATCTGGCCAGTAAACATATGGTACAGAGGCTGTGTTCAATAGAGCTCTTATGGTTTCGATCAGATGTCTGTGTTTCCTTTCTGTTGTGCTATTTTGTTCTGGGGTGTATGGACATGATATTTGGTGTACAATTCCCTGTTTCTGTAAATATGTTTGTAGTGTTCTATTGAGATATTCTGTGCCCCCATCTGATCTGAATTGTTTGAGTTTGTGTGGGATTTGTTTTTCTATCATCGTGTGGAATTGTATAAATGTAAGAGGCACTTCTGATTTGCATTTCATGGGAAAAAGCCACGTAAATTTTGAGAAATCATCTATGAAAGTTACATAGTAGCGAAAGCCTTGAAATGATGTGATTAGGGCTGGACCCCATACATCAGAATGAACAAGTTCTAAAGGATAGTGTGAAATAGAAATAGAATTGGGAAATTTCAGTTTGTGGCCTTTAGTGACCTTACAAGGAGTACATGAATTATAAACTAGGGGTATTTTGAGTTGTTTGTTGGTGCTTGAGATGGTTGCCATGGTTCGAGTGTGGGGATGTCCAAGTCGGTTGTGCCAGGTTGCAGCATCTTGGGTATTGGTGGCTGAGAATGCTGAGCTATGTGTGCTGGAAGTGGTAGGAATTGGATAGAGTCTGTTACGGCTTGGACCCTGAAGCAAAATTTTGTTTGTCTGGTTGTCCTTTATAATGAAACCAGAGGCATCAGATGAAATTATGACATTGTTATTCTTGGTGAGATGATAAATGGAAAGAAGATTATGAGATAGAGTAGGAATGTGAAGGAGTTGAGGAAGTTTGAACTTACGGGTAGGGGTGGGTAGAAGTCCAGCTCCTGTGTGAGCTATAGGAAGAGTACTTCCATCTCCAATGTGTATACTGTCTGTACCATTGTAAGGGATGGGTTCACCCAGTGTAAGGCCGTTGATGTCGTTTGTAAGGTGAGATGTAGCTCCTGAGTCTAAGTACCAGTCCGGGTTGGTATTGTCATATGTGGCTGTGAGAGCCGTGTTTCCTTTTACGAGTGGGGGAGTGTAGTTGCTGTTGAACCTGTGCCAGCAGTTGGTAGCAGAATGTCCTTTCTTATTGCAGATTTGACATTGTTGTATCGGCTGATTATTCTGCCTAACATTTTGGAAAGTGGATCTGCCACGGCCTCTTCTTCCTCTGCCTCTGTTGGAGTACAATACAGTGTTATGATCAGGTATGTTGTATTGTCTTGTTGCTTCAGCGTTAATGTTGATTTCTTCACTAATAAAAAACACATAGAGATCATCGAGGCTTATGGGATGGACCATCGTTCTTATGGTGCTCTTGAATGGCTGGTAGGGTGGAGGTAAGCCATTTAGAGTGTATAGTATGATATCTTCTTTGTCAATTGTTGCTCATGCAGCTGCTATTTTATCTACAATAGTCTTCACTTCATTGAGATATTCTGCCATGGTATTGTTTTTCATGGATACATTGTGTAATTCATTTTTGAGTTGAATTACGTGTGATCTGTTTGATGCTTGTAATCTCCTTTCTATCGTACTCCAAATTGCTGAACAGGATTCTAAGTGAAGAACATATGGCAGAATATTGGGAGATATAGTTGAACAAAGAGCTGCAGCTAAGTTTTGATCAATCAAAACCCATCCCGTGAATTGGGGATTGATTATGGTGGATCCAGTGGTGGTTTGTTGCAGGCGGATTGGAGGAGAGGCGTCTGGATCAATAAATTTGGCAAATCCATTTGCTCTTAATAGTTTGGTAACTTGAGATTTCCATATAGGGTAGTTATCATTGGATAGCTAGGTGGGAACTATTGTTTTGATGTTGGAAATAACAAATTTCAGGGATGCAGGAATGATGCAGATGTCTGAGGACTGGTCAGGATCGGAGTTTGCGGTTTGGGAAGAGGAAGAATTGGCCATTTGGAAGAAGACGAGATGCTTACCTCCTATGGATCTTCCTTCATGAGGATCTCTGATACCATAAAGAAATTGACAAGAGGAATAACATCTGTAGGTGGATTCAAATCATGCTATATTTCGTATATGTATGATGTGTATACAGTAGTGTATTTATAGTACAATTAATGTGTAATGAGCGGCTGTGATCAATTGGTCCTTGCAACACGTGGACGGTGCGGATGTGAAGCACGTGGTTGGTTGAACGTGTTGTCTATTGCGTCTGTCTTGTTAAAAACATTTAGTATTCATGATCCTTTCCCAAAAATACCCTTTCAAATTTTAGGGGTTATTTGATCGTGGAAGGAAATATTTGAACTTACTAGAAAAAAAAAAAACGTATCATATTTATTCAATTCATAAAGTTAAATTTCTCTTTAAAAAATATAATTTCTCCGTGCCACTGTTTTGTCTGCTTCCGGCATCGGTGCAAGCGAGTCAGCTTACTCCCCTCTTCTCTCTTTTCTCTTCTCTGATATTCTCTCCGCTGTTAAAGGAAGCTATATTTACGTAATCCAAGCCAGATTTCTAACACCATGTGGAGGAGAAGCTTTCGATGGGCTGCGCTGCGCCACGTCTCCTCTTCCTCCCATCCTCAATTCCACCAAACCCCCCGCCTCCAAAATCCTAACCCAACTACCAGCACCACAATTCACTTCTACAATCCCATCATTCCTCCCATTAAAAACCCCATCTTTGCCATTATCCCCAAACCCTTCTCCTCAAATCCCATACCAGATAACGTATGCAATCAAGACGACGCCGAAACTGTGAAGGATGGCCATCTTTTCCGGCACGTAGACACAGTGATGGACTGTCTCCGTCATTTAGGATCCAACAGCGCCGAAGCCAAGCGCCGGCTGGAGCAATGCGACGTTTTGGTCTCGCCAGAGCTCGTGGCTGAGGTCCTCTCCAGGCTCCGCAATGACTGGTCTGCTGCTTTCACCTTTTTCCTCTGGGCGGGGAAGCAGCCGGGCTATACCCACTCCGTCAGAGAGTACCATTCCATGATCTCCATCCTTGGAAAGATGCGGAGGTTTGACACGGCTTGGTCTCTTGTCAATGAGATGAGGGGTGGGACGCCTGGGGGACCATCTCTCGTCTCCTCCCAGACCCTCATGATCCTAATAAGAAAGTATTCTTCCATTCATGATGTTGGCAGAGCCATAAGCGTCTTCTATTCCTTCAAAAAGTTTGGACTTGAGGTCAGTATTGATGATTTTCAAGGCCTGCTCAGTGCTCTCTGCCGGTATAAAAATGTGGAGGATGCTGAACACCTGCTTATGTGCAACGAAGGTACATTCCCTTTTGAGACCAAAAGCTTTAACATTGTGCTCAATGGATGGTGCAACATTCTTGTATATGTCCGAGACGCAAAGAGGTTTTGGAGGGAATATGAGAAGAGAAGAGTTGAAAAGGATGTGGTGTCCTATGGGTGCTTGATATCATGCTACTCGAAAGCTAGTAATCTCAATGATGTCACCAAGCTTTTCAGACAGATGAAACAGCTTGGTATTGCACCTGATGGGAAGGTTTATAATGCGGTTGTCTATGCTCTTGCTAAAGCACGGAGCATTGACAAGGCTAAAGATCTTGTTAAGTTGATGGGGGAAAAGGGAATTGCTCCAAATGCTGTGACTTTTAATTCTTTGATCAGGCCCCTATGTAAGTTTCGCCGAATCCAAGAAGCACGGATGGTGTTTGATGAAATGTTGCAAAGACGTGTAACTCCTTCAATACGAACCTTTCATGCTTTCTTTGATGTTCTTAAGACTGAAGAAGAGGTGTTTGAGTTGCTTCATCAAATGAGACAAACAAGTTGTAAACCAACATTGGATACATATATTATGCTAATTAGGAAATTATGCAGGTTGAGGCTGCATGATAGTGTTTTTAGGTTATGGGATCAGATCAGTGAGTCTGGTCTGAGTCCTGATCGTAGTGCTTATATAGTTTTGATCCATGGGCTCTTTCTAAATGGGAAGCTAGAAGAGGCTTCCAAGTATTATGAAGAGATGAAAGAAAAGGGCTTTGAGCCTGAACCCAAGACTGAGGAGATGATCGAAGCGTGGCTTGCCGGTAAAGTGGCTGCAGGAAAATTAGAATGTCTGGCTTCAGAAAGTGGTAGGTACTCAAAGGAACCTTTGGAGATGAATAGCCGAAATGTACAGAATATGTCACGCTTTTCCAGAAATTTTCTGAAAAAACCTGAAACAAGGAGCATCACTAGAGAGCGTGGATACTCGTTTAGTAGCTAAAATGGTATGCATTGATGCTTCTCCTACCATGCCTTAAATGCAATGTGATTTTATGTTTCTCCTACCATGTCTTCCATGTAATGTGAATAGTAGTCCATTCCTGTACAAGGAAATCAAACAATGAACTCTCATCTACCTAAAAAAATACAGCTTTGAGTTTCAATTATTTCTTATATATTTTTAGACGAAGACTTGTTAAAGTTAAACAAAAAGAGAGTTCTGCTTGATATTTTCTCTGGCTAGCTAGAAGAAAACGAAAATCAGTTTTGTATTTATTTAGTCCCAGTTTGTTATGCTATTTTCAATCTTTTACTTTTTTAAAGATACATATATATTAGCACGCGTCTCACCTTTACCATATTCTGTACCTGCATCTATTTACTTTAATACCTGTAGCTGTCTATATATAGCTTTGTATATCTATTCATTAATACAATCTCTTATTTCCTTTACTCGGCTGTCTTGTTCGTCTCTTGTCCTCCCTGCCTCATTTGGCAGCTCTCACATGGTATCAAGAGCCTCCAATGGGGGATCAAGATTCGGTTTCTTCCCTCCCACCCTCTACCGCAACTCTTGCGGACAATCCTCCTGAGTTCTCGATTCCTGCTCCTCTCAAATTTTTATTCTCCAATCTCAAGAATCTTCTTCCCCACCCCCTCACAACTGACAACTATGCTATATGGCGGATTCAGATCCTCAACAACTTCTCAGCTAACGGCTACGCCGGTCATCTCACTGGAGAAACTCCACCGCCAACCAACCTCTCCTCTCCCGAACACGCTCGCCGGTGCCTCATCGACAGCAATTTGATTTCAGCTCTGTTCTCAACGATCTCGCCCTCCATTCTTCCTTATGTCATCACCTCCACCACCACTCAAGAAGTGTGGACGGTGCTTGAACGCCGCTTACTGCCAGCCAGTCGTTCGTGAGTGATTCAACTCAAGAATGAATTGCATCATCTCCAAATGAAGAATCTGGCAATGCAACAATATCTCTCGCAAATCAAGAATCTTGTGGACAATATTGCGGCGTCCGGCTCAAAACTTGATCCGGAAGACATTATTCTCTATATTCTTAACGGACTTCCCTCTACCTACAACGCGTTCAAGACCTCCATCCGCACCTCTCCTCTTCCCGCTGACCTTGACAATCTCTACTCCCTTCTTTGCAGTGAAGAGATCCATGCCAATCAAGAACTTCTTCAAGATTAGTCCACTAGCTCATCCATCTCTGCTCTTTACGCCACTTCCGCCAATCAAACCAGAGGTCGCAATCAGAAGCGCTTCTTCAAGAACAAATATGCTCCGTCCAAGCCGTCTTCCCAGATTCCCACAAATCAGCCTTCAAACCTCTCCAACAGCCAGCGCCCGACTTGCCAAATCTATGGCAAAGTTGGACATATCGCGTTAAACTGTTGGCACAGGAGCAATTACCAATATGCTCCAACCACCAGCCAAGGCCCTCGTGCCTTGTATGCTCAGCCCGCTCCTTCTGCAACCCAGAACTAGATTCTTGATACAGGAGCCACCTCCCATCTGACGCCGGACAGTACCAATCTCCAGCACCCATCCACCTATCACGGCTCTGATTCCGTCTCCGTGGCCAACGGCTCCACCATTCCTATCCAACATTCCGGTCAAGGTTTGCTCCCACTTCCGGATACCCCTCGTAAGCTTCGTCTGTGTAATCTTTTACACGTTCCGTCCCTCACTCATAACTTGTTATCTGTTTCTAAACTAACCACAAATAATTCTATTTCTATTACGTTTGATGCTAATGGCTTTGAAATGAAGGATTCTCAGGATCACCAGCTGCTTCTTCGTGGGCATCTTCGTAATGGGCTATATCATCTGAGCCAAGCTCCGGCCACACCTCCCACAGCTCTTCACGTCGGCCGAAATTCATCTCATCTCTGGCACGCACGTCTTGGCCACCCCCACAATCGGCTTCTTTCTACACTAGCAAAATGCATTCCTGAACTCAGCAAAGCTTCTCTTTCTTTTATGTGCAATTCTTGTAATATGGCCAAGAGCCACAAGCATTTTTTTAATAAAAGAACTTCTGTAACCACATCACCGTTCGAGCTCATACACTTGGACGTCTGGGGACCTGCCCCTCAAAATTCTTTAGATGGTTTTCGTTATTACGTTATCTTCATTGATGATTTTACTCGTTTTGCGTGGATTTACTTTATGCATTCTAAGCAAGAAATGTCTCTAAAATTCAAATTATTTTGTAGCCTCGTTCGCACTCAATTACTCCAAAGCAATTTCGCACTGACGGAGGAGGCGAATTTACTAGCACTGTTTTTAAATCCTACCTTCAAGACCACGACATCCTTCAGCAACTAAGCTGTCCTCACACACCGGAACAAAACGGCATAGCGGAGCACAAACATCGCCATCTCTTAGATCTCACTCGCACTCTTCTACACGCCTCTAGTCTCCCAAATCACTTTTGGACTACTGCCCTTTCCACCGCTACCTACCTCATAAACTGCTTACCATATCGCTCACTCTCACTTAAAACTCCTTATCAAATGCTTTTTAACAAACTACCATCCTACACTCACCTTCGCACCTTTGGCTGCCTATGCTATCCCTGGCTACAACCCTACACCGCTAACAAATTCGCACCCCGGTCTCACCCATGCGTCTTCATCGGATACTCTTCAAGCCATAAAGGCTACAAATGCTACAACCTGGACACTTGCAAAACTCACATCTCTCGCCACATTGTATTTCAAGAACACATCTTTCCCCATGCCTCTACCATCTCCACTTCTGATTCAAACATCTCCACTCACGGGTCCAGCACTCCTCCACTTCTTCTTGTACCCACTTCTTCTTGTACCCACCTCCATTGTCTCACAGTTCATCCCACCTCTCAACCACACGCCGCCACAGCACCCATCTCCTCAAGTTTCTCAACCACACTCCTCCACTCCTTCCCATAATTCCACTTCTAGCACTCATCCGGAGCTCACTTCTGCTCCCCCTCCCTTAGCCCGACCAACCCATCCCATGCTAACCCGATTGAAGTCTGGCATCACTAAACCAAAGCACATTCTGTCACTGCTCAGCACCAATGAACTCCCACCGACTCCGACCACTTACAATCAGGCTGCTAAATTTGAACATTGGCGCAAAGCCATGACAGCTGAATTCACCGCTCTTCAACACCAAAGGACCTGGTCTCTTGTTCCCACTCCACCAAACAAGCGCATTCTAGGTTGTAAGTGGACTTTCAAAACGAAATTGCTTCCCACAAGACAGGTGGATCGCCACAAGGAAAGACTAGTCGCCTTGGGCTACGATCAAATATTTGGTGAGAACTACAATGAAACTTTCAGCCCGGTCGCCAAGATGCCTACTATACGCATCCTTCTCAGTCTTGCACTCACCAAACACTGGCAAATTCTTCAACTTGACATCTCAAATGCGTTTCTTCACGACGACCTCACCGACGACATCTACATGTGCCAACCTCCCGGCTTTGTGGACAACACCTCACCCAACTTCGTCTGCAAATTACACAAATCTCTATACGGCCTCAAGCAGGCACCTCGGTAATGGTTCCACAAGCTCACCACCTTTCTTCACACTCGTGGCTTCCGGTTTAGTCGTTCCGACCCCTCCCTACTTCTCTTCACTAAACAACACATTCAAATTTATCTGCTAATCTACGTTGATGATATTCTTGTAACAGGAAATGATCAACCAACCATCCAGTCACTACTCGCAGCTCTACACTCCCAATTCGCTCTCAAACAGCTTGGACAGATATCCCTCTACCTTGGTATTCAAGTTCAGCAAATCCCTACCGGATACTTCCTTACTCAGGCACACTACGCGGCCAAGCTACTCCATGACGCCGGCTTCGACAACTGCAAGGCCGCACCTACACCAATCTCTCCGCCCCCCAAAGAACAGTACAGCAACAACACACCTTTCCATGATCCCTCTCTCTATCGTCGCCTCGCCGGCTCTCTCCAATACCTCTCCATAACTCGTCCGGATATCGCGTTTGCTACAAATCGTGTCTGCCAACACATGCACCAACCAACTGTTCAAAACTTTCAAGCTCTCAAACGCCTCCTACGTTACGTCAAAGGCACTCTATCCTACGGTCTTCCCATCACTATCGGTGACTTACAACTCCGTACCTACACTGATGCTGACTGGGTCTCGGACACTACTGATCAGAAATCTGTCTCCGGCTTCTGCACCTTCCTCGGTCCCAATCTCATTTCTTGGTCCGTCAAGAAGCAAGTCACCGTCGCTAAGTCTTCCACTGAAGCGGAATACAGGTCTCTCTCCGCTGCTACCTCCGACGTCATCTGGCTCCGTCGTCTAGCCGCTGAACTACAAATCCCACAATCTTCACCAACGGTCATCCACTACGACAACATCTCCGCCATCGCTCTCGCCAAGAATCCTGTATTCCACGCCCGCACCAAACATATCGAAATCGATTGCCATTTTATCCGTCAACATATCTCCTCCGGCGACATCACCATTCAGCACATTTCATCCCAAGATCAAGTTGCTGACATCTTAACGAAATCTTTTTCTACTACGCGTTTTAATCACATTCGCTCCAAATTAACCATTCACTCCTCGAATGATTAATTTGAGGGAGGCTATTATCACGCGTCTCACATTTACCATATTCTATACCTGCATCTATTTACTTTAATACCTGTAGCTATCTATATATAGCTTTGTATATCTATTCATTAATACAATCTCTTATTTCCTTTACTCGGCTGTCTTGTTCATCTCTTGTCCTCCCTGCCTCATTTGGCAGCTCTCACAATATACACATCCTTTAGGCTGTTTTTTGCCTTCTTTAATATAAACTGTAATTCTGGAAATCTTAAAGTTCTCGGTCTCTTTTAGGATGTTGGAATGATACGAGAAAGAGCAATAAAAATGATATAGAAGTATATGAATTCATTGTCATAAGCTTGTGAAGCCACAAATTTTCCTTTTTTTCCACCTTTAATATAACTTGCGCTGTTTCAAACCATTCAGTTGGTATTTGAAAATGTTCACATTTGGATGGAAGGAGTCATTTCATACCTACAAAAGCTTAAGAAAGTATTCTATTTTATCCATAAAACTTTGTGAGAGTGTTTTATGAAAGGGAAAAACAAGAATATAAAGCAGGTCTTAGTTTCTTTGATAACAAACGTAATGCCATAGGAAAGAAAAAGGTAAAAAACAATTTACATATATTTAATACAAATTTTGCTTATGATGAAGGTGTTCAATTTTATACAAATCACTTATGATGGTTTTAATTCAAACAGTTCTTGTTCTTCCATTCAATTACTGATGAACTTTTTCACCCTTTTGATTTGTTCATAGTATCTTATTAGTATGGGGGAGGTAAGATTGAGATAAAGTGGATTGATAGTAGTACCGATAGCCATGTTAGTATGTTACCTTCTTTAAATCCTTTGCGTTGAAAGCTTGTAGATCTTACCATCTCTATTTATCTACGCAAATTTCTTTCTATCCATTAGTGAAGATCTACTGGGACTATCATTTTGGTTATTACAACCTTTAGCAGATGATTCCAAATGGATTAAATAACAACCTATTTTTTCAAGTAGTGCTGAATTTGACTCATTAGCTATATATTTGAAGTGACAATTTTCTAATTAGGGTTATTTCACTGTCTAAAATTGCAGAATTATTGCTAGCAATTTTGATGTTTTGACTTTATTCTCTTTAGGAAGCCATGCTTCTCAGTATTAATATATATATATATATATATATACAAGAGCTTGAGCATAAATCCATGGAATTCTTTAAAGAAAATTTAAGTCTATGAGCACAAATGTTACCTATGCATGCCAATTTAAGGTTTTGTTTGAGACGGCTTTCTTATTATTTTTTAAAGTAGAAATTTTTGTATTAAAAAGCTGTTTTAAGTAGCAGCAAAAAAATAGTCTCAAACGAACCTGAAGGCTTCGTTTGGGACAGCTTTCTTACTACATCTTAAAACCGCTTTTTAGTCCAAAAGTTTAAATATTTATACTAGGAAGTTGCTGTAAGAAGCAATAAAAAAGTCATACCAAACGAAGCCTAAGTTTCTAAGTGCTCAACTGTTATCACTTGATTTGCTAATAATAATAATTTTATTATAGTTAATTCTGGAAATAATTAATCACGTTATGTACTCTCTTTTTTTTCATACTTTATTTAAACCAACATTTTGTTTGCTAAAATTATAGCGTTAACTAAGTTAAAACTAACTTGTTTAATTTCTCAATTAATAATATCAAGAGTTGTGAGATTTTATCCCTAAAATTTAGAAAATTATTTTCATTTTTTTTGCGCTCATTTGTTTCAAAATTTTTTGATTTGCTCTTGTAAATATTTTAGAAATTCTATTAACATGCATAAGATATTTTTTTATTAATTTTTAAAATTCTATCAACTTGCACTTTGTGCAAACGTAATTACACTAGTTTTATTTACTGTTTGAGCTATTTGAATGGAGGTAATGATTATTCGAAAATATTATTTTAAAAAATCTTGTTAAATTTTTGTTTTTATCTTTAAAAGAATCAAAAGCTTAAATTTAGAGTTTTTAAATTCACTAAAATAAGAGATATTATATTTTTCATAAATTTTAGGAGGGAGAGAATAGGCAAAACGTAAAATTATTGAAAACATATGTAGGGTTAATTTTACCTATCATAATTGAGCACTTTTTATAATTAGAGTGATAAAAAATATTGACACAAATATACTCTCGTCTCTTCTCTCTCTTCTTTCCTCTCTCTCCCTCCCTTTTTATCTTCTTTTCTCTTGACCAAGCAAAGGAAATTGGTAGAGGGCGGGTTGGTGAGTTTTTAGTGAAATGAAATTTGATTCTTTTTTTAAATAATTTTTCTGGTCAGATTCTACGTACGGTGCCCAGAACTCTAGCATCTTATTTTGCCAAAAACTCAAGAGTTTGGTGCCACAACGCTCACAAGCCTAGCACCACAGTGTTCATTTAGATAATTTTCTGGAACTTGAGAAATTAAATGTAGTGTTATTACAATTTGTTACAACTTTAAGAAGATCTACTAGGAAAGAGAGATCAGTAATTCTTAGTGACTATATTATATATCAAGTGGCAAATTATAATATTAGAGCTGAAAATGATTCTGAAATATTTTCACAAGCCATGAGTTATAAAGAATCTAATTTATGATTTGATGTCATAAAATATGAGAGGAATTCTATGGCACATAATAAATTTGGGATCTTATTGAGTTGGCTATAAGTACAAGCACCCTTGGTTGTAAATGGATCTTTAAGATAAAAAGAGACTCATTAGGTAATATAGAGAGATATGAATCATGACTTATTTCTAAAGGATTCACTCAACAAGAAAGAATTAATTACAATGAGACTTTATCTCTTGTGTCTAATAAAGATTCCTTCAAAATTGTAATGAAACTTGTTGGACATTTTAAGTTAGAGTTGTAACAAATGAATATGAAAACTGCAGTTGTCAATGGAACACTAGAGGATGATGTTTACAAGAAACAACTAGAAGGATTCTCCTCTAGTAAAGATGAGCATTTGGTATGCAAGCTTAAAAGGTCTATATATAGATTGAAACAAGTATCTCGTCAATGGTATTAAAAATTCCATGATATGATCTTTTCATTTGGTTTTGTAGAGAACATCATTGATCATTATATACATCAGAAGGTCAGTTGGAGCAAAATTTGTTTTCTAATCTTATATATAGATGATATTTTACTTGTAACTAATGATCAAGCTTTATTATATGAGGTGAAATAATTTCTTTCTAAAAATTTTGAGAGAGAGACTTAAGATATTTTAGTTTAGTCTGAAGAGACCTATAGAAATAAAATGTTTTAGAGATTAAAGATGAAAGTTTGTTCACCAAGCGTAGTTTCTATTTTTAAGTGTGAAAATTTCAATTCGAGTCAGTGCCCTAAAAATAATTTTAAAAGGGAGGAAATGGACCAAACATAGCATTTGTAGTTGAAATGTTAGGGGGATATCATAGTATTCTAGGTATATACTACTAGCGAGTTGCGAAGAGAGTGTTAAGATATCTCCAATATGCCAAAGATTATAACAAACAACAACAACAACAATAACATTAAGCCTTTGTCCCACTACGTGGGGTCGGCTACATGAATCCTTTTTCTCCATTGGGTTCTGTTAAAAGTCAAATTCTCGTTTAAATCTAATAAAGAAAGATCATTTCTAATATTTTTTAACCAAGTCTTTTTAGGTCTACCTCTACCTTTCTTAACATAAGTTAAATCTAATACCTCTACTTTTCTAACCGGGTCATCGGGAGGCCGTCGTTTTACGTGACCAAACCATCTAAGGCTACTCTCTCTAATCTTATCTTCCACTGGAGCTACTCCAATCTTTTCACGTATATGCTCATTTTTGTATCCTATCTCTAAAGTTAAAGCCACTCATCCACCTGAGCATCCTCATCTCTGCAACACTTAACTTAGTATTATGCTTCTTTTTTAATGGCTAATATTCGGCACCATAAAGCATTGCAGGTCTCACCACCATCTTATAGAATTTTCCTTTAAGTTTGGGGAGACTTTTCTATCACACAACAAGCCCGTTGCATTCCTCCACTTTAACCATCCAACTTGAATTCTGCTAATAATATCCCCATCTATTTCACAATTACTCTGAACAATAGATCCAAGATATCTAAAACATGTACTCTTATTAATGAGTTGATCGCCCAAAGTTACAATTTCCTCACTAGGTCTATTACTACTAAAATTACACTCAATATATTCCATTTTAGATCTACTCAAGCGAAATCCTTTAGACTAAGGTAGACCTCTATAATTTAAGTTTACCTTCAATTCCTTCTCTGGTCTTATCAATAAGTAGAATATCACCAGCAAAAAGCATACACCAAGGCACATCCTCTTGCAATTGTCTAGTGAGAACATCCATGACTAAACCAAAAAGATATGGGCTTAAGGCTGATCCTTGATGTAATCCAACCGAAATAGGAAAATAGTTGGGCAAACCACCTTGTGTTTGAACACAAGTAATAGCTTCTACATACATATCTTTAATGATTTGAACTCCTTTCTTTTCAAGAACTCTTCATAGCACTTCTCTTGGAATTTTATCATATGCTTTCTCTAAATCAATAAATATCATATGTAGATCCTCCTTATTCTCTCTATATTTCTCCATCAAACCTCTCAATAAATGTATAGTAGACCTACCCGGCATGAATCCGAATTGATTTTGAGAAACATTAGTATCATGTCGCAACTTATGCTCCATAACTCGCTCCCATAGTTTTAAAGTATGACACATTAACTTAATTCCTCTATAATTCGCACAATCTTATGCATCGTTTTTATTCTTAAAAATAGGAATTAACACACTCATTTGGCATCTTTTTAGTCTTCAAAACAACATTAAAAAGTTTACTAAGCCAAAAAATTACTTCATCTCCTAAGCATTTTCACACCTCTATTAGAATACCATCAGGTCAAACAGCTTTTCCACCCTTCATTTTCTTCAAAGCCTTTCTAACTTTGGTTTTATTAATACATCGATAAAAACATAAATCTTTATTTTCATTTAGGGTGCTAAGGTGACTAATGTCAATCGTATTTTCATATTCTTCATTAAAAAGTTTAGCAAAATATCTCATCCACCTTTGTTGAATATCATCTTCTAAGAAAAATACTTTTTAATCTTCATCATTAATACACTTCACTTGAATTAAATCCTTACTACTCCTGTCTCTTTGTTTGGCTAACTTATACATAGATCTTTCTCCCTCCTTATATCTAATCTATTATATAAATCATTAAAAGCTAAGATTTTTGTATCGCATATTGTTTTCTTAGATTCCTTACGTGCCTCTTTATATCTTTCCCAATTATCAGAATTTTTACAATTAAACTAATTTTTATAACAAATCTTCGTATTTTTTTATCTTTTCTTGCACATTTGGATTCCACCACCAACTATTTTTACTATTAGAAGCTTTTCTCTTTGATACTTCAAACATATCTTTTGCAATATTATTAATATCACTAGCCACTTTTTCCCACATAACATTAGCATTCTCATGCACAGACAAAATCTTAAGATCTAAATTTTTCTCTCAAAAATATTTTTATTAATATTCTTTAAATGCCCCCATCTAATTCTAGTATATTATTTTACTTTATTTTTTATTTTCAACCCCTTTATCTTAAAGTCCAAAACTAATAATCGATGTTAGGTACATAAATTTTAATTCGGAATAACTTTACAATCTTTGTAATTTAAATAATCTATTTTTTTATAAGAAAATAATCAATATGAGTTGTACTATATCTATTTTTATAAGTGATGAGATGTTCATCTCCTTTCTTAAATAAATTATTAGCAATTAAAAAATTATAAGCTGAAGGAAAATCTAATATGATCTTATCACTTTCATTTATCATTCCAAACTCATGACCACCATGAATGCTTTTAAAATCATCTACCTCTCTACCAAAATGTATATTTAAATCTCCTCCAATAAAAACTTTTTCTTCAGGAGATATCTTTTGCATTAATTCTTCTAAGTCATTCTAAAATTTTAATTTTGAACTCATATCCAAACATACTTGAGGAGCATAAGCACTTATAATATTAACAATCTTAGCATTAACAATAATTTTTAAAGCTATAATTCTATCTCCAAGATACCAAAGATTCATGTTTATATATAAACATACTGATAGTTTGGAGGTGATTGACTACTCTGATTCTGACTTTGCTGGCTGTGTTGATTCTTGAAAATCAACTTCTCAGTACATATTTATGTTTGCTGGTGGTGCTATCTTGGAGGCGTGTTAAGCGGACTCGAGCTGCTGCTTTCATTATGGGGGCTGAATTTGTGTCTTTTTTTGAGGCCACATCGTATAGTGTATGGTTAAAGAGTTTCATTTCTAGGCTTAGAGGATTTGATATTTAGGTCATTAAAGATATATTATGATAATTCACATACAGTATTTTTGGCTAAAAATAATAAATCAGCAGTCGAAGCAAGCATATTGACATTAAATATTTAGCCATAAAAGAACATATTAAGGAGAACATAGTGGTTAATTATTGACACTACAAGAAAAATAGCTATTACCAGCGGACAAAATCCGCCGGTAAAGTGAAAAATGTGACGGAAATAATAGGTTTCCTGCGGATTACCGGCGAAAATATGTTAGACGGCAAAACGCGCGTCGAAAAAATATTTCCATTGCATTTTTTTCGCCAGAAGCATTTCCGGCGAATGTTCCGGCGAAAAATCGGCGGATATATTTGACAACCCGACGCCTTTTCAGTCGCCGTGTTCCGGCGTAAAAACCGTCGGAAGTACCAGCGGATAATATCCGCCGGAATTTTCGGCGGATATTCTACCGCAATAAAAGCGATGCATATTCTTACCGTCGGATATCACCGTCGAAGTATCCGTCGGAAGTTCCGTCGCATATTTCGTCGAAAACATCGTGATATCGTATTTCCTACATGGTTACCGGCGGATAATCCGCCGGAAACCTATAGCAGAAAAAAAAAACCTTCCTCACTTTGAAATGTGATTTTCACATTTATACATTCATATTGACCCCTACAACTATCTCAGAAATCATAAATTTGATAGAAAGGATTCAATTCGAATGTGGATTACATTATATTTTATTATGCAGTGTTGAGGAAACAATCAAATGAGGAACTTCAAGTTCTCGTTGATGGAATCGATTTGTACATAAACATTTCTCTTCTATCTATAGTGGGGCATGGTGGTATGGGAAAGAAAACTCTCTTGCTACATATTTATGAAGATGAAATGATAGAGGAATTTGATCTTAAAATATGGGTTTGTGTTCCCATCAATTTTGATGATTGTTGGAGAAATAGTTAAGAAGACTTTTAGGATCTCCATTGGCAGCTAAGGTCATTGGTGGTGTTCTGAAAGACAACTTGGATGAAAGGCATTGGAGGGTAGTTCTAGAGAGCAATTTATTGCGCTAGAATCCCATCAATTCAATCGTAAGACTGAGCTATATAGTTCTGCCAAAACGTATGCAAAATTATCCTGCATTTTGTTGCAAGATCAAATGTTTGATAAAGATGATTTAGTCTGAATGTGGATCGCATTGGGTTTCATTCAGCCGTCTCAAGGAATGACTATGGAAGATATTGGAGGGAGGAACTTCGGTGCTCTGATAAAAAAATCTTCCTTTGGCAAGTTTGTAATCATTAAAAATCTTCTTATGCTACGCGATGTATGACTTACTACATGGATTGGCACAGTCAATTTTTAAGTAAGAATATTCAGAAGTTAAGGAGGGAATCAATTGCCTTGAAAATATTAAGGATGTCGAAAAGGCTCGTAGTGCCAGATTAGGCGACGAGAAGAAGCTTGCGAATTTAACTTCATGATGAAATTTCACTAATTCGGGGAATTTCGATTCGACTGAGAACGTGCTTGATAATTTTCTGCCACAAAAATGTCTAAGGAATCCGAGCATAAAAAGATACATGGGTGCATGGTCTACAATATGGATGAACAACATCAATCCGATCTTGAGTCTAGAGAAAATCAAATTGACGAGTTGCTTGGAGTGGGAAACTCTTCCTCCTTTCGAGCAACTACCCTTCCTCAAGTCTTTAAAACTCGACGGGATGCCGGGAGTAAAATGGCTCGAAAGTAAATTTAGTGGAAATGATAAATACCATGCCTTTCCATTGCTAGAGGTGTTATATAAAAAAAAAAAATTTAAATAATTGGTTTGAGGAAGGAGTAGCTGCTGGAGATGGATGTTTGTTCCCTTGCTTATTTGAACTAATGCTACATGGCTGCCCGTTGTTAAAAGAATTGTCCTCTTTGCCTTTTAAGCTCAAGATATTGGAGGTATACGAAATTGGGTAGATGATTTTGAATTTTTGCAGCATTTAAAATTCTATTCCCCTCGAGGCGAGCCCAATATAATGCAAGGACGCGCATTTCAAGAAAGTTAGCTGCGTCGTCACCCAAATGACATCCGATTGCAGAATGGATTGCGTCGTTGTGTCCAGAACGTCGCAAACATCAAAGATCTATATTTTATTTAATTAATTTGGATCAACCGGGGTGGTGGCACGTAAATCAAAACAATCCTAATGCAATGCGATAACGCGCATTTCAAGGAAAATTAGCCTCGTCGTCGACCAAACGATCTCCGACCGACGAACGGACTTCGCTACCATGTCCGGAACGCTTTCAACCTTTAAAAACTGCATTTTTTTAACTCAATTCGAAGCGTTCAGGTTGGCGGCACGACCGGAGTGATTCAAACGCGGTAGTGCACAGTTCAAGAAAATCAGCCTCGTCGTCGACCTAATGATCTCCGATCGACGAACGAACTTCGCCACTGCGTCCGGAACATCCCAAATACTTAAGAATGACTTTTAATTTGATTAAATTAAATGGCGTACGAGAAGGTCGACATGAATTGCGAGGCAAAAGCACAAATCACAAGGTAATAACATGCATTTTGAGGGAAATTTGGCCCTCGGCGTCAACCAAATGAGCTCCGATCGACGAACGGATTGCTCCGTTGCGTCCGGAATGCCGTCAGTACTCTAAATTTACTATCAATTTATCCAAATTATAATTTTGCCGTGACCGACGAGGGTTCTAATGCAATAGTGCGCGTTTCAAAGAAAAATTAATTATGCCTCGTCGTAGTCCAAACGACGTCCGATCGCGAAACGCACAGTTTCATTGCGACCAGAACATCAGAAATACCCTAAATACACTATCAATTTGTCTAATTTTGATAATCAGCAAAATTGGCACATTAAATGAGGCAAAAACACACGCATTACGAGATGAAATACACACGAATTTCAATGCAAAATGCACGCAAAACAAGGTGATTAACACGCAAATCGATAAATTAACACACATATATTAATTAATATTTTATATAACTAGTTAGATAGAATAATTTTATTTAGTCAAATTAAATAACAAATAATAATTAACTTAATTCATTAATACTAATTACAAAAAATTACTTAAATGGTATGATTATTACAACATCCCTAATATTAACAACCCTCATCTTTCTCACCCTTCCTCTCCAACCCAGATTCTTGAAACGTCCAATGGTGATGTAGGGAGGAAGCTGCGATAAGCTAATCCCAACCTAAAGCCATCAGCATAAATGATGAAGGAGGTTGCGATGGAAGCTCTTTGGCAAAGGTAACATCTTTTTTCTTGTCCCATTCCTACACCTGCTTCTTTTCCCTATTAATTCGTCGAACTCTTAAATTTAGTAAATATGAGATTTACCACAGAACAAGGGAGAAACAAATTTAAGCCACCGTAGGTTCTAAGTGTTGAACACACTATTTGGTAGGAATTAAGCCTAAGATTTTGTTTGGGATGATTTTTTTACTACTTTCTAAAGCAATTTTTTATTATCAAAAATTTTTGAACTAATATTTTTTGTACTAAAAAGCTGCTTTCGAAACCCGCCGCAAACAAAGTCTTTCTAAAAAAATTTTTTAGTACAAAAATTTCTTGAACTCAAAATTTTTATACTAGAAAGCAGCTTTAGAAAGCAGTAATGAAGCTGTCCCAAACGAAGCCTAAATCTTACAAAAATTTTGTATAAACCCAACACAAAACATTCTCTTAAGACTATAAATGAATTTGTGCACGCAAATAAATATTTCAACACTCATTTATATAAAACTCGTTATTTTTGTTAATTTAGATAAGTGAACACATTTGAGAAAATTTTTAAAAGCTCGGCCTATAAGTGAAAAAGTTTGTATGTGAAATTGTTCATTTATTTAGGGTCATTTCTTTTTTTTTTTTAGTAATGCATTGAGCTTGATCAAATGCTAATTTATTTATAATCTAATTAATTTTTGTTAATTTAATTTATACTATTATATCAAAATTTCAAATGTTATGCATTTTAAAAATTATCTATACTATTTGATATAATGAAAATCTTAAATAAATAATAAAATAAATAGGCCAAAAATCATTTTTAATAAATATTCAAAAATTACCAAATAATATAAAAACAGGTAACGAATTACATCAATTTTAATAAAAACTCATAAAACTATTTGATTTTTATAAATTATTAGCAATGAATATATAATTAATTTGGCTTAATTAAAATATAATTATTGAATTTAAATAAGATAATAACCAACTTGACTAGCTTCTTTTAGTTAATACAATGGCCACCTTTAATTTTAATATAAAATCCTAATAAGATAAGGGACTTGTGCGGACATACAAACAAGTTCTGCGACGGTTCCCATCCCTTCATATTATTTTCAAATATTATCTTGTATAAGTTTTTTTTTTCTTAAAAATATGCTGATCTGACACATTATATATTAGTAGATAACACTCACATACCATAAAAATATAATAATTTTTATGAGAGATATGAGATAAACTCTAAGGCAATCCACCGACTATTAGCCTACGGTGAATTTAGACCTGGAATGCCTCGTTGCATCATTTTAGGCTTCGTTTGGGATGACTTTCTTGCTGCTTCTTAAAGCAGCTTTTTAGTACAATAATTAAAATTTTTGTACTAAAAAGCCGCTTTAAAAAGTAAGAAGAAAGTCGTCCCAAACAAAACCTTAGTCTCTTAATTATAAAAAATTGATGCAAAATGATTCCTATGAAGCTAAATTTCGATCAATTTGATGTAGTAAATGAACTAATACTTTCTTTGGGATAGCTTTCTTAATGTTTTCTAAAGCAATTTTTTAATTAAAAATTTTAAAAATTAAAAAATATATGTATGCTAAAAAATTGATTTATAAAGCAATAAAAAAGCTGTTACAAACAAAATCTAAATTATGATCATTTTTATATTATATTTTATAGCATAAGAAATTAGTTTGGATTAATTTTGTGTAGTTGAGAGATTAAATCAGTGCAATGTGATACGCTTGGACTAAATTGGCAAAGGCAGAACGACGTTTAATTGCCCATCCTCAAAATCTTAATTTTGTTAAATTAGAAAGATTATTTTGACAATTATACCTGCTTAAACTATTTTGCATATATTTTTAAAAAATAAATAAAACATCCCTAGACAGTTTGAGGAAAAAATATTAGGTGCGGAGTGCGGACGCCGTTCAGATGCAAATGATGGGAAGATGCATTGATTTAGTTTTCTCTCTTATACGGTTGTGTATAAGAGAGAGAAAATCTAACTGTCTTTACATGGTCGGAATTTGGACGAAAAATTACATGCAGACTCAGCACGTAATAATCTTCTCTCCTTTGAGAGCTTCGTCTGCTCCTGTCTCCCTTGCAAGTTGTGAAATCCGCAGTAGCTCCTGCAATGACTTCCGATCCAATAGGAACATAGCGAGGTGCGATCCGACAGGAATAATGTGTGGCGAAGAAGCATCTTTCCGACTCTTTCAAAAGCTATTATAAGCGAAGCCGAAGCAGCAATGAAGAATTGGTGTAGAGGAAAAAGAAAATCATTGACATGCTACAGTGCTAGGAAGAACATAGATAGGCCAAAGAGAGGAGAAATTATAAAAATAGATGGTACTCATGAAGCAAAATACCATCACATTACAAACTTGTTTTTTCTCCTATTAGCTTTCTTATTTTTCTTTTATTTTTCATCACAGTAATAATAGATAATTTTTTTTAAATTAATCATTATACTAAAGAGAACCAACCCATTGGATAATGAAAAATTCAATTTCTCATGTAATATATAGTGATGAATGACTTCCACTTCATTTAGACATTAGCAGTTAAATATTATTTTTTGTGTTTTGTTAGTTTAATATTTTATTAATTAATTATTCTAAGGGCTTATTGATTGTTTGAGATAGGACAATTAATTTTGCTCTAAGATCAATGATCAATAAAAATTGTTCATAATGCCCTTGCTATTTTTTTGTCTTCAATTTGGAGTTATGATGTCAGTGAAAGGGATAGAGATCGAAGAGCATATTTAGTGTAAAGGTTTCCCGTCAACCAAAAAATCATAATTTTCAACAAATGCTAATGAAAAATGTTGCTATGAGGTTTAGTTCAAAACAATTTGAAGAACATCTAAAATAGTTGGAGTATATTGTACATAAAAACTGCTACATTTCTGCCTGTATTGCTACTTTTTCAAGCATAAAAAACAAACCACTACAAGCTAAGATGAAGGAGACTCATTTGTTGGGTAAGAATTTTAAAATTGGAAGAGAAAAAATAAGCTATTAGCTCATGTTCGTGAGCTTAATTATGCTCATAGCATGACAAGACAGAAATATAAGGGTCTTATAAATCCTCAAGTATAGATTGAATTATATTGACTTCAACTGTTGATTGAATTATATTCTTTTTTCACATCAAAGATTATCAATACGCGATCACGAAGAGTCATCAAAAATCTAATTGCAAAGGAAATCACTTGGAGTGATTTCAATTTCTTTCTAATCATAATGAGGAATTCAAGAAAGTTATATTTGAAAATGATAATTCTTAGTTGAAATTGATGCCACCAAATATTTAGAACTAGATCTAGTACTAAATCTCCAAAACTAGTACTAAGTTGTTTTTTTAAATTGCATGCCTAAACTTAAGTGATACATTCTCTACTCATATTAAATGGAAATTAATTCATCCGGCAAATTTATATCCAAATAATATTTCTACATTTGAGTTATGACTCTTGAACATCAACTATCTACTTATTATTAATATATAAACTAGTGTTGAGTTCTCATTCTTAAGCACTATTGCTGGTCCTGCAAATCAAATTATTAAGCTAATGAAATACAGTGTGCATCCTTTAATTTAAGGCTTATTACCTTAGCGTTAACTTTACCGGTCATTATTACCACAGTAGAGAAAATATTTTTTGCAATAAGAACTGTCAAACATTAATTGTGTTGGTAAGATGGGTGATTATTAGCTCAATTATTATCTAGTACCTCACATTGAAAACTATTTGATTTGATTTCTAATGAAGTTATAGAGCAACATTATCAAAAAATATAAAATAAGTTGATAAGCTAGTAAGCATCGTTTATTTCATTAATTATAATATAAAATAAAAATTGCCTATGAATTTTGTATTTTAATTTTATTTTTTTAATTATTAATTTCTTTATATGAAAATTATATCCATCCTTAAAAAAAAAATTTGTTCTTCCCCTTAAACTAGCCACACATAAATAGTCATCCACATACTATTTGGAAATTTTTTTTTTAATGTTGTGATAAGAAAACTTTATTTGATTATTTTTATAAATATATATATATATATATATATAAAGAGTACAATAATTGGTCTGTTATTGAATGGCTCACAGTGAAAGTTTCGTAGTATGTAGGATGGAAAACTGTGCTGATGTAAACGCACAAACTACTCGCTTCACATGTTTGAAACGATAGCTTTCGCAACCGCACGATTAAGACATCGCAACAGTATCTGATGTTACTTGCAGAGAGCCAGCCAAGTGAAACGAGAGACAGAAAAAAAGTGGGCGAAAAATAAAAAAAGATAAAAATTTAAAAGTTTATTTTAAAAATTGTGTCTTGATAGTAAATATTTTAAGAAAATGGTAGAAAAGATGTTGTTAATTAATTTCATTGATAAAAATTTATAAATTATTATCAAAATTTATAAATTTAAGTACATAAGATTTTGAACTTACGATAATAAAAATATTAACCATTGATGTACTTATTAAATCATTAATGATTCTTTATGGAAAAAATACAAATAAAAATAAGAGTGAAATTCTCAATCATTGAAGCATTTATTAATATAATCATAGATTCTTAATGAAAAAAAAAAAATCCTAGAACCTTGGAGCATTGTATATTGAAAATTTTGCAACATTTTTTAATTCTATTTAGTATCAAAAAATGCTCATCATTATAACATTGTCGTACAAAATATTATATGGCTTATAATTTAAGGCTCACAGTATTTAATTGTAGGTCCAACATCTTGCCTTTGATCGCTAATTTGTTCATCACTTAATCTTTTGATCCAATCTTAGTATGAAAAATTGTAATATAAGTGTTTAAAATAAAAAATTTACTGCATACATCACCTTTTTTATACCTTTCATGCTGCTTGAGGACCCAACGATTAGCCAAGCATTTGACCGACTAGAACCTGACACCTGTAACTTGCTTGCTTCTAAGCTTGAAATGTCAGCCACATCTCATGTTATTTTCATCACCACATCTATAAAAGAGGGTTCCTTTAAAATCTCCCTTCTTCTCTTTTAGGGGATACTTTTATCTTATTAATGGCATGCATGTAAGATAAAAAAAAAAGTGCTCTCTCCATCTTATTTCCTTTGTCATTTCCTTATCAATGCAATCAGCAGACTATGGTGGACTTCATTATCCTCGTATATTTATATATATTTTTAGATCTTCTAGTACTTATTGTATTGTGAATGTATGCTACAAAGTTGAACTACATATAAGTTGGTTTTGTTATGTTAATCTTCCTCTCCATCACTTCACTTCCTCCTCCTCTCTTCATAAGGACAAAAACACATTACAATCCCCACAGGCCCTTCCCTTAGCCCAAACACCGGCCTTTTTCATATCTTCTTTTTCTCGAATTGTGAAGTATCTTGGGTCGGAGGCTCACCCTCCTTCTCTTGCTCCATGTGTTACCATCCACTAGAGAATTATTTTTTGTTGATCACAACAAGACACATTCAGACTGGTCTAAGTTAAATTGATTGAATTTCTAAATAAATTTTTATCTAAAGTTGCTTATAAGTGCTTGCTTATATATATTCATGCACAAGTTAGCTCAATGGATTGATTCACGAACTATTGTCACTTGTTAATCCACATATTGTTTGAATAATGAATTAATTAATTGTGTATAGTAAATAAAGTTCATTCTTTTGGACCTCAAAATTACTATGACCTATTTGAAAACAAATAAATTACACTACAAAGAAAATATTAAATGCATTAAAACACCTAAGAAGCTATATGATAGCACATTTGCTATGACATCAAACTGCTCAAGTGTCATCCACTTGGCCCACCCAATAGGCTTGCATAACATCTCATTTGTTTGCATTGCAAGGTTTTTTTGTTTTTTTATTTTTCATAATATAAAAGGGAAGCTTTCTATATTTCTTGAATTTTTTTTTTATATAAAATGAGAATATCCTGAAGAAGTTGCCTTACATGTTCACCTTCATATTTTACCTACATTAATTTCATTAAAACCATATACGCAACTATTTCCATGTAGAAAAAAAATTTGTCATATTATTTAAAAAAAAACTAATAATTAGTATGTAATCATTACAATTTAAAATTTTGAACACACAATTTTTAATGCATTTGCCTAAAATAAAGCCAATGTCAGATTGCAGCTTAAGTCGATTAGTTTCATTTGGATTAAATTATTATTCCTACTTATGCCACAGAAACTTCAAATTTTAAACATGTTAAGAAAACTGATATGTATCCCATAACTACACAAAAATTGGTGAGTTGATACTATGAAAAAAAAAGGAAAAGGAGGAAGAGAAAGCTTACATTCCAACTCATCAAACTTTTCATTGAGGGATTGTTTGGTTGGCTGAAAAAGGAATGCAATGTAAAAGAAATGTAAGATAAAAGTAATGCAGTATATTCAAAATATTTTGGAATTATTTAGATGAGAGTAAAATAAATGTCGGGAATTACCTTTTTTGCTTGACTTAAAGTAAAATGAATATACTGTAAACTCCAAAGATATAATGTGTAATAACCCGAACCAAGGTAGACGAAGACGCTTGGTGCCGATTCGATTACCTGGAATCGCAGAATCTAAAGAAAGGAGGGGTTTGTCATTTCGTTTTCGTCGGTTGGAGTTGTAGAGGCCGATTAGAGGGGGGGCGTCATTTGGCTTGTGGTGTCACGGGAAGTGAATAATCTTTTCAACCCTATAAATCGCAAAGAGGGAGAGTCGAGAGAGAGAGAGAGAGAGAGAGAGAGAGAGAGAGTAGGCGAATAGGCTAGGGCTCGAGGGGATGAGTAAGAGGTAAGTTTCTTATTTATTAAAATTTTACCTAAATCTATATTAAAATTTAGATTTAAATGATTAATATTATTATATGTGTTCATGATTTTAATTAAATAATTAATAAGTTAATTAGTATGAATCTAATTAAGAAGAATAGATAATTGATGAGATACTGTATGTACTTTGAAAGGAGGAAATTATATTATTATATTAAATTTAAAATATCTTAGAAAATAATGAAATTGAATTATAAGATTAATTCCAAATAAATAGAGAGAGTGTATGTTTGAGAGATTTCAATTAAATTATTAATTTTGAAATGAATGGATAAAAGATATATATTTATATATTATCGAAATGAGAGTATTTAATTAGCTAATGCGAGCAATTATTAAACATAAAATGTTTAGAAATAAATTATGATTCATATTTTAATAGAATACAAGGAGAACAAATTTTATTCCTAATTTAATAAATTAAATATGATAACTATTTAGGCATATTTAATAAATAAGTAGAAAGAGGAAAAGAGAAATTTATGTAATTTATGAGAGTTAAATAAGATATAAATTTTTAATTAAAAATGATAATTAAGAGAATTTATTATAATGAGTAATAAAGAAAGTATTGTTTAAATAAATATATATAGAGAGAGAATAAATATTTTAAAATTTAATTCCACTTAGTAAAATAAATAAGTAATTAGAGAGTGAGAGCATTGGAGATATTTCATTTAATTAAATTATTAATTTTAAAGATAATATTTTAAGATAAAATGAGAAGTTATTAAATATTACAATATTATAAATTAATGATGATTAAATCAAAATCCATATATTACTAATTAGAGAGAAATATGATAATAGTTAAAATAACTTTATGAAATTATGTATTATTATAGGTTTATATTGAAGTCAGAGCAAGGACAATAAGAGCAAGCAATCCAAATTAAAGTGAGTATACATGTTTCTATATTATGATAATTGTATTGCTTCTAATTGCATTTAATTGTTCTTATAAATGATTTATCTTATTATTTCTTCTAACTACATTGCAAATGATTCATCTTTCATATATTAAATTATTGAATATGATTAACATATTATGTTTTATATTACTACATAAAGTAAAGGAATATAATATGAATGAAATGACTAGGTATATGTGATTGCATGTGCATTTTAACTGATGGAGCACACTCCCTTATAGTACATGTTTGGAAAGCAATGTACCCGGGCACGCAAATAAAAAAGATTATGAAAAAAGAAAAGGAAATGAAAAAGGAGTACCTTCATTGATATTAAATTAGACGATGGCTCCTATGATGATTGTGTTATTTATGAGAAAGAAGAAATATATAGATAGAGATATTGTATGTGCATAATAATGAAAGTCTTGAAATGGAATGAATCTAAATGAAATTACTTTAAGATATGAATTGAAATGATCATGCATATTATTATAATTATCTTGGATTACTATAATTTAGAAAAATGTTTTACTCATTGAGCTCTGGCTTACTTTTAGTTGTTCTAACATTTTCAGGTATAATTTAATAAATCAAAATAAGTAAAAGAGGTATAAATATATACGTAGATGTGACGCACCAAATGAAAGGTATTTAATTCATTTTTTATCACTTTATATTTTTTTAAAATTTTAGTGGCTATTTCACTGTATTAGAGATAGATTTAACAAATAAAAATTTAATCTATCATTCGATCGTCTATTTCAGCCTCGTTAATTCAAGCCTTCAAGTTGGGTTGCGACAGAGTGGTTAGTAATGGTGACGACCAGTGGCAGTATTGGCTGTCAACTACAGTGGCGTCCGACAATGATGGCTGCCGGTGATGGTGTGTTATCTAGCGGTGGCCGACAGTAGGTGCAGTCGGTGGAGGCCGACGGTGGGGGCGGTTGGCGACAACTAATTATGGGGGAGGTGAGCGACAGCTGGTGATGGGGGCGGCCAACTACAATAGTGGGGCGACCAACTGTAGTGTTGGGGGTGGTTGGTAGGGGCGATAATGGTGGCCATCAGTCGACAGACGACTGTTAGCGACCATGGATCGGCTGGTGGCAGGGGCGGTCGAAGGTGGTAGCTAGTGGGATTGGCGGAGTTGAGGGCGGCAGGTGGAAGATAATGAAGTTCCAGTGTATTTAGAAATTATCCAAATATGATGAGTTCTAAATACACAAAAAATGAACTAGAGATTGAATTCCAAATATATCAAAATTTTACACTGCATTTAATTTAGTTAAAATCAAACACTAATATTCTCCAAACTCATGCATTTTGAAATACTTTACACTCCTTTTACTTCAAACCAAATAGCCCTTGAGCTAATAATTAGATAGTGTAACCACTTAAAATAAAGAACTTCCAAAATTACTAATTTGGCTAACCTATTTTAGCACTTCCAAAACTATTCAAAAATCAGAGCAGAGAAAGAAAGTGTCTAGTTGATTGCTATTCACCTCTATTTGAATTGATCAATGTTACAGGCCCATCTAAGGGTGTAAGTGAATCCAGCCAATTCATGAGTTTGAGCTTTGTTTAAAAAAAGCTCGTGAGCCAAGCTTGGTGAGCTAACAAGTCAAGCTTGAGCCAACATTAACTCAACTCGACTCATTTGCTTCGAGTCATTTAAAAATATTACTATAAAATAAATTTAAAATATATTATAATTTAGGTAGTCAATTATAAAACTATTAAAAATATTCAAAAATTATAATTTGTTTTCTTATATTAAATGATTCTTTATTATTTATCTTATAATTTCTCATTCTTTTATATTTGATTATAATTATTTGAATCATGACACTACAGGAAAACTATCTGTTACCGTCGGAATTTCCGGCAGCTGGTATCTGCTGGAAATTAGCGACGCAATTACCGGTGGATTTGTCGCCGGTAATTGTGCGACGGAATTTTCGGCGGATTATCCATCGCTGCCTTACCGGCGGATACTACGACGCAATTGCGCCGGAAAAGTTTTGTTTTCCGACGCAACATCCGCCGAAAATTACAGGCGGTTTTACCGGCGTATTTTTCGCCAGCTTACTTAAACTCGACGAACTATAACCGGCAGATGTTCCGCCGGTAATATTTCCGACGGATTATCCGCCGGAAACTCCACCGGTAAAGGCCCTATTTCGAGCCATCCCGTGCCTGGTTCCTTATTCTCGTCTCGTTCGGCTTTTGTTCGATTCCGCTCCGACGACGACGTATTCCGCTCCGACGACGTATCCCGTTCCTTCGACGCCGGCGGCCTGCGGATTCTCCTTCTCCGGCGATGCTCCGACGACGTTCCTTCACCGCTAGGTTTCGCTCCTTCAACGACATTCCTTCGGAATTCCTTCGACGACGTTCCTTGGTGTGGAGGTAACACTCTCTTTTCTTCAGTCATGGATGTTCTTATTAGATTTTACCCTTGTGTGATATTATTAGTAGAATTCAAATTGGATTGTTGAAGTGGAGGAATGCATTGGGCTTGTTGTGTGATAGAAAAGTCCCCCTCAAGCTTAGGGCCTGTTTGGTAGAACCTAGGATTTCATTTAAGTAGGATTTTATAAATTCTCTAAATTCAGATTTGTCAAATAATTTACCAAATCCTAAAGGTGTTAAATCCTAAAAACTGTTTGGGGAGTTTACTTAAGTGGGTCTAGGGCAAGGAGAGAGATTTGACCAACCAAACCAACCCATGCAGTACGGAAGACGTCTGGTAAGAAATTTTAAAATCTTTTAATAATTTTCTTTAATAAGAATACTAATATATGTATGTTACAGAAAGCGGTGTTGGGTAGAGAACCTACTCCTGTTGAATTACATAGTCATACCCACAAGCGACAGGAGGACCAGCGATCGATTGACGAGCGTGCGATGAAAGCTTTTGTAAGTATATAAGTTCAATTTTTGTAATGTTATCTAAAAATTGCTTAATTCTTTATTCACTTTCATAGGAGGAGTATACACGGATTCGAGAGAGCCAGACTACAGCAGGTGAAGGTTCTTCTGGCGGATCAACTGAATATTCTGACTACCGCACTTGGTCGCAAGCGGTAAGAGGAATGCAGCACGGCAGAGTGTACGGGTCAGGCTCGCAGGCTTATGCATATGAAGGGCAGGCATCTAGTGGCTGCAGTTTTTCATCTAGTACCCAGGAGTCTTTATATACCCAATAGATAACTGCCCTTACAGCTGAGCTAGAACAGGTACGGAAAGCCCAAGCTGATTGGCAGATGCAAATGCAGCAGCAGATGGAGATACAACGGCAGATGCAAATCCAACAAACTCAAATGTTAGAAGAAATGCAAAGGATGAGGGAGCAGATGAGCAGTGGGAAGAGTACAGCAGCTGAGGAGGAAACGGATTCAGACTAGATGTTTTTTATTCATTTTACGGATGTGGACATTTATATTTGTGTTTTGGACATGTTTTGTAATATAATTGTGGATATTTGAATCTGTTGAGTATGTGTTTTGAACATTTTTACATTATTTATATAGTGTATTGTCTATTGTATTGTGGATATCGTTGTGTATATATTTTATTTGCAGGTTGTTGAAATCCAATTTTAGAGGGAAGAAGGTTTTTTTTTGTCAATGCTACAGGTTTCCGGCGGATTATCCGCCGGAAATGGTGCCGGTAATACGATATATCGAACTTTCCGACGGATTATACGCCGGACATTTCCGACGCTTAATCCGCCGGAAAGTCCGACAGTAATAGTAACGTCGGTTTGTTGTGGCGTATAATCAGCTGGTGTTACCGACTGATATTTCCACCGGCAATACCGGCGGATTATACGCCGGAAACTAATAACATAATAACGTCATTTTTTTGTTATTTTTTTCGTCGGAAATACGCCAGAAAATCTGCCGGAAATATTACCGACGGATTTAATCCGTCGGCAATCTATTTCCGACGCGCGAATTACTGTCGGACAAATTTCTGTCGGAAATCCGTTGGAAACCGTATATTTCCGGCGGATTTTTATTGTTACCGACAGATTTTGTCCGCCGATAACAATGAGTTTTCCTGTAGTGTGATCATTTTGTTTTGTTCATTCTAAATGAGCCGGCTTCATGCGCTGGCTCAAACTCATGGAGTTAAACTTGATCTTTAAGGCCAAATTATAAAAAGAAGCAAGTTTAACACCTAAATATATATAAGGATTGTAAAGACAAAAAAAATTAAAAAGGAGCAAAACCAGACTGGCAGAGAACGGGTTTTAAAATGGAGAGTAATAATCCGGTTGCAAGAGAAATCAGATTTTAATGATCTGGTTTCTAAAGAAATCGATTTATTATTATTTTAAAAATATTTAATTTTTTTAAAATATAATTAAAATTAATCAGGTTAATGCTATTATTTTAAAAATAATTTTTTTTATTTTAATAATATAAATTTTATAATTTAAATATTGAAATTCGGTTTATGTAAAATCTCTATTAAATTGTATAGTAATTAGTTACGTGTAAATCATATACTTTTAATAAAATTTATTATATGTATTTTTTATAATTTATTTATTTAATTATATATATTTATAATTTTAAAATATTAATCATAAATTTGCAAAGTTTTATGAAATTAAGTTAGGAAATAGATTAGGAATTTTTTAAAAATAATTGTTATATTTAAAAGGAAAAATTAAATTGTAGAAAATTTTAATTATCTTTTATATTTTAAAAATATTTTAAGTCATAATAATGAATGATACGTTTGATGGATGAAATGAATAATAAAAATAAATTTAATAAAATAGTTTAAAAAAAGCATGCTAGTTTTGCACGAGTCAAATTTGTTAATAAAATAATTAATTAATAATGATAAAAATTTATGAGAAAAAAATAATTACTTAATGATTAATTTATTTAATTATGATGAAATTATATTAGTTTATTAGTTAAATTATGAGTTGAATTTGTATTGTTTATTATTTATTATTTAAAAAACTTGTAAATGAATTAATGAATTTATTTTAATTATGTATATAAATTATAATATATTAAAATAAATTATTAAAATTTTAATAGAAATGTGCATTTGGTGTGGACATTGGATTCCTTTGTAAAAAATAATTAACGTGTCCTTGCTTAGAACATTGGATTCCTCTGTTAAGAGATATCATTGAAAGCATATGATTCTTATGTCATCTAGTTGACCGTGCTTGAATATATCATATATCTGGCAATATCCAATCCCATCAGATAGACTGTAAAGTTGTAAGGTCTATAGAAACCAGCGCAGTGGCATCATCAAGTTGATTTGTGAATGCCCCATTCCAAAAGTTGCCTGAATATTGGGATCAGCATGGTGGTGGTATACTATCTTTGGATCAGGGTGAGCACCGAGCAATTCATCACAACAATCATGCCAGGTCTCCCATCGAAGACCAGGTCACACAACAGGTTGCCCAACCATTGCTTCCCCATCCACCCTAATTCTGAGTAAAACCTACACATCTTGTAAGGTGATGGTCATTTCCCCAACCGACAAATAGAATGTGTTCGTAGAAGGGTACCACCACTCAACAAGCGTAGTGATCAGGTAATGGTCTTGTCTAACATAAAGTACGTGTCAAATAAGATCCATTCTAATGATATGTAATCCATAAATAAATCTTTGACATACAACCGAACACTCTCGTGATATGTATATGTGAGCAGTGCATAGTAACACTGAAGCCTAAGAATTTAACAGAATTTATTATCACCTCATAAACCACAAGTAAGAGCATGTATATAACTGAAATAATAACTTATACCTGATCCAGAGCAGCGACCCTATAGGTATCGCCTAATGCGGCGATGCTCAGAATGTATGTATCTTCTGCTGCATGAGGTTGAGATTCAGTGGCCTTCAAAGCACGTTGATGACGCTGAGATCGTACACCCTGATCTGTCATATCTGTAATACAATATTCTCTAGATATTTATCTCAATATATGCATAGTATCAACTGGAATGTGTATTGTCATATTAAATCTAGCAGATTAAATTTATAAAATCGATTGTAGAAGAGCTTAATGATATGTTATTATATATATAAGAAAGCTAATAATTTGAAACTAATTAATTTTGACTGATTTCAAAATTTATTTTGTAAAATGAAAAATAGTCAATAAAGGAATAACTTTAATTAGATTTGAATAATTATTTATGATTAATACCATTTAATAGGAGAATCTATAACAGAAATTATACTGTGTTGCCAAATTAAAATGTGTTGTGAAATCAATACGTATTGTCTAATCACATAACATTCTCAACTCAGCATGTGTTAAGAAATCAGTATGCCCAATCATTTCAGCATGTGTTACAAAATCAGCCTATTCCGTAAAAGTAGGTTATCTTGTCAAATCAACTCATAATGTGTTGTCAAGTCACTCTGTGCTATCAAATCATGTCATATTTGACAACGCAAATAAGCATGTGCTATCAAATCACCATATGATACTTATTAATTATTAAGTAAATCATAATTGGTCATAAAACTTGATGGAAAGAGCCTATAAATTTATGTTCGCAGCTACTTCCCTTCATTCTCAACTTCTCCTATTGATTTTTTTGTTGTTATTTTTTGTTCTTGTGCAATGCATCAGAAAGAAAAAACCCCTTTGAAGAGCTTGATTATTGAGAGTAGCACTAGGTTAAAGGAATATTTAACACATTCAACTGATGATGCGTTAGAGGAGAAGGCTAGATCTAATGAGCTTTATCATTGTTGTATGCATTCTTGGTCCGACATGGAAGACCGCATATTATGGGACACATACGACATAACTATGACGATCCGCTATTACAGGGATGACGCTGGTTTGAACGAGGAAGGTTGGAAATATGTGTAGAGGAGGGTTATGAAAATGGTAGGACATCTAGCACCAATAAAGATTCCGAAGGCTAGACATGCTGAAACAAGAAGGCTTGAAGATGGATCGGTTGAGGTGATTGTGGCCAACCCAACAGCTGATATAAGGAACTATATTCTATACCAAAAATGGCATCCTACGGAGGATAAATTCCTCACTAATGCATATAAGAATCTGATATATTGACCAGGTAAAAAGAGGAAGGAGTTTCTCGATGCTTCAGATTAGGAATGCGTCCAACATTGGTTCCAAAAAAAATTCGATTGCTGCCCAACACAAACACAACTCCAAGCCCACACGCGTATTGTAATAAAGAAAATTGAAGTTATTATGTTTTCAGAACCTTGTAACGGGCGCATAGTAATGTTTGTAATGAATGTGATGTCAATGTCATTTGTGTTTATTATGATTGAGTTTAGTGTGTTGTAAGGATCTGTATGTTCATGTCTTTTTTATGTTGATTCTAAATCTATGGTTCTAGTTATTGTTAGAATGTTTCTTATGAGTTCATACATTTAATATAAATTTTTAGAGTTGAAATTTTTTTGCTTAATTTTTAAGAAAAGAGAATTTCAATAACGTTAAGTGACCATCAAACTGAGGTGGAAATTTCATTAATATCTCTCAAACATTTTACACATAACTTAATTACAACATCGTGTATTTTGGAAGTTCAATGTTGTTTAATAAACTAAACTATATGCATCTTCTACCAAACTTGAAAAGTAAAGATAGATCATTTTAATTTCAGAATTTAAACTACGAAATATGTATTGTAAATGACTAACCTTGAACTCATAGCCTTACTTGGGTAGGTTGTGCTATTATGTTCGATCACACTGCAAGTTTTATAAGCGCGTCCAGTAGTCATTCGTGGCTCATCCATCGTATTTCTGAATCTACTAAAACGTGGTCTCTCAGCCCTTCGACGAAATGCGGGGGGTAGTAATGGTATTATACTAGTATCCTCATCAAACTGTGGCCAATTAATCTTCTCTGGTATGATGTGGAAAAGGCTTGCATAACTATGTTGATATAATTCTGTGCTGTAGTATGGTGAGAGAAATATACCATAATCCTATCTTCTTGGTCCGACAACTACAATAACATGTAGGCAAGGCATGTGATATAATTGTGGCTTATGACAACTGCAGATACACATGCCAGAACAATTGATTTCAACCTTGAATTCCCTACAAGATATATTGAACACCTGGTACTCCTGGTTATTTATGGAAATTGGGGCAGGACGTCAACGTGCTTCACGCTCGTATCGGTCTAATGAGCTCCTTATCCGGGGGGTAAACAATGACTCCTCGCCATCAAGCCAAGTGCTTACATCATTCGAACTCTTATTAAATAATGAAATGAGGTTGTAGTATATGGTTATAATTAAACCCTGGATGGGCAGGCCACGAGCACGTCGTAACACCCCATTGAAACACTCTGAAGCATTCGTCATCATGATTCCGTAACGGAAGCCACCATCATAGAAAAGGCTCCATTTACTAATGTCTCGCTCGACCAACCATTAATGTGCTTCTTATTTGATATTTTTTATGTCTTCCATTAGTCTATTGAAAGATAAAAGGTCATCCGTGTTTCCAACAAAGTATATTTTCTCACAAACACTATCTGAGTCTGTAACTCCAACACGACGGATGAATTTCTTAAAGTTCTCTCTAAGGTGGCGTAAGCAGTGTCGGTGTGTTGCATGAGGGAATACTTCTTGACATCCTCTCACTATTCAGGAGTGTTTGTCAGATTCAAAATAGAGGTCTTGTCATCTTGTGACTAGTGGAATAAGGTCATGTAGCATTTGCAAAAATCATATCCATGTCTCATTTGACTCAGCCTCTACAATAGCAAATGCGAGGGGGTACAAGCCACCATTCCCATCAATACCAACTGCAACAAGTAGAGTCCCTCTATACTTACCCAATAGAAATGTCCCATCCAAACTAAGCACCGGGCGACAGAACTCACTTCCCTCGATTGTTGGACTGAATGACTAGAACACTGATTTGAACCGATTATTCCTAATAACTTGAACGCGATGAACTGATCCTGAAAGTGCAAATTTAATAGCCTGTAGGAATCGATGTAGTGAGGAGTACGACTCCTCGAAACTACCAAATACTGATTTAATAGCCTTCCGTCGGGCATCCCAAGCCTTTATATAAGGGATCTTAATGTCAAATTTAGACTCCATCTGAGCGATGATCTCACGAGGCTTCAAGTCTATTTATTGATAAAGAATAACAGTGATGTAGTAAGAGATGAACTTTGAGTTATAGTTATGATGGCCTCCAGACATCATATAATTTAAGCAACTATGTGGAGGACCATTGGATGAAACTTTCCATATTCCACCAAGTCATTTGCTCTTCGCAGCGTGAAAGCGCCATAGGCAAGGATGTGATGGATTATCGTGTTGTGTGCATCTAATAGTAAGCCTTGTCTTATTAGATGTACCCTTGATATATTCTATATTATTAATGATTGATCATCCATTAAATCGCATTGGAGGGCCTCCTTATTCATGAAAGTCATTCCTTCATACAGTTAATCGAGAATAATGCCGTCCAATTCCCTAATAAAATTAACAGCTGGGGAATCAATATCATATGTACTATCCCAAGCCTGTGCTGAATGTAGAAGTTCAACATAATCATTATTTGCCTCCATACCACCTAACTCAGCTTGGTGATGAAATGCATGGTCACGAACCAACTCATGCCCTGGCAATTATACGTCATGTTCTTCTTCAATTGGATTAATGTCACCACCTGCGGCCGTCCCACTTGAGCTCTCACTAGTTCTGCTGTCCATCGTCTCATATCCTCCAGCAATTGGTATGCCTTCACCCTCTTCTCCCTAATCAAACATTTCATTATGTCGGTGCAGCTCAAACGTAGGTGCACCTGATGGCATCCAATCACTTACACTTGCCCGCCCTCTCGTATGTGTCTCTAACAATGTCGAAAGCTCATTCAGACTTAAGAGACCACTTATTGGTTTATGGTGTGGTGAACATTCGTAAATACTAAAGTGGTGAGGTTCATCTATAATAGTAGGTTATAGAGTGTGCCTATAACACAGTAATTGTAACCGCTAAGCTAAAATTAAAACATATTAATCTAGATAGTAAAAATATGAGTTTGATCGAATGCATGTTTGGTTTGCACGAATCTTTCTACATGGTAATATGGCATCGGGTTTGGATAAGAAGAAAGATTATGAGTAATCGAGCTTATGTCGCACCTATGGACTTGCTCAATTTAAACATAAATAATTAAGATCCTTCTTCGAGCTTTATGAAGTATGAACTCACATACTTCATCATCCTTCACTTGAATTGCTGTATAACCTCCGTTATTAGGAAGACGACAAACAAGGTCAACCCGACATGTTCACTATCACGACGTAATGCTTGGAGAATTCTAGCATGTAATTCTTGAAGTGTGATGCACATTTATTTTAATTGGTCGATTCCTTCCACCAGTATACGAAGGGATAAAATCCTCCGTAATGTTTAGGTAACCATTATAATACAGAATGAAATGTGACATTATTGAGATTGATTTTGGAAGGGGTAGGCCCTATACAAGACATCAAACAGTTTAATTGGGTTTCTTCTTCTACAAATTTTTCAACATTTATGAAAAATCCTATAAAATACTTACTAAATTAAATCATATATTAATTTATACTTATCTTATCAGATTTTATTTCATTTCTATCACACATAACTATATCATATTTTCTCTTTACAAGTAATAATCTTCACTTTAAAATAAAGGAGAATTTAATCTCCAGATAACTTATAATGTGAAACTAATAATAATATTGTTTTAAACTTATTATCTTCCTCAAAATAGTATGAGAAATTACATTTTATTTCTTTTGAGGATGTCATTAATGTAAGCCTAGTGATTATTACATAAACTTTCTCTTATTATTATTTACAATTATTGAATACTACATAATCACTAAAACAATACATTCACATCTATCATAATATATTATTCATATATTTATAGTTTATTAAAAGATATATAATATATTTAGATTATTTTATATTATTATTAGATTATGAAATTATTATAATAATACATTTTATTTTAACTATCATATTAATTCTAATTTATTAATTATTTTTTATTTTATATCATAATTTACTAACTTACCAATGTCATATATTATTATTTATACAAAATGATATTTAATTAATACTTATATTTCATTTCAAATTTTAAAAGTTTAGAAAAAAATAAACATTAATTTACATTTAAAAATTATTATAATCATAATTTATTAGAAGGTATAAAATATATTTATATTACTACTTAAAATTAATATTATATTATGAAATTATTATAATAATAAATTTAAGTTATACTATAATATTAATTTCAAATTAGTTATCATAAATTTTATATTAATCATAAATTTCAAATTATAATCATAAATTTTATATTAATTTCAAATTACTACCATAAATTTTAAAATAAATTAAACTATACTATAAGTTTAAGTTATACTATAATCATAATTAATTAACTTATGTAAGATTTTATATTTTATATAAAATGATATTTAAATAAATCTTCTATTTCATATTAAATTTGGAAACTTCTACATAAATTTTAACATTGAATTTACATGTTAATAAAATTATAATTATAATTATAATTTATTAAAAGGTACATAATATATTTAAATAACTTAACATATATATTATATTAGGAAATTATTATAATAATAAATTTAAGTTAAATTACATTAATAATTTTAAATTTTTAATACATTTATATATTACACCATAATCAATTAGTTTAGTTATGTTATATTTTCTAATTTATATGAAATGATATTTAATTGAAACTTATATTTCATTTTATATTTCAAAACTCCTGCAAAAGATTAACATTATCTTACATTTAATTATAATCAAATTTATAATTTATTAAAAGTTATATAATATATTTAGATTACTTTTTATTATTTTAATGTTATGAAATTTATATAATAAAAATTTAAATTAATACTATATTATTACTTTTAACTTGTTAACACTTTTTTTTATATCATAATCTATTAATTTACTTATGTCAAATTTTATAATTTATATAAAATTATATTTAATTAATACTTATATTTCATTTCAAATTAGAGAACTTCTATAAAAATAAACATTACTTTACCTTTAAAGATAATTATAATTATAATTTATTATAAGATTAGTACGTTATATTAATATAATATTATGAAATTATTACGAAAATATATATATTTTTTGGTATAACATTAACTCTTATTCATCATTATATTTTAGTTTTGTTAGCTTGTACAATTTATATACAATGATATTTAATAAATACTAATGTTATAGTAAAAGTGAAAGTGCAAACAGGTTGTTAGACCTATTGCTCAATGTCCCTGGGCTAACCAAGAGGGGGGGTGAATTGGTTTTTTTAAAAAGTACTTTTGATATTTTGGAAAATTCAAAAGCTAATCGTACAGTACGATATAACTTCGTACAGTACGAACAGAGATAATTTTTGCTCTTTCTTTTAAAACAGAAATTCAACCACAACGAGAATAAACTGCAGAAAATAGAAATGCAGAAAAAATAAATAGTGAACAGAAAACACCAGAATTTATAGTGGTTCGGTCAAACACGACCTACATCCACTCCCTAGAGACTCCTTCTCTAGGTATTGCACTAAAACCAAGTGACTCTCCTTTTGCCCCCACAGCAAGGCGGAGAAGCCTTTACAAACTCTCTTCCACCAACCCTGGTGCGGCAGAGTACCGTCATCCTTTTCACCCTCCAAGTGCGGCAGAGAACCGTCATCCTTTTCACTCTCCAAGTGCGGCAGAGAACCGTCGTCCTTTTCACTCTCCAAGTGCGGCAGAGAACCGGAATCCTTTCGAACAATGCTCTTGCAAAAGTCTCCAAGGAACTAGGAAGATGCTCGAAGAACAAGTAAAAGAAATCCTCTCAATTGGATAACCTTGTGAATCTCCTCACAATTTTCTCTTGAATGATCTCTCAAAACTCACTCTCAAACACTCTCCCAATCACTCTCCTCGCACTTCCCAAAAGAATTTTTGAAGAAGGATCTTTCCTTCAAACAGTTGTGAGTCATTTTTATACTTAGGACAGAAAAAACCGTCCAAAAACTAAATTTTCAAGTTAAGTCCGTGCCGATCGTCCCGTACGATCGACAATCGTACTGTACGAATAGTTCAAAAATTTAAATAATCCGTCCTGTACGACTCATCAGACGAATAAAACAGAGCCGTTCGTACAAATAGTTCGTCCCGTACGAACCCTTGGACGATCAAGTCAGTAAGCTTCGTCCGAACACTTCGTCCCGTACGAACGCTTAGACGATCAAGTCAGTAAGCTTCGTCTGAACACTTCGTCCCGTACGAACGCTTGGACGATCAAGTCAGTAAGCTTCGTCTGAACACTTTGTCCCGTACGAACGCTTGGACGATCAAGTCAGTAAGCTTCGTATGAACACTTCGTCCCGTACGAACGCTTGGACGAATCAAACAGAGAGCTTCGTCCGATCCATTCGTCCCGTACGAACCTCTGGACGAACCCAATTTTGAGCTGTTCATACAGCAAAAACTTATGTATGAATGGTATTCGTACTGTACGAACATGCCTTAGAAAAATTTTCTTGTCTGATGGGTTCTCCCTGGAGGACATATTCTTTATATCATACTATACGATATAAATTTGTACTGTACGATCAGTTTAAAACATTTAAACTTTTTACTCCCCCATTGTGTGTGTGCACAGTTATCCAACTTACAATCACACTCTCTTAGACTCAAGAAAAAGAAAAAAATTTACAGACTTCATTTACAGTGAACAAGTGAACTTGAAGTCTTCAACAGTCTTGAGTGTGAATTTCCTGAAAAATGCTTTAGTACACATAGACAAAAACTCAAATATATGTTAGAAGATGAATTAGACAAACAATAAATTTTTGTAATCATAAAAAATATAAACTTAGATTAGAATTCTCATGAATAAAAAGATTCACTCAAATCAAAATAATCTCCCCCTTTTTGATGATGGAAAAACAACTATTGTTTGATAATATACAAAAATAAATCTTCTAACATTCACTCAATGTATCCCCTTTAAATAAAAGATCTACACTCCCCCAAAATAACCTAAATCCCTAAAGTTTTCTCAAAAAAAAATTGACTTATCCTATCCTTAAGCTCCCCTTAAAGACTAATCAAGATATTTGAGGATAGATAATAGAAGGGAAGAAAAGAGTGTAGGAATGAGTAACAAAGCACATACAAACATACAAAGTACATACAACCATACAAGAACATACAACACAAGCACATACAACCATACAAGAACATAAGTCAAACAATAAAGCTCTCCCCCTTTTGCCAACAGCAAAAAGAGCACTTAAAGATAGTTGAGAAATGGAATTATGTTAAATGAAGTTGAATTACAATATTAAAATGAGATGCAAAAACTAAAGACTCAAAAGTGTTAGATTTCAAAGTATGTTAAGGACAAGAAAAGTTGATCTAAAGTAGTAATGTATTTGACATGTTTAGTAGTCTCAACTTTTGTATAGAAGAAGAGATAACATTATCCAAAATTCTAAGTCTAAAGTGACAATTATTGATTAGTGAAAAAGAGAATAAAAAAAACTAAAGGAAAGAATATTTGGCGACTTTGCGCATCATTTGATTTGATGACACACTTTGTGTGTCTTTTTACAGTTGGCGACATTGCGCATCTTTTGATTTGATGACACACTTTGTGTGTCTTTTTACATTTGGCGATATTGCGCATCTTTTCTTATATGGCATATTTTGTGCATCTTTTCAAGCTTTGCTTTGAATTTAAGATTCTTTCCAATAATATTATCTCTTTAGTCACAAATACAATAATAAACACAAAGATATAGAATGTGAGAATAATGTTAAAACATCAAACATACATAAATTTAGACTAAATAATACATGTCTAAATAAGATTTAAGTAAGATCTTCTAATTCACACCACAACATAACGAAATCTAAAAAATTTGAAAATTTAAAGTTATGCATAGTATTTTTTATTGTAATATGAACTCAATTAACATTCTAGATTAGTAATCAACTATATTCAAGTGAATTGAAGTAAGAAAAAAACAAAGCCATTCACTAACACAAAAAGAATAAACACAGAAACACTAGAACATTTCATTACTAATAATTTCATAACATACAACCATAGCAAGTTACACGTTTAAGGCACATCTCATATAAAGAACTTGCTAAAATATATTCAAAATAAAAACTCACAATAAAATACACAAAGACAACTTAAAACATATAAAGAGTAACACAATCACATCCAAGCTAGAACTGAGAGGGACCCTGATCAGGAGGTGGAGGAGGTGGTATACCACCGAACAACGAAAAATAGCTGTTAAGAGTAGCAATATTTGTGTTAACAATATCAAACTGATCATCCTGTCTCTTCAAATGAGCCTCCATGTCATCAAACCTTTGGTCCATTCTATCAAATTGTTGGACCATATTTTGATAGAAATCCTGTGGAGGTCCAGGTGCAGTTGAGGGTGCACCTGAAGGAGCAGTAGCAAAATGAGGCTCATCATCTGAGCTGTCAGCTGTATCCTCTTTCCCAAATAATGCTCTAAAAGAAGCATCAGTGAAGTATAGTGGGAGCTCTAAAGGACCAAAAGGATGAACTAGGTTGTATTTTCTCTCTAGGATGTAACACGCAACATGTCCTAAAGAAATATTTTTCTTCCTCTTCATACCAGCCAACCCAATGTCAGACAGATAATAGATATAGTCTAAGATCAATTGGGCTTCATCTATAGGCTGACCAGTCATAACAAGAAATGTCGTTGAAGAAAGAAGTGGAGTCATATTAACTCGATCTCCTGCTTTAGGTATTATTGATGTCCTAAGCACATGTTGGATTATCCTAGCATTTTGATTCAACATTTCTACCCGAGCGACATGTGTAGGTATGCTTGCACCTCTAAGAACTTGGTTAATTTCAGACCAACCGTTTTCAGGTCTTGTGGAGAAGGTATGAGCTCTAGTCCCTTGAGTTCTAAGATGAACATATTCTCCTAGATCCTCCTTAGTTATCACAACCTTTTGTTTAAGGACATAAGAAGAAATGGCTGTATGATCCTCGTTAAAGGTCATGTTGGCCAGGAAAACATGAAACAAGTCCTTATTGAAGGCATAGATCAAGGTCAATAGAAAAAAAAACTGTGTCGAGTCAAAGAGGGGCATAACTGCAAAATGGATGTTTTCTTGCAGTAGAATGCGGGAAGGAGTAACCTTAGATGCAGCATACCTAAGGTATGCTTCTTCATTCTCCTCACTAAGGAAGTTTTCATCACAGTCCCTTCTAGACGCCGGACGCTTAGCCACCCATGCCCTTTTTCCACTGCCAGACATTTTCTCTCAAGGCTCTAATGGTTTCTAGATAGATAGTGTAATGAAAGAAAATGACCCACCTTTATATAGTACTGTACGAATAACATTCATACAAGACGATCCTTGATTCGTCCGAGACGAACAAAAATAGTCAAAATGAAACGGTTTTTCGTAAACTGCTCGTCCCGAGGCATCCTTTCGTACAGGCTTTTTGACTTCCTAATCGTACAGACGATTATGTGTTCGTCCGGGACGATTAGAAAATTAAAGGTCATTCAGGCAACGATTAGGTTCGTCCCTCACGTGAAATGACACATGGATCGTACAGACGAATGACGTATTCGTACGTACGATTGCCAATAATAACTGCTCCTAACCGTGTTTCTTCTCCGTTCGTACAAACGAAAAGTGAGTACGATGATGTTATCGTACAGTACGATGACATATCGTACAGTATGAATAGAACTAAAAAGCCCCAACACGTCAAAAACTTGCATGCCTTTCAACATTTAAATAAGGAACAAACAAAAACATAATTTAGAATTCAAACAAGAAACAAAAACATAATAATGAAAACAAATCAACGAACAAACTAACAAACACAAACAAATAGAAATACATTTGCAGAAAATTTCAATCAAGCATTTAGGTCTATCATACCTTGCCTTATCCTCAACATGCTAAATGTGTCAAAGGCTAAGGGTTTTATGAAAATATCTGCAAGCTGATCTTTAGTAGCCACATGATGTAGTTCAATTTCACTTTTCGATACATGATCTCTTATGAAATGATGCCTTATGTCAATATGCTTGGTTCTAGAATGTTGAATAGGATTCTTTGAAATAAAAATGGCACTAGTGTTGTTACAAAATATTGGAATGGTGCCAACTACTAATCCTAAGTCTCTCAATTGTTGTTTCAACCAAAGCACCTGTGCTACACAACTCCCTAAGGCAATGTACTCTGCTTCAGCTGTAGAAAGTGCTACTGAATTTTATTTTCTACTGGACCAAGATACTAATGAATTTCCAATGAACTGACATGTTCCAGAAGTACTTTTCCTATCCACCCTACAGCCTACAAAATCTGAATCTGAGTATCCAATTATATTAAAAGAAGAACTGTTCTTATGATACCAAATTCCTAAATTTTGAGTTCCCAAAAGATATCTTAAGATCCTTTTTACTACTGTCAAATGTGATTCTTTTGGATCAGCTTGAAATCTAGCACAAAAGCAAACACTAAACATAATGTTAGGTCTGCTAGCAGTCAAATAAAGCAAAGATCCAATTATTCCTCTAAACTTCTTTTGATCAACAGATTTTTCCTTTGGATCCTTATCTAATAGGACTGAGGAACTCATGGGTGTAGTGACTGGTTTAGTATTATCCATTTCATACTTTTTGAGGATTTTCTTAACATATTTAGATTGACAAAGAAAAGTCCCTTCCTCATTTTGCTTTATGCTAAAGCCAAGAAAATAAGTCAAATCACCCATCAAACTCATCTCAAATTCACTACTCATTGTTTTTGAAAATTCATCACATAAAGCTTTATCAGTTGATCCAAAGATGATATCATCCACATATATTTGTACAATGAGTATTTCATTCTCAAATCTTTTCATAAACAGAGTGGTATCCACACTTCCTTTAACAAATGATCGATTTAACAAGAAAGTGCTCAACCTCTCGTACCATGATCTAGGTGCCTGTTTTAGTCCATATAATGCCTTTTTCAATTTGAAAATATGATTAGGGTATTTAGAATTTTCAAAACCTGGAGGTTGTTCAACATACACATCCTCTTCTATCACCCCATTTAGAAAGGCACTTTTAACATCCATTTGGTACAATTTAAAATCTTTAAAACAAGCAAAGGCTAACAAAATTCTTATTGCTTCAAGTCTTGCTACAGGGGCAAATGTCTCCTCAAAATCAATTCCTTCAATTTGGTTATACCCCTTAGCTACTAATCTAGCCTTATTTCTAATAATTACTCGTGAATCATTCATCTTGTTTTTGAATACCCACTTAGTCACAACTACACTTTGATCTTTTGGCCTTTCAATTAATTCCCAAACATCATTTCTCTTGAATTGATTTAACTCCTCTTGCATGGCCAATATCCAGAATTCATCCAAAAGTTCTTGTTCTATGTTTGTGGGTTCTATCATTGAAATAAATGCTGAATGATTCACTTCTTTTCTCAAACCATGCCTAGTCCTAACTCCTTCACTTGGTTCACCTAAAATCAATTCTTTTGGATGACTCCTTACAAATTTCTATTCTCTAGGCAATTGGTTTTCCTCTTCTTTTTCAACCCTTTCTTCAACTTTTTGATTTTCAAGTTTTTGATCTTTCACCTCAACCTCATCTTCATCCATCTTAGACCCTTTATTATCATAGGATTCATCAAAAATAACATGTGTGGTCTCTTCAACTACCAATGTTCTCTTATTAAAAACTCTATAGGATTTTCCAACACTTGAGTATCCTAGAAAGATTCCTTCATCTGATTTCGGATCAAATTTTTCTAGAAGAGTTTTATCATTATTATGAATGAACACTTTACATCCAAACATATGTAGATGTGAGAGGTTGGGACTTCTACCTTTAAGAAGTTCATAGGGTGTCTTATTCAATTTAGACCTTATGTACACCCTATTCAATACATAACATGCTGTACTAACTGCTTCAGCCCAAAAATATTTAGGAAGTGAATATTCTGCCAACATGACCCTAGCAGTTTCACTAATGTCCTGTTCTTTCTTTCTACAACTCCATTCTGTTGAGGTATTCTCGGTGCTGAGAAGTTGTGTTCAATTCTAAGAGATTTGCAAAAATCATTAAATATTTCATTTTCAAATTCTCCCCCATGATCGCTTTGGATACTGACTATTTCAAAACCAAGTTTTCTCTAAATTCAAGTGGCAAAATCTCTGAACTCATCAAATAATTTTCTCTTATGATTCAAAAATCTAATCTAGGTGAATCTAGTATAGTCATCCACAATAACATACCCAAATCTTTTTCCTCCTAAACTTAAGGTACTAACAGGTCCAAATAAATCCATGTGAAGAATTTCTAGGGGCTTGCTAGTCCTAATTTCCTTGATAGAATTGAATGAGGATCTCACTTGTTTTTCTAGTTGACATGCATAACACAAGTGATCTTTAGTAAAATCCTATTTGGGTACACCTCTATCCAGTTGCTTTTGAGTGATTTTCTAAGATTTCTCATGCTAGCATGACAAAGTCTTCTATGCCATAACCATGATTCATCAGATATAGTTTTCAGACACAAGGCAGTAGATGCTTTAACAGAATTAAAATCTAGCATGTAAACATTATTTACCCTATCACCATTCAAAACAACAGTTCCATTTAGACTAATAACACAACTTGTAGGTAAAAACTTAATATGATAGCCCTTGTCACATAATTGACTAATACTCAACAGATTATGTTTCAAACCTTCAACTAACAGTACATTCTCAATAACAAAATTTTTTGAATTTCTAATTATACCTGTACCTACCACTCTCTTGGTGGTATTATCTCTAAGCATCACTTTGCCTCCATTCCTGGCTTCTAGTGATATAAATTGACTTGTATCTCCGGTCATATGCTTTGAGCATCCGCTGTCCAGGTACCAAATACTCTCACGAGGTCTTCTGTGAGAGCGTTTCTGCAAAATGATCAAACATTAGCCTTGGCAACCCAAACAAGTTTGGGTTCACCTCTTGACAACTTTAAACCAGATGCATGTATGATATGCTGTGATTTCTGCACCTTAGGTCTCCATACTAAATGTGTTCTATAGTTTAAAGTACAGGTATGAGAAATGTGTCCTAAACTACCACAAGAAAAACACTTTATCCCTGGAAAGGGATTCACTAATTTATTCTTCCTAAAAATTTTCTTTTTAGATCTTAAGTCAATGTTCTTGTGGTAAGATTCATGAAACTCTTCAAGCTTAGGTGGTACTTTATTTTCCTTAAGTGCTTTAATCTGAACTTTAAGATATGCATTGGCACTTTCTAAAATCAAATTATCAATTTTTAACTCATGCTCTTTAGAATCTGATTCATCCATAAAAGTCTTAAAATCTTTTTCAAGTTCAGCATGTGATGATTTTAAAAGATTGTGCTGTTTGTTTAAATCATCATACTCATCCATCAAAGTCATGTGGTTGCTATCAATTAATGCATGATCTTTTCTAAGGATCTCATAATCTTTTTGCAGCTCTATGTAATCCAAATTTAACTTAGCATGCAGATTCTTAAGTTTCCTATATGCAGGATGTATGCGTTCAGAAACCTCAAATAATTCTTCATAGCTTAAATCACATACCTCATCCTCATCTGAATGGTCGAGATTGTCAGCCATTAAGCACAAATTGGTAACTTCCTCTTCTGGTGCTATTTCTGATGAATCTGAAGCTGAGTTCGCCCAGAAAGCTCATTGTACTCTCTTTTTACCCCTTATATCCTTTGGTTTCTCCTCGTTCTTCTCCTTGTTAGGATTTCCTTTGAGATTGGGGCAATCTGTCTTGATGTGACCTGGCTTTCTGCACTCATAACAAATGACTTCATTTGAAGCCTTGACATTCTTCTGGAACTTACCCTTGTTCCAATTCTGGCGTCTTCTCTGCTTCCTTTTTAGAAAACTTCTAAATTCCCTTGTCATCAGGGCAATATCCTCTTCATCCTCAGGTAGCGATTGATCACTTTCAGAGTCATCCACCTTTAAAGTAATGTTCTTCTCCTTTCATTTCTCACATGCATCAATCTGTCTTTGAGTCACCGATTGCTCATAAGCAATTAGTGATCCAAGAAGATTGTCAACAGAATAAACATTCAAATCTTTAGATTCTGTTATTGCAGTTATCTTTGCATCATATGCAGGAGGTAAACAACGTAATATCTTGTTAACTTTCTCAGTATTTGTTAACTCCCTACCTAAAGCATGCAATGAAGTGGCTATGTGTGTAAAGCGAGTGTACATGTCAGAGATTGATTCATTCTAGTGATCGAGTATCCTTCCATAGTATTTCTATTTCCAAAGTAGACATACGAGTTTTCCAAAAATCAAAAGGAATATTATCAAATAACGGTGGTCTAGTGATCGAGTATCCTTCCATAGTATTTCTATTTCCAAAATTAGCCATGATCGAAATTTCAAACAGTATTTGAAAAAGTTATTTTGAAATTAGCTCTGATACCACTTGAAAGTGCAAACAGGTTGTTAGACCTATTGCTCAATGTCCCTAGGCTAACCAAGAAGGGGGGGGGGGGGGGGGTGAATTGGTTCTTTTAAAAATTACTCTTGATATTTTGAAAAATTCAAAAGCTAATCGTACAGTACGATATAACTTCGTATAGTACGAACAGAGATAATTTTTGCTCTTTCTTTTAAAACAGAAATTCAACCACAACGAGAATAAACTGCAGAAAATAGAAATGCAGAAAAAATAAATAGTGAACAGAAAACACCAGAATTTATAGTGGTTCGGTCAAACACGACCTACATCCACTCCCTAGAGACTCCTTCTCTAGGTATTGCACTAAAACCAAGTGACTCTCCTTTTGCCCCCACAGCAAGGCGGAGAAGCCTTTACAAACTCTCTTCCACCAACCCCGGTGCGGCAGAGTACCGTCGTCCTTTTCACCCTCCAAGTGCGGCAGAGAACCGTCGTCCTTTTCATTCTCCAAGTGCGGCAGAGAACCGTCGTCCTTTTCACTCTCCAAGTGTGGCAGAGAATCGGAATCCTTTCGAATAATGCTCTTGCAAAAGTCTCCAAGAAACTAAGAAGATGCTCGAAGAACAAGTAAAAGAAATCCTCTCAATTGGATAACCTTGTGAATCTCCTCACAATTTTCTCTTGAAAGATCTCTCAAAACTTACTCCCAAACACTCTCCCAATCACTCTCCTCTCACTTCCCAAAAGAATTTTCGAAGAAGGATCTTTCCTTCAAACAGTTGTGAGTCATTTTTATACTTAGGACAGAAAAAATCGTCCAAAAACTGAATTTTCAAGTTAAGTCCGTGCCGATCGTCCCGTACGATCGACAATCGTACTGTACGAATAGTTCAAAAATTTAAACAATCCGTCCTGTACGACTCATCAGACGAACAAAACAGAGCCGTTCGTACAAATAGTTCGTCCCGTACGAACCCTTGGACGATCAAGTCAGTAAGCTTCGCCCGAACACTTCGTCCGTACGAACGCTTGGACGATCAAGTCAGTAAGCTTCGTCCGAACACTTCGTCCCGTACGAACGCTTGGACGAATCGAACAGAGAGCTTCGTCCAATCCATTCGTCCCGTACGAACCTCTGGACGAACCCAATTTTGAGCTGTTCGTACAGCAAAAACTCATGTACGAATGGTATTCGTACTGTACGAACATGCCTTAGAAAAATTTTCTTGTCTGATGGGTTCTCCCTGGAGGACATATTCTTCATATCGTACTGTACGATATAAATTCGTACTGTACGATTAGTTTAAAACATTTAAACTTTTTACTTCCCCATTGTGTGTGTGCACAGTTATCCAACTTACAATCACACTCTCTCAGACTCAAGAAAAAGAAAAAAAATTACAGACTTCATTTACAGTGAATAAGTGAACTTGAAGTCTTCAACAGTCTTGAGTGTGAATTTCCTGAAAAATGATTTAGTACACACAGACAAAAACTCAAATATATATTAGAAGATGAATTAGACAAATAATAAACTTTTGTAATCATAAAAAACATAAACTTAGATTAGAATTCTCATGAACAAAATGATTCACTCAAATCAAAACAAAAAGAATATATAATTTTTTTACTATTTCTTTTTTTTTATTATTATTTTGACAATAGTATTTTTCATGCATATTTCATTAAATAAAATTCGTAAATTTTGGCGCAACGACATTGTTCATAAATTTTCAGAAAATTCATTCATCAAATTGGTAAATTTTATAATTTCCTCTTAACAAAATTTTCACTTAAGTGGATAATGAGGTATAATCTTAAAAGAAAATTTAGACTTTACTATTATCTAGAGGTTAATCCACAATAAAAGTTCAGGTAAGCTCATGTCATTTTTGCTCAAGATTTGCCTAAAACATTAACATATATTTGTAAAATCGAAAAAAGTTCACAAAATTTCTAGATCGCACATACATCCTAAACATCAACAAAATTTATACAATTTTAAAGAAATCTACAAAACTAGAATATCATTTCATTAAATTTCAACATATGTCTTAACTTTACAAGTAGTATCTACTGACATTGAAAGACTAACAAATTATCAAACTATATTAAATAATTCAACAAATTAAAATTACCTCAAACTTTTGGGTTGATTCTTCCCAATTGCTTCTCTCACACAAGCTCGACAGTTTACACTACAATTGTTTGCATCTCTCAAATTTATAGAGGATGGGATACATAAATAACGGCTGCACATTTCAATCAAAGGCAACCAAAATTTACGGATCTTGACGGGGAAAGCGGGGGACAAATTTAGTTGGGCATGAAATTATATGCGTAATTTTCGGCCGGATTCAACGCTCCACAGCAAAATCAAATAATTGTTAGCATTAGCAGAATATGGTAGCATTAGGAGTTAGCAGAAAATGCAAATAATTGGTAGCATTAGGAGGCAATAATTGGTAGAATTAGGAGGAAACTAGATTTTAATAATCCGGTTTCTTAATTGATAGCTTAGGAGGAAATAATTGTTAGTATTAGGAGAAAACCGGATTTTTAAAATCCAATTTCTTAAGAAACCAAAGGATGATAATCCCATTTCTATAAAAACTGGATTTACATCCTCCGGTTTCTTAAGAAACCGGATTATCATGCTCCGGTTTCTTTAGAAACCGGAATTCTATAATCCAGTTTCTTTAGAAATCATATTTCTATGATCCAGTTTCGCTCCTTTTTAAATTTTTTTGGCTTTACGATCTTTATACGTATTTAGGTGTTAAACTTACTCCTTTTTATAATTTGGCCGATCTTTAACTCAATTAATTAATCATGCTTAAGCTCATACTTGGCCCGTAAAATTGAGTTTAATAAGCAATCATGAGCATTAAATTTTCTCATTCTCTCTCTCTCCATATTTCTTCATGATTGGACAAATTGCATATTCTTTCAAATTCTCCAACTTATGACTTCCTGGTCGGAGCTGGAACTCTCAATTATACTAGAATAAGCTGCATAAAATTTCAGTTGAAGACTAGAAATTAGTCAATGAAGCTTCCTCATCGTTATCTCAGAGAATCCAACAACCACCAGCAACAAATAGATTAAAGCAATAAAATCACCAGAGATGCATCCACTTAGTTATTACTTTGTTCAATAAATCTTTTCTTTACAAGGGAGAACAAGGTAGAGGACCTCTCACAATGAACAACTCACAAAAACTACAATGTGATCAGGAAAACAAGTTCAATGGCCTTGCACAGCATTAATCTCCAGCGAAATTCTTGGAGCGCTTATTTACATATTTCACAAACATAAATTTTGAATCCTGAAGTCAATTACATATACGGTAGCTCAACATTACAATATATAATAAGGAAAGAGTTTGGTACAACGCAGATCAGTAAATAATGTAGAGAAGAAGAGAAGGGAATTTCCTCTAGCTTTGTTGTTGATCTCTTCTACTCAGTGTCAGAAGCAACAGTGGAGTGGTCATACATAAAATTCAGAAAATAGGGTTTTAGCTGGCTCTTACAGAACTCCTCGTACTCACCTCGATCTCCTGATTTCTTCTTCACCGCCACCACTACAAGCGACGGCGTGAGCTCAAATATTTCCGCCGCAACCTTCAACGGCCCCTTCTCCCCTTCCTTGTTTCCCTCCAAGTTAACCAAGTAATCCTTCTTCCTAATAGTAAAGCTCAAAAGCTTCGCAATTTCTTCTAATTTCGATACAATCTTGGCTACAGGCTCGCCGGAGACGAATCTCTTCTCCTCCCCTGTTTCCTCGAACAACCCCGAAAGGTCGAATCCTGGAGAGAAGGAGATTATATCAAAAGCGTTGAGGCTCGCCGGCCTCGGCAAACCCAGCCCTTTCCTTTTTGAAGAAACCGAGGAAGTGGTGGATTCGGATTCAGAGTCGCATTCTGACAGCTCGTCCGGCGACGGAGACGGTGGTTTGTCGATGTCGTCGAGGCTGTAGAATCGATCGTTTTCGAAATAGAACCGGACATGGCGGAACCCTTTCTTGAACCAGCGATTCTCCATGATTTCAGGAATGGTGATTCGAGTGCTAGGGTTTATGTCGAGTAGGCGAAAGAGAAGGCGGGTGAGTTCGGGTGAAAACCATCTAGGGCACCGGAACTCTCCTTTGTAGATTTTGCGATACATCACCATAATGTTTTGGTCGTGAAAGGGGAGATATCCCGCCATGAGAACGAAGAGGATTACTCCGCAGGACCAAATATCAACCTTTGCAGCATCGTAGCCCTTCTGCGCAAGAACTTCCGGCGCAACGTAAGCCGGCGTGCCGCAAAAGGTGTGAAAAAGACCGTCTTTGTGGCTCTGATCTGACACTGCACTGAGCCCAAAGTCGGAGACTTTGAGATCGCCGTTCTCGTCAAGGAGGAGATTCTCCGGCTTCAGATCCCGGTGGTAGACGCCACGGGCGTGGCAGAATGCAACAGCCGAAATAAGCTGCTGGAAATACTTCCTCGTTATGTCCTCGCGGAGACGGCCTTTGGCGACTTTGTTAAAGAGCTCGCCGCCGCGAACGTATTCCATGACGAAGTAGATCTTCGCTTTGGTGGCCATAACTTCGAAGAGCTGGACGATGTTGGGATGGCGAACACGGCTAAGAATCGCGATTTCGCGTTTGATGTGTGCGACGAGGCCACCTTTGAGGATCTTTTCCTTGTCGATCACCTTAATGGCGACACTCTCGCCGGAGCGGACGTTGTGGGCGAGGTAGACCTTGGCGAAGTTTCCTTGGCCAAGGAGCTTTCCGACCTCGTAGCGTCCTAGAAGAAGTGGCTTCCGGTACTCTGGCAGCTTCTGCTGCGGCGGCGGAGGAGGCGGCGGTGGTGGAGTCATGGAGAATAGGTAATTGGAACAGTAATCTCTCAAGAGACAATTGACAGGTACCGAGGACGAAAAGAAGATGTGAGAAGCCAAAAGTTTGGACTTTTTAACTTATAAATAAGCGGTAGAGAAGTGGGAAGGCAGCGCGGCCGACGGTGATGGAGGCGTGGCGGGAGAGAAAAGGCGGTGAGATCACGCTGTCAGCATGAGGGGTTAGAATGGCCGTCCGATATATGAGTTGGCTGATATGGACGGTAGGAGATTCGGTTAGACTTGTTTAACGAAGCGGAAGACGTTTGGTTGGTGTTGGTTTGGCGGAATGGCGAACACGACTCAGACGATGCCACGTAGTGAATGACACTGCAAAATGGTGACAGTTGGCTGCCTGGATGCTACGTGTAAATATTTGGTGGTGGAGAAAGCTGCCTAGACCCCACCAAAAACGAACCCGAGAAAGAAAAAAGGTCAGGTACGGAACGCAACGCACGAAACAGCGGATTTCCGCCGTGGAGGTGGGGCCTTCTTACGCCGTTGACAGTTATTTTTTATGATTAATTAATAAAGTTTTTATTTTTTTTAATTTGTAGTAAATTAATAATTTTGATGAAAAATGATATAGCAAATTAATAATTTGATAATTTTAAATTTTCTATTAATTTAGAGCTCTTTTTTACATAGGTAGTTAACATAATAATTTTTTAGTAAAGATTTTGACATGTGGAGAAATTCGAGGATTACATCTGATATTTATAATATGACTTTTTTTTAAAAAAATGAGTATATTTTAAATAAATTTTATTAACTTGAAAGTTTTTTTTGAAAGAAAATTAAATTAATGAATGACCAACAAATATCCAAATGCATTTCATCAAAATTCTGCAAGATTGTTAATTTACTATTTAATTAATTAATCTTTCATTTAAATTTTCTTTATATTTTTATAGAAAATTATATGTAGTAATGTATCTTAAAGTATTTAAAATAAATTATTATACTCTAAATATCTTAACTTCTTTAAAATTATAAAAAAAAATTAATTTTCTTTAAAAAATTACTAAAAAAAATTAATGCTTTCATAGCAATTTATAGCAACGATTTTAGCAGTAGTGAAAGAACTTAGATGTCTGATTTATATCGTTGAAAATTTAATAAAAAATTATATTCTAAATATCGTTTCATCTTATTTAATTATGTCATATATCTATCTAAACAACATTTTCAAATTGACAGAAAAATAATACGGATTGACAACAACAAAAAAAAAAAAAATGCAAATTGCCAGAAAAAACTAGAAATTGTCAGGGAGGACTGACCTTCAATGAAAAACGCTAAAAACATTTGCATTCAAACAGAAAACACACATTTTTTTTTGAATTTTCCTTTAACACGCAAAATTTAATTGCATTTTAACGGAAAATGCAGTCCCTTTTGACGTGTATGATCTTTTAAAATTAATATTTATTAATGTTCATTTTCCTAATTCAATTTTTAACGGTGATCCATTTAAAAATTTGCGCTCTAATGTTGAATGTGAAGGAGTTTGTTTGTTTTTTTTTAAAGTTCATGTGCATTTCTTTAAAATATAGATAAAAAGTATATAATGAGTACAATATAGTATGAATTCTCTAAAAAGAGTTTTGTTTAGCAAAATAAAACAAAAGAGAGGGAAGCACATTACAAACTACAATTTTTCATACATGTATACATTTCATAAAAGAAGAAAAGCGTCTCATCAAAGGGCTGGCAACGAGTAGATACCTAAGTTCACAAAAAAAAAAATGACGTTTTGTAGCCAATGTGAGGCCACCATGGTGCTTGAAGCAAGTACTAAGCAACCTAGCTAGGGTCTATTAACTCTAACTCCCATGGCATATCTTTAGTGGAGCAAAATTCAGAAGAAGCGGAGCAGAGCAACGCTGCCATTCGGTTACAAAACAATCTGTGCCGCTCACCATCTACATCAAAATCGTTGATACAAACTCCTCTATCTTCTATTGCTTATAAACATTGTATAAAGCTGTAGTAGTCTTCAATGAGATGAATAGAAATACTTTCTTTTACCTATATCACTCTGCTCACCTTTCTTCTCTAAGCTGTAGTTAATACAGGTTTTCGTGGTATTAGAGAGGGGGTGGATACCTTAGGAGGGTTTGAAACAACCCAAGGGGCTGGAAGTATCCCAATGCTCCGACAACAGTTTAGTTAGGTTGAGGCGCTCACTACAAGACCCAATGGAGAGCATCAACATGAACCAGCTGAGCAGCAGTCGTCCCTGCCACCCTTCCCATTCTTCTTTTGCTTCCTTGGTTGATTTGCAATAGGTCCCAAACGTTGAAGTTCTTTAGTAAAATGAGTCTTAGAGACTCTAGCAATTCTTGGTTGCTGCCTCGTTGGGCTCTAGAGAAATTACGTAGAAAGAAACTTCAAATGAATGTTGGAAAAATCACAGTCCATAGTAGGCGCTGCTTGCTGAATGATGCACCAAATCCCAGTTTGCGTGAGGTGCAATAAAGGAAGGGGAGCAAGTCTCTTCTCTCCAATACCTTCATTGGAAGTCTTCTTCTTTTGTTTCCTGGTTCTTCTTGTAGTTACTAGATACCAAGGCCCTTAGCTTTCTGAATTTTCTTCACCACCACCAAGTTGAGAAATCGAACAGGTTCTTTCTCACTTTGCTTGTTTGTAATTTGCTGAACAAGTGAGTGGTCAGGCTCCATATGGGGTGCGTAGAAGGTTGAATAAATCATGGAAGAAGAGATCAGGTCATTGATCATCTTGGGAGAGCTTCCATCAGTGACATGAAGGTCAGTAGAAGAGGAGATGCTGCAGTTTTGGTTCAAAATAGGAGGTTGAGGAATTTGGGCTAATTTGGATGCAATTCAGCAGAAATTCTTAGTGCATGTTTGTTAGGTTGCTTGGAGGGCTGAGGAGCTTTGGTATACAACCTTATTTTGTGCCTAACATAACCACATTGGAAGCAGAGTTGGGAGATTCCCTCATACTCAAGCTTTCGGAAGAATTTGCCTTGGAGTCCCATGATTCAATATTTGGGAGGCAGCTTGGTAGCAATATCCATCTGAACACAAATAAGAGCAAATGAATTTCTTCTCCAAGAGTATGTTTGGGCATCCACCCAAAGTGGGTGGCAAAAGAATGAAGCAATTCAAGAAAGGTTGGTGTTATCCCAATACATTAAGAAAATTTATTTCTCATGATTTTGACTAAATCATTGAACCAAACCCATGGGGACTATTCATGAGGTCAACATGAGTCACCTAAAAAATTTGTAAGCCTTGGGCCCACATAGTTTGACCAATAAGGTTGAACCAAGTATTAAAAATGGTGTTTTCGTGATCCAAATATCTACCCTTATCGACATAAATTTTAAAAATTATTATTGAAGGTTTGTAATAACCCCATGCACACACTATAAGAGTTTGAATTCATGGTTTGACCTGGGTCAAAAGTATGGGTTAAACTAAGCCTCCCAAAACCCATTAAATGGAGCTCCAACCCAACACAACCAAATTTAGCTTTATCCAGCACATGGGTGGACTCTAGAAGCTTCATTACAGTAGCCCAAATAAAACCCTTGCCACCTAAGTAGTTGAGGCAGTAAGATTCACCAAAATAATCTCTCTAATGATTGGTTCAAGCCTAACTTCCTCAACAACCAACCATGTGCTTTCAAACTCTCTAAAATCTTCCCTTGGATCTTATTGGTTTGTCCCCAAGTGAAATGGATGCTGGTCATGACTTAGGTGGCAAGATCTCAACTCTTCATTCAAATTTTCTCTCTCCTAAAATTAGTTTAAGTATAACTTCATTGTAACTTGAATCAATGAGCTAAAACTTTCCAGAATAATCCATTAGCTCCTATTGGTTAGTCCCAAGGTGCCTTGGATCAATGAATTGGCATACATGTGGCCTAATTAATGGGTAGGCTCATTTTATCTCTCTTATAGTAGACCCTCTTTCCTTAGTTCCCTAGCATCCTCCCTAACCTCCTCCAAGTCTTTCTCAGCCACCTCCAGTTCAAGAAAATTCCCAACCATCAAGAGAGAGAGAGAGAGAGAGAGAGAGAGAGAGAGAGAGAGAAAATTTCTGGCACCACCTTAGTATTAAATCAAATCTATCTATTAGGTATAAAAGACTTGGTTAGAAAATATCAGAAATGATCTTTCTTTATTAGATTTAAACGAGAATTTGACTTTTAATAGGACACAATGGAGAAAAAGGATTCATGTAGCCGACCCCACGTAGTGGGATAAAGGCTTGATGTTGTTGTTGTTGTTGTATCTATTAGGTATAAGTCCCCCATCAACATCCTTTATACATGAGGCTAGGTGCTTCCTTTCCTTAAAATTCAAATCAAATATATCTATTATGTATAAATCCCCCGTCGGCATCCTTTAGACCCGAGGTTAGGTGCTACCTTTCCTTAAAATTTAAATCAAATCTGTTTTTTAGATATAAGTCCCCCATCGGTATCCTTTAGACTTGAGATTAGGTGCTGCCTTCCCTTAGAATTCAAATTAAAATTGTCTATTAGGTATAAGTCCCCCGTTAGCATCCTTTAGACCTGAGGTTAGGTGCTACCTTTCCTTAGAATTCAAACCAAACTTATCTCTTAGATATAAGTCCCCTACTGACTTTCTTTAGACCTGAGGTGAGGTGCTCCCTTTCCTTGGAATCAAAATCCCATATTTGACTTTTTCATTCGGTTAATACCAATATATGCAGTAGAACTCCATTCTACTACACAGATTGGGGGTCCATTTATTGATCTCATTTCTGTATGAGGTCATTAGGATCCATCCAGAATCTTGCCTATTGATTTGATGGTTAACAATCATCCAGTTGTCAATCATTTAGAGCTCAATCAAATTCCAATCCAAACTTCAATCTAGCCTTCAATTAATCTTCAATCAAGCTTCAAGCATTTCCAATCATCAATAATCATCCATTTGATTGGGATTGAGGTGGATAAATTAAACTCATTCAATCAAATCCAAAACTGCATTCAAATCCATATTTTCAAACCAAAATTCAAGGTTAAGGTCCCATGTCCTATAACCTATTTTAAATGATTTTTCAATCACTTTAAAATCTAGTTAAATGACTCCTGATCTATGATCTATCAATTTAATATTGATTAGACATCTACCTAGGGTCGTCTCACCAAATTTAAGTTCAATCTAACAACTCTAACCCTAGAAACTCAATTAAAATCCAAATGCTACAAAACCTTTAAATATTTACAGCCTATGCCACAAAACTTGCCAACTTACGGAATTTGACCTCGAGACCTTTCCAAAAACCATTGACCATGTCCATAGCTCTTATTATAACATGTTGAATATTAAACTGTACTTTGGTGGACCTAAGTTGACCTACAGTTGACCAGGGGTCCAAATGACTAAATGCCCCTTAAGGGTCCAAATGGTCATTTCAACTCAAATGACCATCCTAGTGTATGAGGCCACCTTCATTGGTCTCAAACACTTAATTAAACCCATTGGACCCAAACCCAACTCTAGGTTTGACATGGTTAACTAAGTCAATCATGGTTGACCAAATCAACCATGAACTTACATCCACTCTCAATCAAGCTTCAAATCCACTCTAAACCTCATCAAAACTGTTATGATTTGAGTAAATCTATTCATTCAAGTGAATTCTAATCCAAGTTATGTTTTGATGATTACAAAAGCTTATTGTTTGTTTTATTCTTCTCCTAACAAATATTTGAGTTATTGTTGTGTGTACTAAAGTATTTTTCAGGAAATTCATACTCCAGATTACTGAAGACTTCAAGTTCATTTGTTCATTATAAATAAAGTCTGTAAATTTTATTTTTCTTGAGTCTGAGAGAGTGTGATTGTAAGTTGGATAACTTTGCACACACACATAATGGGGCAGTAAAAACTTAATTTTTTAAACTGATCATACAGTACGATTTGTATATCGTACGAGATGATATGTAGTATATGATCTGTAGTATATGTCCTCCATATCGAACCCATATGGTAAGAAATTTTTCTAAGTTAAGTTCGTACAGTACGAATTATTATTCGTACATGAGTTTTTGTTGTACAAACGGCTCTGACTTGATCGTCCAAGGGTTCGTACGGGATGAACTGATCGTACGAAGCGCTCTGAATTGATCGTCCAAGGGTTCGTACGGGACGAACTGATCGTACGAAGCGCTCTGACTTGATCATCCAAGGGTTCATCCGAGACGAGATGTTCGTATGAAGCGCTCTGTCTTGATCGTCCAAGGGTTCATCCGGGACGAGATGTTCATACGAAGCGCTCTGACTTGATCATCCAAGGGTTCGTCCGAGACAAAATGTTTGTACGAAGCGCTCTGACTTGATCATCCAGAGATTTGTACGGGATGAAATGTTCGTAAAAATGGCTCTGACTTGTTTGTCTCATGGTTCGTACAGGACGGATCGTTCAATATTTTGAACTATTCGTACAGTACGATCGTCGGTCATAGGGACGATCGGCGTGGATTAAACTTGAAATTTTTAGTTTTTGGATGGTTTTTCTTATCCCAAGTATATAAATGACTTAAAACTGACTGAAGGAAAAATCCTTCTGCGAAAATACTTTTGGAGAGTGAAAGGGAGAGTGATTGGGAGAGTGTTTGGGAGTGAGTGTTGAGAAATCTTTGAAGAGAAAATTGTGAAGGGATTCACAAGGTTATCTAATTGTGAGGATTTCTTTATTTATTCTTCTAGCATCTTCATATCTTCCGTGGAGACTTTTGTAAGAGTTTTTGTTCGAGAGGATTCCGGTTCTCTGCCGTCACTTGGAGGGTGAAAAAGGATGACAGTTCTCTGCCGCACTTGGAGAGTGTAAAAGGACGTTTGGTTCTCTGCCTTCACCAGGAGGGTGAAAAAGGACGACAGTTCTCTACCACACTGGGTTGGTGGAAGAGAGTTTGTAAAGGCTTCTCCACCTTACTGTGGGGGCAAAAGGAGAGTCACTTGAGTTTAGTGCAATACCTAAAGAAGGAGTCTCTAGGGAGTGGATGTAGGTCGTGTCTGACCGAACCACTATAAATTCTCGTGTTATCTGTTCTTACTGTTTACCTTTCTGCACTGTTCTTTTTCCGTATTTTATTTTCTTTCTGTGGTTAAAATTCTGTGATTTGAAGGAAGTAAAAAATTAACTCTGTTCGTACTGTACGAAGTGTGTTCATACTGTACGATTAGGTTAAGATTTTCCAAAATTCCAAGAGTAATTTTTAAAAGGACCAATTCACCCCCCCTCTTGGTTAGCCTAGGGACGTGAGCAATAGGTCTAACAACCTATTCGTACTTTCAAGTGGTATCAGAGCTAATTTCAAAAATCACTATTTAAAATACTTTTTGAAATTCGATCATGACTAATTTTAGAAATAGAAATACTTTAGAAGGTTAGTCGATCACTAGACCACCATTATTTGATAATATCCCATTTGATTTTTGGAAAACTTGCATGTCTATATTTCTATAATCTCTTGATTATTGTATGTGGATATCAGTATAGGAAGGTTATATTGAACCTATTAGAATTGTAGAAGGAATTAGAGTTCAAATACCTTTTACCAAATAGATTGTAGAAGAACGTGAGCTAGCTCAATTAAATGCTAAGTGTTTGAATAGTTTCTTTTATGCTTTAAAATCAGAAGACTACATGCGTATTTCGACTTGTAAATCAGGAAAAGAAATTTGGGATAGGCTTTGCATTACTTATGATGGTACAAATGAAGTGAAGCAAACTAGGTTGAACATTCTCTTGCACGACTATGAACTATTTCGCATGAAATCGAATGAATCAATCTTAGACATGTACACACATTTTACTCATATAGCCACTTCATTACATGCTTTAGGTAGGGAGTTAACTAATATAGAAAAAGTTAACAAGATACTTCATTGCTTACCTACCGCATATGATGCAAAGATAACTACAATAATAGAATCTAAAGATTTAAATGTTTATTCTGTTGACAACCTTCTTGGATCACTAATTGCTTACGAGCAATCTGTGACTCAAAGACAGATTGATACATGTGAGAAGCGAAAGGAGAAGAATATAGCTTTGAAGGTAGATGATTCAGAAAGTGATCAGTCACTACCTGAGGATAAAGAGGATATCGCCTTGATGACAAGGCAATTTAGAAGTTTCTTAAAAAGGAAGCATAGAAGACACCAACAGTGGAACAAAGATAAGTTCCAAAAGAATGTTAAGGCTTCTAATAAAGTTATTTGCTATGAGTGCAGGAAGCTAGGACACATAAAGACAGATTGCCCCAATCTCAAAGGAAATCCTAGCAAGGAGAAGACCGAGGAGAAACCAAAGGAAAGAAGGGGTAAAAAGAGACTTCAACGAGCATTTTGGGCAGACTCAGCTTCAGATTCCTCAGAAACTGCACCAGAAGAGGAAGTCACAAATTTATGCTTAATGGCTGACAATCTTGATCAATCAGATCAAGAAGAGGTATATGACTTAAGTTATGAAGAATTGTTTGAAGTTTTTGAGTATATAGGAAACTAAAAAAATTATATGCTAAATTAAATTTGGATTATTTAGAGCTGCAGAAAGAATATGAGATCCTTAGGAAAGATCATGCATTAATTGATAGCAACCACATGACTTTGTTGGATAAGTTTGATGATTTAAACAAATAGCATAATCTTTTAAAATCATCTCACACTGAACTTGAAAATGATTTTAAGACTTATATGGATGAATCAGATACTAGAGAGCATGATTTGAAGATTGATAATTTGATTCTAGAAAGTGCTAATGCTTATCTTAACGTTCAGTTAAAAGCACTCAAAGAAAATAGAAATCCACCTAAACTTGAAGATTTTTATGAATCCTACTACAAGACCACTGGTTCAAAATCTAAGAAGAAAATTTTTAGGAAGAATAGATTGGTGAATCCTTTTCTAGGAATAAAGTATTTTTTTTTATGGTAGTTTAGGACATATTTCCCATACTTGTACACTTAAATATAGAACACATTTAGTGTGGAGACCTAAGGTGCATAAATCACAGCATATCACACATGCATTTGGTTTAAAATTATCAAGAGGAGAACATAAACTTATTTGGGTTTCCAAGACTAATGTTTGATCATTTTGCAGGGATGCTCTCACACAAGATCTCGTGAGAGTATTTGGTACATGGACAACGACTATTCAAAGCATATGATTGGAGATAAGATTACACTTAGAGATAATACTACCAAGAGAGTGGTAGGTAGAAGTATAATTGGAAACTCTAAAAACTTTTTGATTGAAAATATGCTGTTGGTTGATAGTTTAAAACACAATATGTTGAGTATAAGTCAATTGTGTGACAAGGGCTATCATATAAAGTTTTTTCCTACTAGTTGTGTTATTAGTCTGAATGGAACTATTATTTTGAATGGTGATAGAGTTAATAATGTTTACATGCTAGATTTGAATTCTATTAAACTTTCTACTGTTATGTGTTTGAAAACTATATCTGATGAATCATGGTTATGGCATAGAAGGCTTTGTCATGCTAGTATGAGAAATCTTAGGAAAATCACTCAAAAGTAACTAGTTAGAGGAGTACCCAAATTAGATTTCACTAAAGATCACTTGTGTGATGCATGTCAATTAGGAAAATAAGTGAGATCCTCTTTCAATTCAATCAAGGAAATTAGGACTAGCAAGCCCTTAAAAATTCTTCACATGGATTTATTTGGACCTGTTAGTACCTTAAGTTTAGGAGGAAAAAGATTTGGGTATGTTATTATGGATGACTATTCTAGATTCACCTGGATTAGATTTTTGATTCATAAGAGTGAATCATTTGAAGAGTTTAGAGATTTTGCCACTTGGATTCAGAGGAAACTAGGTTTTGAAATAGTTACAACCCAAAGTGATCATGGGGGAGAATTTGAAAATAAAATGTTTAATGATTTTTGTAAATCTTATGGGATTGAACAAAACTTCTCAGCTTTTAGGATGCCTCAACAGAATGGTGTTGTAGAAAGGAAGAACATGACATTAGTTGAAACTGCTAGGGCCATGTTGGCAGAGTATTCACTTCCAAAATATTTTTGGGCTGAAGCAGTTAGCACAACGTGCTATGTGTTGAATAGGGTGTACATAAGATCTATATTAAATAAGATACCTTATGAATTTCTTAAAGGTAGGAGTCCCAACCTCTCACATCTACATATTTTTGGATGTAAAGTGTTCATTCATAATAATGATAAAACTCTCTTAGAAAAATTTGATCCAAAATCTGATGAAGGAATCTTTCTAGGTTATTCAATTGTTGGAAAATCCTATAGAGTTTTTAATAAAAGAACATTGGTAGTTGAGGAGACCAGACATGTTATTTTTGATGAATCTTATGATAGTAAAGAGTCTAAGTTGGATGAAGATAAGATTGAGATAGTGACCCAAAAACTTGAAGATCAAAAAGTTGAAGAAAGGGTTGAAAAGGAATAGGAAAATTAATTGCCTAGAGAATGAAAATTTGTTAGAAGTTATCCTAAAGAATTGATTTTAGGAGAACCAAGTGAAGGAGTTAGGACTAGGCATGGTTTGAGGAAAGAGGTAAATAATTCAGCATTTATTTTAATGATTGAACCCACTAATATAGAATAAGCACTTTTAGATGAATTTTTGATTTTGGCCATTCAAGAAGAGTTAAATCAATTCAAGAGAAATAATGTTTAGGAGCTAATTGAAAGGCCAATAGATCAAAGTGTAGTTGGAACTAAGTGGGTGTTCAAAAATAAAATGAATGATTCAGGAGTTGTTGTGAGAAATAAGGCTAGATTGGTAGCTAATGGGTATAATCAAATTGAAGGAATTGATTTTGAGGAGACATTTGCCCCTGTAGCAAGACTTGAAGCAATTAGAGTTTTGTTAGCCTTTGGTTATTTTAAAGATTTTAAATTGTACCAAATAGATGTTAAGAGTGTCTTTCTGAATGGGGTGATAGAAGAAGATGTTTATGTTGAGTAACCTCTAGGTTTTAAAAATTCTAAATTTCCTAATCATATTTTTAAATTGAAAAAGGCATTATATGGACTAAAATAGGCACCTAGAGCATGGTATGAGAGGTTAAGCACTTTCTTATTAAACGGATCATTTGTTAAAGGAAGTATGGACACCACTCTATTTTTGAAAAGAATTGAAAATAAAATACTCATTATACAAATATATGTGGATAACATCTTTTTTGGATCAACTGTTAAAAATCTATGTGATGAATTTTTAAAGATAATGAGTAGTGAATTTGAGATGAATTTGATGGGTGATTTGAGTTATTTTCTTGGTTTTAGCATAAACAAAGTGAGGAAGGAACTTTTCTTTGTCAATCTAAGTATGTTAAGGATATCCTCAAAAAGTATGAAATGAATAATGCTAAACCAGTAACTACACCCATGAGTTCCTCAGTACTATTAGATAAGGATTCTAAGGGAAAATCTGTTGATCAAAAGAAGTTTAGAGGAATAATTAGATCTTTCCTTTATTTGAATGCTAGCAGACCTGACATCATGTTTAGTGTTTGCTTATGTGCTAGATTTCAAGCTGATCCAAAGGAATCACATTTGGCAGCAGTGAAAAGGATTTTAAGATATCTTCTGGGAACTCAAAATTTAGGGATTTGGTATCCTAAGAATAGTTCTTCTTTTGATATTATTGGATACTCAGATTCTAATTTTGCAGGCTGTAGGGTGGATAGGAAAAATACTTTTAGGACATGTCAATTCATTAGAAATTCATTAGTATCTTGGTCCAGTAGAAAACAAAATTCAGTAGCACTTTCTACAGCTGAAGTAGAATATATTGCTTTAGGGAGTTGTGTAGCACAGGTGCTTTGGTTGAAACAACAATTGAGTGACTTAGGATTTTTAATTGGCACCATTCTAATCTTTTGTGATAACACTAGTGCCATTTGTATTTCAAAGAATCCTATTCAACATTCTAGAACCAAGCATATTGATATAATGCATCATTTTATAAGAGATCATGTAGCGAAATGGGAAATTGAACTACATCATGTCGCTACTAAAGATTAGCTTGCAGATATTTTCATAAAACCCTTAGCTTTTGACACTTTTAGCATGTTAAGGACAAGACTAGGTGTGATTGATTTAAATGCTTAATTGAAAATTCTGTAAATATGTATTTAAATGTATTTGTTAGTATATTCATTGCAAGTGATTTATTTTCTAGTATTTTATATTTTATTGGTATCCTTTGTATTGCCATTTTTTAAAAAAATAAAAAATTAAAATTTTTGTTTAAATTGTTCTGTAGTTGAGTGTTGGAAACATGTAAGATTGGAGAGACGAAAGTTTATTTTATTTTGTCTATTCGTACTGTACGATGACATCATCGTACTGTACGATTGCATGAACTTTGTTTATACGAATGGGGGAGGAATCACGGTGAGTGTCAGTTATTATTGATGATCGTACGTACGAATACATCATTCGTCTGTACAATCCAAGTGTCATTTCGCATGAGGATAACTCTAACCGTCGCCTGAATGATCCTTTAATTTTTTGATCGTCCCGGATGAACACGTCATTGTCTGTACGATCAGAAAGTCAAAAAGCCTGTATGAAAGGATGCCTCGGGATGAACAGTTTACGAAAAATTATTTTATTTTGACTGCTTTTGTTCATTCCAGACAAACTTTTATTAGTCCCGGATGAAATTAATTTTGTATTGTACGAAGTTGGTTCGTACTGTACGATTTCAAGTTTTTTCTATATAAAAGAGGGTCATTTTCTTTAATTTCACTATCATTCTAAAACCCTTTAGAGCTTAGAATAGAAGATGTCGGGCAGTGGAAAGAGAGCACGTGTTACTAGGGGTCCTGCTTCTAAGAGGGACTAGGACTATAATATTCTGAGTGAGCAAAATGAGGAAGCATACCTTAGGTATGCTGCTTCTAAGGTCACCCCTTCCCGCATTCTACTGCAAGAAAACATTCATTTTGCAGTAATGCCTTTATTTGATTCCACCCAATTTGCTTTTCTTTTGACTCTGATCTATGCATTTAATAAGGACCTTTTTCATATGTTCCTGGCCAACATAACATTCAACCAGGATCACTCTGTCATTTCTTCATATGTCATTAAGCAGAAAGTTATGATAACTAAGGAGGATTTAGGGGAATATATTCACTTAAGAACCTATGGGACACGGGCACACACCTTTTCTACTAGACCGGAGAATGGTTGGTCTGAGGTGAACCAAGTCCATAGAGGTATAAGCACACCCACTCATGTTTCCCGGGTTGACTCCTTAAACCAGAATGCACGAATAATCCAGCACGTGCTTAGGACATCTATCATTCCTAAGGCGGGAGATCGAATAAATATGACACCACTTCTTTCTTCTACAACCTATCTGATTATGACTGGCCAACCTATTGATGAAGCACAGTTAATCCTAGATTATATTTACTATCTCTCCGATATAGGTCTGGCTAGTGTAAAAAGAAAGGAGAATATTGCTTTAGGACCCATTATTTGCTATATCCTTGAGAAGAAATACAATCTAGTCCATCCTTCTGGACCTTCTAAATCCCACTTTACTTCACTGATGCTTCTTTTCGAGCATTATTTAGGAAAGAAGGAACTGTTGACAGCTTTGATGATGAACCTGCTTCTGCTTCTGCTCCTGCTCCTTCAACTGCACCTACAGCTGCACCTGGACCATCTCAAGATTTCTATCAGAATATAGTCCAGCATTTTGAAAGAATGGATCAAAGATTTAATCATATGGAGGCGCATTTGAAGCAGCAAGATGATAAGTACAAGGAAGATAGAGTATGGATTAGGGATCAATTTGATTATGTAAACACTTATATTGCTAAACAGCTATTTTACTTTGTTCGGCAATCAGCCACCTCCTCCAGATCAGGGTCCCTCCGATTATTAGTATTCCTTGTGTTTGGCTTGGCATGAATGTGATTGTAGTTTTCTTTGTTATTTCATAGATTTGTGTTTGTTGTTGATTTGTTTTATGAGAAAGTTAGCAAGTTTATCATATAATATTGTGCTACAAAGTAAAGCTTGCTATTGTGTATGTTTTAAAAATGATCAGAAATAAAATGTTCAAGTATTTCTGTGCATATCATTTTGTGTTATTGACTGAAAATGTTCTGATATTAAAACACTCGACTGTAGTTGATTAATGTTCTACAATGTTAATTGAATTTATATTACAATAGAAAATTCTATGCATATCATTAAATTCTAAAAAATATTTAGATTTTGTTATGATTGGGTGTGATTAGAAGATCTTACTTTATCTTATTGAGACATATATTATTTAGTTTAAATTAATATATATTTGATGTCTTAATATTTCTCTTACATTCTATATCAATGTATTCATTATTATATTTGTGACCCAGAGATAGTGTTGTTGGAAAGAATCTTACATTCAAAGTAAAGCTTAAAAAGATACAAAAAATGTGCCATATAATAAAAGATGCGCAATGTCGCCAAATGTAAAAAGACACACAAAGTGTGTCATTCAATAAAAGATGCGCAATGTCACCAAATCTAGAAAAGGCATAAAATTAGCCTACATTTTGAAAAGATGTGCAATGTCGCCAATTGTTCTTTTCTTTAGTATTTTTCTCCAAGTTCACTAATCAATAATTGTCACTTTTGACTTAGAATTTTGGTAATGTTATTTCATCTTTTGTGTAAAAGTTGAGGCTACTAATATGTCTAATATATTACTACTTTAGATCAACTTTTCTTCTCCTTAACATAATATGCAATCTAACACTTTTGAGTCTTTATTTTTGCATCTGACTTGAATATTATAGTTAAACTTCATTTAACATTATTCCACTTCTCAACTATTTTGAGTGTCCCTTTTTGTTATTGACAAAAGAGGGAGAGTTTTATTGTTTGACTAAAATTGTCAGACTTTGTTTGCTTGATAAGTTTTTATTGTTTGACTTTGTGTGCTTGATTTGTTTTGACTGGTTGTATTTAAGTTTTTAGTTGCTTGTGTATGTAGGAATGTACTTTACTTGTGGGTAGTGTGTAGTGTTTGTAATGCTTGTGTTGCATGTTAAATTCTTATTCTTCTTACCCTTTTGGTACCCTTTCCTTTGCTTATTCAGTATGTTTCCTTTTATCCCTTGTTTAGGATAGGTCATTTTTTTAGGAGGATCTTAGGCTTTAGAGGGAGAGTTGGACTTCATTTACTTAGGGGGAGTGTACATTTAGTGAAATCTTAGGAGAAATATGACTTAAGTTATTCATTCAAACAATAATTATTTTGCCATCATCAAAAAGGGAGAGATTGTTATGATTTAAGTAAATCCGTTCATTCAAGTGAATTCTAATCTAAGTTATATTTTGATGATTACAAAAGCTTATTGTTTGTTTTATTCTTCTCATAATAAATATTTGAGTTGTTGTTATGTGTACTAAAGTATTTTTTAGAAAATTCACACTCCAGATTGCTGAAGACTTCAAGTTCATTTGCTCACTGTAAATAAAGTCTTTAAATTTTATTTTTCTTGAGTCTGAGAGAGTGTGATTATAAGTTGGATAACTGTGCACACACACATAATGGGGGAGTAAAAACTTAATTTTTTAAACTGATCGTACAGTATGATTTGTATATCGTATGGGATGATCTGTAGTATATGTCCTCCATATCGAACCCATATGGCAAGAAATTTTTCTAAGTTAAGTTCGTACAGTACGAATTACTATTTATACATGAGTTTTTGCTGTACAAATGGCTCTGACTTGGGTTCGTCCAAGGGTTCGTACGGGATGAACTGATCGTACGAAGCGCTCTGACTTGATCGTCCAAGGGTTCGTACGGGACGAACTGATCGTACGAAGCACTCTGACTTGATCGTCCAAGGGTTCATCTGAGACGAGATGTTCGTAAGAAGCACTCTGTCTTGATCGTCCAAGGTTTCATCCGGGATGAGATGTTCGTACGAAGTGCACTGACTTGATCGTCCAAGGGTTCGTCCGGGACAAAATGTACATATGAAGCGCTCTGACTTGATCGTCCAGAGGTTCGTATGGGATGAAATGTTTATACGAATGGCTCTGACTTGTTCGTCTCATGGTTCATATGGGACAGATCATTCAATGTTTTGAACTATTCGTACAGTACGATTGTCGATCATACGGGATGATCGGCGCAGATTAAACTTGAAATTTTTAGTTTTTGGATGGTTTTTCTTGTCCCAAGTATATAAATGACTTAAAACTGACTGAAGAAAAAATTCTTCTATGAAAATACTTTTGGAGACTGAAAGGGAGAGTGATTGGGAGAGTGTTTGGGAGTGAGTGTTGAGAAATCTTTGAAGAGAAAATTGTGAAGGGATTCACAAGGTTATCCACTTATGAGGATTTCTTTACTTGTTCTTCTAGCATCTTCCTATCTTCCTTGGATACTTTTGCAAGAGTTTTTGTTCGAGAGGATTCCTATTCTCTGCCATCACTTGGAGGGTGAAAAAGGACGATGGTTCTCTGCCACACTTGGAGAGTGTAAAAGGATGTTTGGTTCTCTGCCATCACTAGGAGGGTGAAAAAGGATAATGGTTCTCTACCGCACCGGGTTGGTGGAAGATAGTTTGTAAAGGCTTCTCCGCCTTGCTGTGGGGGCAAAAGGAGAGTCACTTGAGTTTAGTGCAATACCTAGAGAAGGAGTCTCTAGGGAGTGGATGTAGGTCGTGTTTGACCGAACCACTATAAATTTTGGTGTTCTCTGTTCTTACTGTTTACTTTTCTGCACTGTTCTTTTTCCGCATTTTATTTTCTTTCTGTGGTTGAAATTCTGTGATTTGAAGGAAGTAAAAAATTAACTCTGTTCGTACTGTACGAAGTGTGTTCGTACTGTACGATTAGGTTAAGATTTTCCAAAATTCCAAGAGTAATTTTTAAAAGGACCAATTCACCCCCCCTCTTGGTTAGCCTAGGAACGTGAGCTAGGTCTAACAACCTATTCGTACTTTCAAAAACCTCTTGATCAACCTTTTTAGTAATTTATATCTGATTGGTCACTTTGACCCAGTCAATAGTTGACTTAGTCAACTGAACCCAAGATTGCTCAAATTTGACCTATTTAGGTCAAATCATCATATACAACTCAACCAGGTTCTTCAAACCCTCAAGACCACTCAATTACATGCATTGAACATCCTCAAACCCATTATGAGTCAAACCTTAATGAGTTTGACCAAGTCAACCCATTAAACTTGGTCAAACTCTCATATTTTTTTATCAAATTACCGCATGCACTCAATTAAATTCGATCATACCATTGATCTCATCCCATTTCATAGTTTAAATGCATTCAAACTCTATACAAGTGAAATATTGATGAGTTTGACCAAAATTAACTCAAATACTTGGTCACACTCCCATACTTTTGGTCAAATCTCTATGTGCATTCAATTAAGCCCTTGGGGGTTCACTCAAATAACTCCCCACACTCCCTACCTACCACCTCATTAACCCTTGACCAATTGACTGGTCAAATAGTAAACACAAGCCTTAGATGGGGTTTAAATGGTCAACACTCTTCTTAAGCCATTTTCCCTCAAAGAAACTTGTCTTAATCTAACCATATGAGACTCATTACCTTCTAGGACACTTTCCAAGTAGGCTCTAAGGGTAGGTTTATCCATTTTGGACAAGGAATCCCCCCCCCCCCCCCACAATTCCTATTGCTTAACCACCTAGGGCATTTGTCCCTCATCTAAGGAGGGGCCCTAATGGATCGGGGCCATCCAATGTAAACCCTAAACCTAAACTATACCAAATAGCCTTAAATAACTCATTCCAATCAATCTTAGTCCCCAAGCTCATTTTCATTCTCCAAGAGTCCCTCTACATTTTCTTAGCTCAAACCCACCAGTGAGAAGCCGCTAGCAACGAGGTTCTGGCCACCACCACCTTGAAGTTTGTCCAGTCCAAATAGCCGTCTATCTGCGCCATTTCGACCACTGATTTCCTCTAAAGAAGTATACGTGGACAGTTTACAAACTCAATAAACCCAAGAACGTTCAAATCCATCGAGTAAATCATGGTAAAACATGAACCTTAGCTTAAATCACTTGGGTTAAAATAGCTTTTTGAAAAGCTGATTTTAACCCAAACAAATAATCCCCCATGAATACTCTTCATATATGCATGCTCTGTTTAAAATTTCATTAAATTTGATCAAGAAGATTGAATGAATGATTCAATTTTTTGATTATAAGGTTTTTTTACTTAGCTGATGCACTTGTACAAGATCTGAACCATTAATCTTTCGATTAACGACCCAGATTGCATCTCTTCGAGGTCAATTTCGACCGCATAGTTCATATGGTTGATCAAATGTTGATCTGATGACAGCACAATCATTAATTCCAAATCACACGTTATCCAATGGCTGCCGCAGTATGCTAACTAGGTTAAGGGGAAACCATGTCCGACCATCACCATTGCACATTAAATGCTAATGATTGCACAGCGGCATAATCATGGGCATTGAATGATGCTGCCACACTATTTTGATCCGACCAACTAGAGAGCACCGCATGGCCCTCCTCCATCGCCGTCGATTTTAAACAATTAAAATGATCTAAAATTCATTTTAATCTCAATTTCTGTTTAAAAAATCATAATAAATTGAATATATGGCAATTAATTATGAGCAACCACTCAAATAGCTCATACTTTGAGGTTCTATCTTTCAAAAATGTTTTCATCTTTAGATCATGAGTATTTGGGAAATAATGTTAACATGTTTATTTTACTATTTTCCTCAATTATTCCATTAATACTCATATGTTTGGGTTACAATTTGGAGACATTGGTCCTCATGCCATGTCTTACTTCTAGTGAATTTCTCAAATTTTTTTGACTTATAGTTTGTTGTCATTTAATTTCTCATTAATATGGCCCTTAATTGACATTTTTTTTTGAAAATTCATTAGAATTTGACCTTGGCATTTCTCTACTCAATCAAACTTTCAATTGAAATCATTAAATAGAGCATGATCATCAATGAAAGGAATTAATCAAACTAATGCAAGCATCTAGGACATTTGTATGTAATCCTTTAATTGAGTTTGCATATCCATCAATTAGGCACTTTGACTTGCTTTGGAGTTTAATTAATCAATGTTATTGTGGATGTTCCTTTGACATAATATATTAGAGTTGATAATGTGGGGAGCTTCGCTTTGGGTGGATATTCAAGCATTTGGGTTATGGGTTAACCCAAATACTTGGAAATTCACCTTTCTAATACACCTAGCCCTAGGTCACTTAATTGGTGTGGTGTGATTGACTATGTTTGTTTTGAGGGTTAGAGAATTCTGATTTCAAACCCATACAACTTAGTGACAGCTAAGGATAAAAATTAAGGATAAGGTCTAGGATTTTGAAAAAATTATAAGAAATTAAATATGCATCCAATAGGGACAAAACTTTGGAAAATTAAACCTAGTGACACCACCTACCTTAGGTTAGGATTTCACTGATTTTAAAAATCATTATCTCAGGAATTTGATTAAGTCAAAATTAACCCTTTAGCCTAAAAATTCTAAAAATTATAATTAATTCAAATTAAATAAAAAAATTAAATAATATATCAAACTCTCTAGAATTAAACCCTTAACTTAAGAAAATTAAAAGCCCCATGACTGGAACTTTAATTTAAGCTTAATTTAATTTTTAATTAAAATTAACATTTAATTAAATTAAATATTTAAAAATTATTAAAAATTCTAAATAAATCTCAATGACTTGAAAACACTCCCATGGGTCATTTTTGACCTTTGGGAGTGATTTCATGAAGTTTGGAATGAGTCTGGAGCAAAATCATTAAAACCTTCTTAATTAACCAATTTAAAAATTCAATTAATTACTCAAACTTTAAAAATTCATAATTAATTCTAGAAAATTTCAAATTAAACAAACTTAAAGAAATTAGATTCTATTAAGAGTCTAGTATTTATTAAAAATATCAAACCTCTAGAAATCAATCAAAGTCAAAAAGTTAGCATTTTGATCAATTGTAGTTCAAAATATATAAAAGCTTAAAAAATTTATTACTTAATCTAGAAAAATCTAATTCCAGAAAACTTAGTGTCTAATTACTCACCTTAGGGTATAATATTTAGGAAAATTATCAAAATTTTAGAATTCAATTTAATTCAAAATATTAAATTTTGACCCCTTTATTTAATACATTAAATAATTCATAATATACCAAAAGTCAATAATTAAGTAAAATTCTAGAAAATATCAAACTCAAAGATTAAAACCAATAACCAATTAGTTTAATTAAAAATTATTAACCCTTAAGTTCAACCAATTAAATTAATTAAGTAATACTGGTTATTACTGGGTAACTTAGGCCTACGAGGTTATTAATTTAGCCCTAAGAAAGGTGAAATAAGCTTCATGGCCCGGGTATAAACAAAGGTAGTAATCATTCAACATTTAAAATATACTTTAAAATTAACATCAAAATATTAATTTTTACGCTCAAATTAAAATCCTTTAAGCATATAACAAACATCAAACACTAAATAACTTCAATCTATTATCCAATATAGGACATATCCAAGCCGCACAGCCTGATACACATATTCTAGATGGTTTGTTATAACAACCGACTCTAGTTCTAGGCTAGGATGGTGTTTGCTTTTCGGCTGATGTGTGCCAAAATTTTCATAATTTTACTGCATGCTGGTCTCTATAATTGATTGATATAATTATTTATTGATGTGCTAATTTATTTATGTAATCTTTGAATTGATGTGATGGGTGATAGATTACTCCTAGGTTAGGAATGATCTAGATGCTCACAGAATTTTCTATAGTGGCCATTCTCATGTAGGGCTATAAAATTAAGGGGGCCAAACTAAACTGACATATTCTCTGCTGATGCTAAAAATGCTAACCCCCCTGAAATTGAAAGTGCATTGCCAAGTGTGGCTGTAATTTTAAGTTGTGCATATATATAACTGCATAGGATTATTAATTTTTTTTCTTAAGATAACCATATAGATTATTTTAAAGTCTAGTCTTTTTTAATTTTTCATGTGTAATTCAATCAAGTCAAATGTTATGAAAGTTTGATTTTGAGATGGGATGTTAAACATCCAACTCAAAATCCAAAGAGAAGGGAACATCCCTTAGAGGAGAGTTTATCTTCATTTGGAGATTCAAATTAGGATGATTTGAATCCAAAGAGGAAAGAAACATCCCTTCGGGGAGGAGTTCTTTCCATTTGGATACTTAGACCAGATGAATCCAAGGAGCTCATAGAAGGATGAAGAAGTGAAGATATAGAGAATATCCCATTCTCAAAATCACTTGCATCATTTCTAGAACTAGAATCAAGGTTATTGTCAGTGGTACCCATGCACTTTTAATTTTTGTAGGTTCTGGGTTGTTATTACGTGGCACTTGCCACATGGACTTTAAATTTATTAATTATTTACATTGATTACGCTTAAAAAATTACTTGCTTTCTTATCTTTTTTATTGCATGCTGTTTTTTGATATAGCCTAGAAATCCTCAGCGGCTCATGAGGGTGTGTTAAAAACTTTTTCTACTTAAATTAAATTAAAAAGATCAAGCTCACATTCAAATTTTAACAATTTCAAGAAGTAAGCTTGGGTCCTTCGAGTGTACGCGTGCATTTATATTAAACTTTCTCTACCTTGTTAGTACTTCCCCATCTGTGTATTTTGGCAGACCACCTGGCCTATTAGGGTGCAGTTCTATCAATGGGATGTTGTGTAATCTCTAGGATAAAATTCTTTTAAGCCTTTTTAAAAATTGCTTCATATTAATTTTGCATACAAAGGTTAATCAGCATGCATTGCATTAGAAACAAATTAAGGAGTCAAAAATTTCAATTGCATTTCAAAGAATAATCATCCTATATAAGTCCATGGGCCACTTAGGACATTCTCTAGACGTCAGCCTGAGTTCCTTAAAACTTAATTAATAACCCATCAATTATTCATAAAAGATCAGACATATAATTTTAAAGTGCCTAGGTGGTTAGCTGGCTCCCCAATCCGGGCTAAGATAAGTCCTGGTCTACACTACATTAGCTAGGTTCGGGTGTCCAATTAGACTTAGGATCTAGGGTGGACCCAAAATCATAAGACCCCACCTTTAAGAATATAATCCCACCATTTTAATAAATTATTAACTTGAATCAAAATTTCTCTTTAAACTAAGATTTATAGCCTAACACATAGGATAGACTGAGGCATTTCTAAATCATTTAAGAATCCTAAAGTTCCTCATACTTCTTTCTTTGGCTTCTAGTAATAAGTGCTCAAATTTGATCCAATCCTAATTAAAAATTCTAGCCTCACTCCCTTTAATATCAATATGTGAGAATTCTAAATAAAATTTCTACCATTATTTTAATCAAGAGTTTTCATAGGAAACTCATATTTTTTTTATGATGTAATTAACTACGAGGGCTTACGCTCATAGGAGATGTTAAAGACCCCAGATTAATTTTCAAAATTTAATTAATTTTTTTTGGAAAAATTAAAATCAACGACGATCATTATCATCATATTCAAATGATTGATAGTGAACAATATTTTCTTTCCAAGGAAAGATGAATAATTTATAATCATGACTTTGAATATGAAATTAATGATGCTTCATCCAGATTATTATAGCCAAATACTTGATTCATCCGGATCTTGATCTAGCCAGATTTTTTGTGAATTGAATTTTCAAGTTCATGGGTCCATTTTGGACACATAACTTTGAAAACTCACAACTTTATATGCACTTAGAATTGGATTTTTTCGTGGTGTGTTTATGTTTATGCATGGGTTAGTTTGCCATTGATTTTATCCATTTCCGGTGAGTGTAGCTCATAAAATAAATGACCAAACCTATAGATACACTTGGATTTTATGATTGATATCTCAACCTAGGGGGACTTTGATGGGCCCAAATTCAGTGGGTTTGATTAATATGTATACATGTACCTATGTTTCAAATTTCACTATATTTGGATATTATTTGGTCTATCATTTAGTGAACTCAAGTTCCATGCATATATTTGACTTAGGATCTTTGAAAATTTATAATAAATTTATTTTAAATCTAAAAAATACAAATAATATATCAAATTTCTTAGAATTAAAAGCATAATAGAGAAAAAATAAAATCCCCATCAAATTCATCTAAAATTAAAATTAATTATAGAAATTAAGAAATTACAAATTAATTAAAATAAATATTTAAAAAAATATAAAAATGACCAAAATAATTTTAAACACTTAAATCATCCCTAGAGTTCACCTCTGATGTTTGTTAAATATTTCAAGAGGTTTGGAGTTGGTTTGATACAATAATAAGAAAAGCACCCTAATTAAATAATTAAATAAATCCATTAAATAACTAAAGTTGTAAAAATCATAACTAATTATAGAAAAGTCCAAATTGAGCAAAGCCAATGGCATTGGACTCATCTCCGGGTCTAGTATTAATGAAAAAAATAAAATCTCTAGAATTCACTCTAAATAAAAAAGTCAATAATTTGGTCAAACTTAATTCATAAAATACACCAAATTTGTAAAATTCATAACTAATTCAAGAAAATTTTAAATTCAGTAAACTCAAAGGCATTAGATTGATCTTTAGGTTTAGTATTTATGAAAATTATAAAAATTCCAGAAATCAATGTAAATCAGAAAATGAAGAAATGGACCCTTTGTTTAATACATTAAAATATTTATTAAAATATAGAAAATTAATAAATCATTAAAACTTCAGTAAGTTATCAATCCAATAAAATTAAATTAGTAAATAATAATAAAAAAATCAACTAACATTCCTGCCATCAAACTTTCTAGGATGTGCTACCTATAGCTGAGGGGCTACGTATCCTAAGGAGGCCTTGGGTCCTCGTGCTAGTTGTGACAATGCCATGAATGAATTAGAAAGAATGTAAATACTAAAAATATAAACTTGAACAAATTAGTAAATAATAAACTAAATTTAAATAAAAATTAATAATAAAATATATAGATGTTACAACTTTTCAGACCCTTGTGCTTGATTTCTTTTAGGAGGGCAAATGTGTATTGGATTGAGAAAGCTTAAAGGATCAAAATATTTAATTAAAATGAAGGGCTCTATGCTATCTATCTACCGTAGTCTTGGAGGATTGATAGCATTACAAATATTTTCCAAGGACTTGCTGATCAATAGCTCCTAGTACTTATAAGTTGTTGAACATTATGTTCTTTAAAACCTAAAGTTAAATAACTTCAATAATAAAAATATCTTTAAAAGAAATTTAAAAACTCTAAATCATTAAAGCTTAAATTCAAAACATCTTTTAAAGATCTTAAATAAATAAATTCATTTATAGAAAACTCTAAATCAATAAAGCCTAGGAACTATCTAGGTCACACAACCTTTCTACACGCACTTAGATGGTTTGTTAGGACAACCAACTCTAGCCTAAGGTAGGATGGTAGTTTGATTTGCTTGCTATGTACTTTTTTGGAGAGTACCTTGTGTATATTTATTTTCAGCAATCTGGATGTCATACATTTTAAATTCTTACTGGTGCACTTAGGCTCTTTAATGACTACATTAAAAGCATCAAGTTATTACACAATTGCTTTGCACTTCCATATGCTTTTATGTTGTCTTTAAATTCCTACAAGAGTCAACATAGAATGTACCTAGAAATGATGTATATATATTAAAGTTATTATAGAAGTAAAATGTATATAGATCGAGTTATACAATGTTATGATTTGTAAAAGATTTAAAAATGTTTGCTTATACATATACAAATGGGGCTCCAAAAGATGATACCTTTCCTTTGGAGGACACTCTCTTTTGGGATTCGATGAAGACTTGTAGCTTGAAGACCATAAGTAAATATATTCGAATATATATATATGATAGGCTTAAAATTATAGATTTGTTATGGCAGAGCCTGGCCACCTTTCTTTACTATAGAGTCTGAGTTTTTCGTAAATTGTCAATGAATAAATAAATTATTCTTTATATTTAATTCTTTTCATTCTTATATTACATCATGCATTGAATCATATAGGTGGTAGTAGACATGAAAGGTTAGAAGTTTTCCTAGGTTTCTTTTGGTATATATATTCCAAACTTTTGTAGGAATATATATACTAGTTCTTGGATGATACAATATTAGGTATCATATACACAACCCCTTTTCCAAATCATATATACATGTATACATTTTAATTTTTTGTAATCATACACTAAAACCCAGGACTTTTATGCTTAACATGGGTAAGGTAGCAGGGTCCCCATTGCACTCGGGGGATGTTATGCTTTTCCTTCAGATAGGCCCACTATGCTGCTAAAAGAAAATTAATTGAGGAATGTTGTTAGGAAGGGTTTAGAAGCATGCTTAAGGAATAAAATGAATTTTTCCTAAGAGAAAATAATTTTTCTAATTTTCACATTATTTTAGTCCGAAAAATATAATTAGGGTTAGTATGATAGATGTTAGGGGAAGTGATTCCTTTATGTTTTATGGTACCTTTATGTTTGAGATCTTTACTTAACTGCTTCATGGAAATTTCATTGATGTTGTTACTTAAATTGATACATGGCAAGAGAAATCCTTCCAAATACATTGTTTGAGTAGTCGTTCGAGTAAGTCTTGAATGAGCCCCTATAAAGGTTGATGCAAATAAATGAATCTTTTTTTGACGTCTTCGAGCTGTATATCCTCGAGACCTTTTACTTTTTTTCATCATGTGGGAATTAGAATTAATTCCTGTTTACTTACTTTTATCCATGTGGGGAGGAAAAAAATGCCTGTACTCGGCTACAAAGTTTTTTTGTGCACTAATTTTTAAGAAATTTTGGGAGTTAGAAAATTTAGTTAGGTAAATTAAATAAGATAAAATTTAGAGTTCTTGGTGAATCTTCTTGCATGTTTAATTTGAACTGAAAGTTATGATTACTGATCTTGAGTCATAAATTCAAGAGTGATTCATCGTTTGACTTCTTAGAATAGAACTCAGCCTATCATGTATTATATCTAGGGAGATTGATTTTGTATTAGGATTATTAGCTAGAAACTTACTCCAAACAAGTATAAGTCTAGGTTATAAACACCTCTTTAGTCTTTGCTCATTCAAATTCAATTCTTTTAAAATTCAAAAATTCTAAAATCTAAATTTTGAGGACAACTAGATAATTTATAATCTAAAATTTATACATTAAATATTGTTAGCCCAATCAATTCTTTAGATCTATATGTCTTTGAAAATCCTTAGTCTTAACTTTAATTAAGAGTATTCTCTTAGGAGATATAATTAACTATAGGGGTTTGCCCCTATAGGGAGTCTATAACCTAGAATAAAATAAATCCTATCTTAGTTTCTTTCTAAGGTAAGGGATATATTTGTGGAATGTAGACCTAAGTGTGGACCTCTGAGAGGAACATCGCTGTGCGGGGGAAGAATGCAGAGGGTACGATCGCACTATCCCGTAGAATAAAATGATTGCAAGCCTCTACGCTCTTCACAAGTGGGCCAATAGGAGGGCAGATTAGAACATACATACGATTAACCACTAAGGATAATGACTCTCACCTATGCACCTCGATGGATAATAATATGTATGACCTGATCGGAGTCATGGGTTTTCCCCCACCTAATACATTACCTCGAGTGAGGTTTATTTGATTGGGGGATTCAGTTTCCCACGGGCGCAAGCCCTTGTGGTTAATTACATCTCAAGCAGGGGCTTGAGAATACTCTTGATTAAGGATCCTATATTATACTTTTAAATTGGATTGGCACATAGGGAGGAGACTAGAAGTTTCTACTCATGGGGAAGGAAAGGGCTCGACCTAGCTTAGTCATCATACATGGCTCACATCAACATCCGGACGGACTAAGGTAATGAAAAGAAACTAGAGAAAAGAAATAAATAATACACTCAGAGCATGCAAGAGAGAAGGATGGAGGTGGCATCATCCGTGTGATGCGGATATGTAGGATTTATAGCCTCTAAAAAATAGAGGACTTACCCACCGATGAGGCATACTACGGGACACCGATAGTAGTAGCCTTGAACCTTAAATCTAGAGTGGATTTAGTGTTCTACAACACTAACACCCATGTCCTAGCTAATGCAGTATAAAACTTGGATTTACTCCAGCCTGGATTGGGGAGCCAGCTAACCACCTAGTCGGTTTAAAACCATGAGTCCAGTCATTTTTATGAAAGAGTGGTAGGGAGGCTTAAAGTTTTTGAGAAGCGGGAATAATATCTAGAGATTATCTTAAGTGGTCCCTTGACTTATGTTGGTGGAAATGCTAAAGCAAATGCAATTAAGATTTTAGACTCACATTTAAATTGATTTCTAATGCAATGCATGCTGATCGATTCGATTAAATGCTTAAAATGTATATGAAGTAGTTTTAAAAAAGGCTTAAAAATAGATTTTATCCTAGAGTGCACAGGCTCCCCTTGATAGATCTACACCCTCATAGGCCAGGTGGCCTGTTAGAATCTGCAGGCGAGGAGTGACCTAACAAACAGAAAGAATAATGCAATAATAATGCTATCTAAAATCCTGGCAGTCCCGGGCGTACTCCTTAAGAGCGTTAGAGTTTTTATATTATCTTAAAAATTTTATTTTTAATTTAGGTAAAAGAATTTTTAGCGTACTCTGATGAGCCTCTGATCAAATCTAGGTTAAAATAAAAGCGGCACACAAATGCCAAAGAAACTAAAAAAGTAGAAAACCCTATATCACAATCATTATCAAATCATCCATAATATAATTAAACCAAATAAGTAAAATAATGTCTATAGGCAAGTGCCTTTTATTATAGCCCAGGGTCTGTAGAAAAGTAAAGTGACTGGGCACCACCGACAATAACCCGAATTCTAATCTTATTGAATGACGCAAGTCTTAAAAGTAAGGCATTTTGTCTTCAAGTGTTCATCTTCAAATCTTTTATGGATCACCTCCCTTTGATCTTTGTAGGATTCGTCCCTCAAAAGAGTACTCAAATGAATAAGAAATTCCCTATGAAGGGCCTTTCTTTTTCCTTTAGGTACTTAATGTTTGAAATTTCTCACTTTTGAAGACTTTCACAACTCAATACCTTTAAACAAATTACATCAGAATAAAAAAAAATTTAGACTCTCCTACAGGGTTATCCTAAGCATTTAAATATAAAACAATCCTAAACATTTATATATATATAGAAAAGTAGACACGCTTGACCATACTCTTATTTATTTGGGGGGCTTAGCAGTTGAAACACCTGTAACAAGCATTGGTATATTTTATTTATGAATTTTAGCCCCCTTTTATTGCCCTGCATGAGCATGGCCACCTGTAGAAGACATCATTAGTATAAAAAATTAATCCTAATCTATGGGTAATCTATCACCCATCACATCAATCCATAGAGTGTAGTAAAAGTAAACAAAAGTATCAACCAATTTTCAATCACAGCATGCAGTGAAAACTCAAAAAACTTGGCACACAGCAGAAAAGTAAACACTATTCTAGCCTAGACTAGAGTTGGTTGCCCTAGCAAACCATCTAAAGTATGTGCAGAGGGCTGTGTGGCTAGGATAGATCCTAAGCTGGGTAGTTAGTTGAAGTTATTTAGTGTTAGAGTTTGTTGAGGGTTTGAAGGAGAAATTTAAGTTTGAGTTTAAACATTAATGTATTAAAGTTTGAATTAGATATATTTTAATTGTTAAGTGATAACTACCTTTGTTTCTCATCGAGTCCATGAAGTTTATTTCACCTTCCTTGGGGCTAAGTTAATAGCCTCATAGGCCTGGGTTACCTAGTAGTAATCGGGGTTGATTAAGTTGATTTAGTTAGTTGAAAGATTAAAAAAAAGGAAGGTATATTAAATAATTTATTATCAGATTGGGAGGTTATCTTAAAGCTAAGGATAATGTTATTTGAAATTTAGATTGTATTAGTGAGTTTTAGAAGGTCTAGGGTCACCCTATTTGCTAGGTCAAAGGGGTCCCAAAATTGACTTTAAATTTGGTTGATTTCTAGAAAGCTCATATTTTTAGTAAATACTATATTTTAATTGGAGTTGAATGCCTTTTAGTTTACCCAATTTAGAATTTTCTGGAATTAGTTATGAAATTTCAAAGTTTGGGTATTTAATGAATTATTGAAATTGCCTAATTAAGGGTGTTTTAGGGATTTTGATCCAAATCAGCCCCAAACCTCTTGGAATCACCTCCAAAGGTCAGGAATGACCTAAGGGGGTATTTCTAAGTGTTTGAGAAAAATTTGGAATTTTTAATAATTTTTAATTATTTAATTTAATTAAAAGGTTGATTCTTTAATCAAAATTAAATTAATGTTCAGCTAAGGTCCAATTAAGAGGATTTTAATTTTATTAGGTTAAGGATTAAATTTTAAAGAGTTTGATATATTATTTGTAATTTTTAGATTTAATTTGGATTTATTAGAATTTTTTGAAGTTGTTGAGGCTTAATTAAATGGCAAATTAGGGTTTGTTAATTAAGGGGTTTAAAGAGTCCTAAAAATTCCTAGAAAATTCAGGGGGTTTCAAGTATCACTAAGTTTGTGTATTTCAAGTTTCAAGTCAATCAGAGGTGTACCTTAGCTCCTAGAATTTCTCTAAGTCTACCAGACGGGTCCTTAATTATTGTCCTTAGGATGTCGCTACATTAAATAGGTTTAAATCAAGTTTTACAACTAACTATTAGGGTAACATAAAGAGAAATATAACAAAACATAACACACCAAGTCCTTAGATCTAAGGGAGCCTAGGCTAGGTGTTTGTGCATCCTACACATGCAAAGAAAGACTAAACAATAATTAAATAGGATTAATAATGTGATTAGTGAATGATTGGAGTCCAATCATCCACTAATCCTTCCCCCATGAATGCTTTTCACATGTATAACCTATATTTAAAATTTCACTAGTAGATCTCTCAAAATTAAGGATTTAAGTATATGTAATATTAAAATAATTTAAAAGTACATAATTATTAGACTATATATATATATATAAGTTTAAAAATAAGATAATTAAAAAATAGTTCAATGCATATGCATGAGAGATCAACTGACCACCCAAAGAGAGGTTTCAAAAATAATTTCAAAATAATTTTAAATATGAAAATATTTAATATAATATTTTGTTAAATAATAGTTAAGTGTTAAAATAATTAAATAATTAATGAACAATTAAGAAAAATTAAAATATAATATCTAAAAGTAAGTTTAAATAAATGTACATAATTTTCTAAAATAAATAAGATATTACGTAAAATTTTTGGATTTAAAATGAATTACTTATGAATTTTTAAAGTTTAATATATTTATAAATAGATTTTAAAATGATTTAAAATAATTAATATTTAAATATAATTATTAAATTATATTAAATTAAATATTAAAGCAATCTAAACTATTAAAGTATTTAAAAAAATTTTAATTAAAGAAAAGTGAAATTGTTTAAATTTAATTTAATTAAATAGTAATTAAATAAAAAAAAGAAAATTATTTAAAATAATAACATATCTTTATTATTGAATTTAATTTAAAAATGAATAAAATAAATAAAATAAAGAAAAAGTTTCTGATTTTTGATGAAATATTTATTATTATTATTATTGTTATTATTTAGAAAATAATTAATACTAATAAGTATTAACAAAAGTATTTAAAAGTCTTTTTTAAACTTATTTTTAAATTATTTAAAATATTAAGAAAAAATATCATAAATTATCCTAAATTTAAATTATTATATATTCAAAATAATTATATAATTATTTGAAATGATATAATATCAAATATTTAATGTTATAAAATATTTAATATAATTATTAATTTAAATATTAATTAAAATAGTTAAAATATGAGTTATTTAAATGAATTAATATATAATATATTTTAAAAACAATTTTAATTTTATATTAAAGGAAATAATTTTTTGAAAATTTGATATAAAATATATATTTTTTGGATTTTAAATAATTTTATATTAGTTTTTTTATCAAATAATTGAATAAAAAAAGAAATAAAAAAACTTATTAAAATAAAAGAAACGGCGGTGGGAGGCATGTCAGGCTCGGAATGGCCCCCTGAACTGCGGGCAATCATTGCCTAGTGGCGTGATGATTTTAATTTTATATAATTTATAATATAGTTTTAAAATAATTTTAATCTTATATTAAAGGAAATAATTTTCTGAAAATTTGATATAAAATATATATTTTTTGGATTTTAAATAATTTTATATTATTTTTTTTTCCAAAAATTGAATTAAAAAAGAAATTAAAAAACTTATTAAAATAAAAGAAACGGCGGTGGGAGGCATGTCAGGCTCTGAATGGCCCCTAGAACTGCGGCAATCATTGCCTAGCGGCGCGATGATTGCGCCACCAGCAATGATTGCCAATGATTACGATAATCACGAGCCACGATGACGATTCACTAATCCACGTAGGATGTGGATTACCGACTGTTGGATCATCTGTGGTTCAGAGCGGACGCTGGTGATCTTGCCGGACTGAGAGCTAGTCTGCGGGTTTGTTTTCACAATTTAGAAGAGACTTGCAGAACTAAGGGATCTTCGCCGTTGATCAAACAATCGATGGCGGAGATCTCGTACACCCAGACCTAGGGAGAAACTGAAGCCCTAACATGTTTTTCGCTTCATTCTCTCAATCCAGTCAATCAAACTTAATGAAATTTTAAACGTAGGTAGCATTCATGAAGAGCATTGATGGGGGACCAATCTCACGGTCTGAAATGCAATTTTTAGAAT